>LPNX010752928.1:891882-1109293 GCA_001517045.1 Pseudotsuga menziesii
ATTACTTCGGCCACATTGGGAGTGGCATATCTCTGTATCATTTCACTATGTTTCATTATGATGTATCTATATTAGTGCTCATGATGTATGGGAGAATGCATAGTAGAACTTGGGATCTTTCCACCCCTCCCCATGATGTATTATTTGGTACCATTCTATGTATTGATGGAATGCGCCAGTTATGGGATCCTGGCATCCCACACTTGGTTGAAATAATTGGGAGGACATGGTACCCCTCCTACTTTGATGTACTGTTTTGGGAGACCTTGTGCATGGTAGAGATGCACAAGCATTTGGACTTGGGCATCCCACTTTCTAATTTGTATGTACTCACACTATGTATTGATGGGGTGCGCAAGTGTTGGGACCTTGGCATCCCATACTTGTGGGACTTGTTCTTGATGACAGTTTACACTAGAAGAGTGAGCAAGCAGGGGGACTCAAGCATTGTTGATTATGGGAAGCTCATTGGGAACACATTTTGGTTGGTTGGCTTGAGGAAGCACACCTCGTCTCTTCTCCATGGGTTCTACTTGGCGGCAGTTCGTTATGGTTTCCTACATGCTTTTGGATGGACTTATGTTTTTCGTACAGGGTGTCAGGCTTACTTCCATGTGACTCTAATGCATTGCATAGGAGAATATATATTGCACCTTGCATTTCTGAGGATCATTTGGGATCCTAGTATCATTTGTACTTAGTCTTCACATTAAGTGCATGGCTGATGGTGGAAGATTGTTGATGTGATGGTATTTCCCTATGGTTTCTTCATTGCTTGAGGACAAGCATATTTGGGAAGGGAGGATTGTCATGTCCCCAATTTTAGCCTAAGGAAAATAGACCAAGGTCACCTAAGAAGAATTTAGAAAATTATTAATGGTGACAAATAAGGAGAAAATAATTATTGGTTAAGGGGAAGTAATAATTACCCAGTGCATGGTTTCTACTGTTCTATAGTATTTTTCTATGGTATGGGCAAAAGGTAGATAATAGAACATGGTTTTCATTGGCCCATGGTATTTACCCATGGTATTGGAGACTTTTCAAGGTTAAAAGGCGGCAGAGGCAAAGGGAAAAGGGCATGCTTGAATATTTGGAGATTTGTTCTTGAAACCGTCTAGGGGTTAGCCTAGAGTTTTCGTTTGGGGTTGGAAAACTCCATCCATCCATTTTGGTCTAGTTTCAGTGGTGTGACGGACCCACCCTAGCTGGACAAAGGGGGAGGATCCATTCAGGGTCTTCATTGGAGCTTCATCATCTGAGTTGGCATCACCTTTCAGGTTCTTGTTGGATGAATTTTGGTAGCTGATATCACAGCCATAGTTATTGTACTTTTTACTCTTTGTTAGTAATAATAAAGGTGCCAATATTATCTCGCCATTGTGATGTGTATGGAATGTGTCTAAAGTGTTTGATGAAATGTCTATGAGAATATATGTTGATGGTGAAAGTTATAAATCAATGTAAAATTGATTAAGGTTGACAAATTCATAGATTTTGTGATCATCCCGGATCGGGGATATTACATCATACTACTCTGAAAAGAATTGTCCATGGATATTCTATGAGCGTTTTGCAGTTACTAGAATTTCTACCACTAATAATGGTGCCATTGTTTAGCAGTTCTTGAAATAATTGGTTGCATTTCCATTCAAATATTTTCATGCATACAATTATGTAGATAAACGAATAACAACTATATGGAGTGTCCTTCTAAGCTTCTAATCTAATGGTGTTCTTTTGATATTCTAATTTGATGTAGATTTTTTATTTTTATGCATGCTTTGATATGGTTTTCTTATATGTAGTGGCAACTACTAATAATGTACCTAATTGCTTGTCTAACGAGCTTGGCTTTAGTTGTTCTCAGAGAACCTTTTGATGTTAAGATTCTATAACATCTTGAATTACGAACACTAGTAGAATGTTCATCTCTTCATTTTTTGCAGCATCTTCTGAATTTTGTTCTTCTATGTTATCCTGATTAAGGTCATTCTGGATGCTTTTATTTTCATCATTGCATTCTTTTACGACTTCAATTTTTTATAATTGTTGTTAACAATGACTTCATTTTTAACCATATTTTGTGTTTTATTATTACAATCTACATCATCAACGTTTTATTTACAAATGATACTGGCATTTTGATTGTTAATATCATCTTGATCCTTCATATCCTTGCCTTCTACCTCTTTTGTTTCATCGTGTTTGTTATCTTCTTCCTTAACAAGTCCTTATTCTGGAGTTTCACTAGACAATTTTATATATTTTCCAGTTGGCGTATTAATGTGCCTTACTTCCCTACCTTGTAAGAAGTCATTGGGGAAATTATGGTAGATGTACATATTTTTTATTGAGTATCGTATCTTGAGGTTTGTAGTTGGCGTGTCTTTTGTTATCCCTCCTAGAGTCTAGTGTCCTGACTATTTTGTGAGGAGGAATATAAGAAAGCGATCGTCGTCGCCTCCCTTCCTTTCTGGTTGAAGTAGTGACTTCGGACTCTTCCCTACTTGAATATTTAGGAGTTATCAGCGTACTGTGTTCCTCTTTACTTAGGAACTTAGGAGTCACAGTTGATTCTTCTGTTGTGTGTGCAAATGCAGTTTCCATAGTTCCCTTGCTTGAGACTTTAGAGACCGCAACCACTTATTCGCAGGCTTCTTCATCATTTTCTCTCAACCTTAGCTCGTTTTGAGCAATAAATTCTTTAGGGTATAATCTTGCTACAATTTCTTCCTTGATTCCATATTCTTCTGTCGTGGGTGCAAAATTAGTTTCCCGCTCTTCCTTATTTGGAAATTCAAGGGGTGTAACCGCTTCTACTATCATAGGTGCCATAGAAGTTTCATGTTTCCCTCGCTTGAGAAGTTAGATGTTGTAGTTGCTTCTGCATAGGCTTCTTCATCATTTTCTCTCAATATTGTTTCGGTTTGAGCAATAAATTAGTCGAGGTCTAATCTTGCTATAAGTTATACCTTGATTCCATAGTCTTCTGTCATGGGCGAAAACTAGTGTCCAACTCTTCTTTATTTGGAAATTCAGGGTGCGTAACCACTTCTACTATCTTAGGTGTCATAGCGATTTCTTGTTTTCCCTCTCTTGAGAAGTGAGATGTCGTAGCCGCTTCTTATTCATAGGCTTATTCATCATTTTCTCTCAACATTAACTCGGTTTGAATAAAACATTCTTCGAGGTCTAATCTTACTATGAGTTCATCCTTTATTCCAATTGCATCATTCATTTCTTCTTGGTTCATTTCTTATGTATTTTCATTTTCATTTTCTATTTCACATTTTTGCTTCAAATAATTTTTTATCACTTCCTTCAGAATTTTAAAGTCTTCTTCATATCTTTCCCACTTTTTGTTTACTTTCTCAATTCCTTCAAAAAAAATATCTTGTGTTGATGACATTTCTATCTTAGAAGTCTTTGAGAATTTGATTTATTTTTAATAATAATAATTTTTTTTTACAATAACGGTTATGATGTATTATAAAGGTGGTATAACCACAAAAGCAGAGCTCAGAAACAAAACACCCTTATGGAAGCGGCAAAGAGAGTTCATCTTTCTCTAGTTACGCCCTTCTGGAAGCGGCAAAGAAGTTCATCTAATATTTGAGTCACGCCCTTAAGGTAGCGGCAAAGAGATTCCAGACTTTTCAATAAACCATTCAGTAGAGTTAATTATGAACAAAACTAACAGGATTCGTTACAAAGTTCGACATTACCCATATCCCAGACATACAAAAATGCTAAGAGAGCTAGATCAAAGCAAACTAACAGAGCAGACAATATAACAAAATTTCTTTTCCCAACCCAGAAATCAAATGTTTTTCTCATCGGAATGAGATGAAGCACCTAGAATAGCATGAGAGGAGGCACTTGGATTAGCAACAATTTCCTTCTAAATAACTTTTCGATCCAACTTTTCAACCTTGATCTCCAATTCAGCTATCGGTCCTATTACCGCATTCTCGGAGCGCTAAATAGTTCGATTAATTCGCTTTCTCAGGAAAGACAAATATTTATCCACATTTTCCAGGAGTCTACCAACCTCTATGTCAATAGCCTCCACCATTCTCTGCAGCTCCTTAACTTCTCTCTTGATTTCCCTGATATCAGTTTCAACAAACCGGGCCGGCGGGGATGAGCCTAAGGATTCAGACGATGCCTCCATCACAACCACCAGAAAACACTGCCCTTCAGCGCAACCACTTCTGCAGACAACCTTTGAAACCACCTGGCCCTTACTCCTCCTGCAAAGTAACCAGATCAAGCTCCCTCTTCCTTTATCCTTGCGCATCTTTATATCCTTACCATTCATGAATGTGAACCTCCATCCATCTAAAGCCATCATTCGGCCCATTAATTCCTGTTTCACCTCACAGTTATCACATAACATCGACAAGACATTCAGCATCCTTCCTCGCACATGGGAAATGTCCTCCTTCGTATTGCCTTTAAACTCCACCTTGCTCACACGTGGTTGCAGAGAGCCACTTGCCACACCAATTGAGAGGCACGCGTCGAGAGCTAGTGCACTGGCCCATATGGCCATAAGCCCCTTGATCACCGTCATGGTCCTATGGAGGAATACACACTGAACTAATTCCATTGATCAACAGCACTCCGAAGCTAAGCGTGGTTCCAAGATTTGCAGCTAGATCTGCTTCCTTGTTACGATTCCAAAGAACATGGAATAAATCTATTTTGTGGAAAGAGAGAGCAAGAACCTAGATTTTTCTTATCAAGTGTCGGAGATGCATTTGATTTGGAAGAGAATTCTCGACCATAGCTTGGATTATTAATCTCGAGTCTCCCAAAACTGTTATCTCTTAAATTCTCTGGTTCTTGGCAATCAAGAGACCTTGCCACAAAGCTAGCACCTTAGCTATGTTATTTGTTTCCGTTCCAAGCCCCCAAGAGAAATTAGTTTTCGTTTGTCCATCAGAGTTGATGATAACCCCCCCCCCCTGCCGCCCCATTTTGAATAATAATAATTTTTAATTGATTTATTAATAATATTATTATCATTATTATTTTTATAAACTATATATATAGTTTTTTTAGATTTTTAAATGTTATAATAATAATTTTATTATTATAATTTTTTTAAATTAGTGGGATTTAGAGTTTAATGCGTAGAGTAATGGTATGGAAGAGGAGTAAAGGGTAACGAGTGGACAAGGTGTAATGGTATGGATGAATTTATGGTTTTAAAATTATGGTTTGTGAAGAGAGATTGGGGATGAGAGAATTAGAAAATAAAATCATGGGCTAGTTTTATAAAACCATGGATGGGTTCTATAAAACCATGAATAGGTTTATTGATGGCTTTTCCTTTTACTTTTTACTTTATTTTATTTATGTTTCCTTCTTTTTTCCTTTTCCCTTTTCCCTTCTTATTTTTCCTTTTTATTCTCTCCCACGAGGAGTTTCCTTTATTTCTTCAAATATTTTGTAATTGAATGGAACCACTAGCTTGTAATTTTTTTTTCATACACTCGGAAAAAAGTTTTTTTACCACAGGTAAAGAGAAAACTGCTATGAGCGATGGAATATGGAGGAGTGAGATTGTGAGAGAAAAATGTAGTGAAGATGTAGATATGGAGAATGAAAAAAAAAGTGAAAAATGTATTTCCTGAGAAAGAATATGAGAGTGTGCAGACAGTCAAGCCTAAAGCTCTGATACCACTTGAATGTTACAAGTAGTCAATGGAAAATATAATGTAATGGTTACCATTCATGATGAAGGTTGGCGTACACATCAATAATCAACTTCCCACTTAGCAAAGGGGTCGACGGTAACTAAGTGAAGTAGAACATGAGTGGTGCACACTTTATTTGTAAAGATATGACAAGGATGACACTTTTGGATGACATGAATACAATCTTTGAAGATGTAAGGCAAAAAATATTTACACTAAACTTTTATGGGTTGTTTCCATCCTATAAATATGACTCCCAAATTATCCCACATGGAAGTGATTTAAATTTTATGCTTCCTCATGAACTAATTAACGATGCAAAATCAAATATATTCCATGATAATACAAATTTCCACTAATAATCATATAGATTTTGGCCTGATGTTGAATCCATAGACGCTTGTCATGAAATTAGTGAGAAGGATTCCTGTGAGTTTAAAGATACAACGGGAAATCTCCATATTAGAAGTTATAAGAGGTAATGAGGAATAAACTTTAATCCATTAAGGACTCATTAACAAGGAAATCCTCACATTCTCCATGGATCTCATACATCATCTTAGCAAAAGACAAGGACTTCTTGGATTTAGCGATGGCAAGATCTAGTCAAACTCGTGGAGTATGATGATCCATTTAGAATATTTGTCCCCAATTATGCATTGGGTTCAAATATTTTGCATAATATTTGAGTCTTCCAAGTTAAGTGTGCATCGAAGAAGTATATACTGTCTAATTCTTTGAACAATGTGCATTGTATCCAATGCCATTTTTTCTTGACATGGGAATATCATAATTCAATCCTAACAAGTCCCTTCCTTAGGTAATAAATCACATGCTCTTGTTGTGATTTGTCTTCCTAGATTAATACCATGTCAATGGATTGACTCAAAGACTAAGATGTATGAAAAAAAAATTGTTGTAATTCAAAGGACTCAACAAAGGAGTAGAAACATGAGCAGTCTTCAAGGTGTCAAAGGATCGTAGGGATTCATTATCCCAAATAAATGGGACCCCTTGATTCAATAGGTGCATAAAAAATTTCACAATCTAAACATAGCTTGTTATAAATATTCACAAGAAGTTTTATAGTCGCCTAATGGTACGTACGAAGGAAACTTAACTATTGCTTCTACCTTAAAGCGATCAACAACTATCACATGCTTCCACATAATGAACTCAAGTAATATCCTAGATACCACACAAAATATGCATTTCTAAGAGTTCAATTGAATGTTATAATATCGACACCATTCAATAATAGTATGAAGATGAGCTATATGGTCGACTTATTATTTGGATCAAGTAGCTAAGACATCTAAATAAGCCTCAATGATGTGATGAACATCATGAAAAAAATAAGACATGGCCCACTTAAATGTGGTTCCATCATTTCTAACACCAAAAGGTATCTTGTCATAAGAAAAGGTACCCCAATGATAGATAGAGGTTGTGTTTTGCTGGTCTTCAAGCTTAATCTGGATTTGATTATAGATGAGAAAACAATCCATAAAATAAAAAAGAGCATTCCTATCACATTGATCGATAATCAAACGAACAAGAGGAGTAGAATAATTATATTTTGGAAAATCCTTATATAAATCCCTAAAATCAATAAAAAATTGAATCATACCTTTTCTTTGTCAACCAGAATAAGATTGGATACCAATTTTTTCAAAGGGAGGGGATAAATGAAGCTAACATGAAACAATTTATCCATCTCTACCTTAATAGTAGCTATTTTTTTTAGATTAACTAATCATTCCTTTTGTTGAATGTATTTGATGTTGTCATATTTTTTGTCTAATGTTTGATGATCCAAGGATCAATACAAAGCATTTATTCATGGGACCAGGTCAAAACATCATGAAACTCCTCAAAAAGGGTAGTGTACTCTTTAATTTCTTGAAGAGAATAATTAGCCACAGTCATAATGTTTTCAATAATGCTAGTTTTGATGGAAATAATCATGGGTAAAGTTTTTAAAATATTGATCAAGTTACCTTTGCAAACACATCCTATGTAAGTATGGGGCATAGCTACGAATCAATACCATCATTACAAACAAGGATAATTGGGTTGACCTCCATATTCTCGAGCTTAGGAAGAAAATGTGACTGATGATGCAAATCTTCCCAAGGTCATTATGAACTAGAAAAAAATTATAAGATGTCTTCTTCCAAAGGAAAAAACATGTTTAAAATACATCAAAATTAAGAGAGTTGACATCCCAAATGGGTGAAGTAAACTAATCATACTCCCACTAGAGATCAATATTTTGATTAGTGTCCATAGAATGCATTTTAATGGATTGATAATCCATTCCTACCATGAACAAGTGCACATTATTCTCCATTAAACCAATTTCTAATGGATTGGGTACCACCCATGAATATTTCTTCGTAGTTGCAATGGACAAAGAAGATATGGTAAATATGGGAAAATATCCTACATAAAATATCGATGAAGTTAAATAAAAGTACCCATAATATATTAATATTTAAACATCCCCACACAGATGTTATCCGACACTGATTTGGAATCATCGATGAATGGAATGGTGGATTCTGAGTTAATTATTAAATTTGGCGTACATTAATCTAATAGAGCAATGGTGATTGATTTCCCCTCATGAGGAATTACATAGAAAATAGAATATATTACCGTCATCATCACATATGTCCAACTCTATCCCAGAAGAAGAAGATTGTAATCTAGTGGAGCATCTACAAGTTCTACTTCGATTGACTTTGTCTTGTTCCTTAAATTGATTGAGAAGGAAGCAATGATTCCATGCGGTTTGAATGAATGGCCATCAAAATATTTAAACAAGGTGGATCATGTAGTGAACTTTGGGGATCCTATATGTCTCCATCAATTCAATGATATGACACAAGTAGAGGCTCATGCATTGACAATGCATTGAAAGATGTATATTCCTTGCAAGGATACTTGGATCTAGAATGTGACAGGGTGAGGGAGCATGGAATTGGCTTGGCCAAGGTCAAAAGTTAACAAATGAAAAAATGATGGATCAATCCCACCAATAGCCTTCAGTAATGATTTATGTTGCAATGGGTATATTTGCAAACTTCTAGGGCCAACATAGCACAAGGGGATTGAGCGAGATCTTCAATTGTATTGTAGTTTTCAGTTTCTCATGCATTAAGGATTTGTGTCGAACTTCAAAGGGAACCCTTAGGAATTCGATGCAATGTTTCATTATATGGTTTCTCTGTGTGTAAACAACCATCGGGATATCATGGAAAAAAATTGTTCCTAGAAGGGTTAACCATTGAATTATCATAATTTTGAGCATGAGTTTGTAAGTTGATGTCTTGCTCAAACATGAAGATAGTTGGAAATCAAGGCATTTCCCTTAGATAATGGGTTTCCCTAATTTACCCCTTGCAGGAGTGCAAACTTAGTAACAACCAATTATTGATGCTTCGGAAGAAAACGATTGGTGAGCTAGACCACGAGTTAATCTACATCTTCGTGTTGACCCACATACCAATTAATTTCATCCATTTTTGGACATTCATGGGTGGGATGGTCCTAAGTACAAATTTAACACAAAATTTTTTGTTTTTACTTTTCCCTCTTATCGCCAGCAACACCATTAATATTTTTTGTTGCTTTGTTTCCAATGTTAGAATTGGTATTTTCAATCTCTCTCTTACCTCCAGGTTGTTGGTTCTCATTTTGAAAAATGGACTAAATAGAATGAACATTTAAGGTTTCAACTAGGGGAGTAACATTGAGGGTATATTGAACAATTGTAGGCATACTTTGGTGAATGGACAGTTGTCCAATCTATCCTATCAAATAATCAACCATAACATGACTAATATAATTAATCACACCATCATCACATGGCCCTAGCATAGAATTTGAAATATTGGATGAAGATCGAGGTGCATAATGGATTAGTTCGTATAGCATGCTATATTGAGATTAAATCAAATCCGATTAATGCATGCATAACATAATTGTCTCTTTTGTAAGAGCCTATGACATCATTACATCCTTCTTAATGTTTGGCAATAAATATTTCACAAACAAATCCACCATGAATTTATCAGGCATCTCATATCTAATAAGTCATTGATAGAGTTGCCACTCATGAACATGAACAAATATAAGAGTGGAAGTAAAGTATTGAAGAGAATTCAATAGTTAGTTCCCTATTTCATAACAAATATGTGACTAAAAAGGTGTCAAAAAGGCCACTTCCAAGGATGAGAAGTCAACAAAACAGGTGCAAGGTAATTGAATGCACCACTTATCAACACTACTACTCAAGGTCCAGTGGAATATGTGTAACTGAATGATATCATCTAGTAATGAGTTAGATGAGCACTAAATATGGAAGCTCATAACATTCGTTGACGGATGTTCTGTAGATCAACCATCAAAATTGGGAATGTATAATGGAAATTTAATTAAAATTATGTTCCATGTGGGTTAATGAAAAATAGGGTCATTTTTTAAACATAATAGATCATGTACGTTTAAATTTGTTGAAAATGGGGAATGTGTATAAGTACAGGTACTAGGGTTGCTAAAGGAAATTCCTTCCCAACCTCTAGTTGTGACGCTACATTGGGAATGTCTACCACCTAGGACTAGACCACCCCCTTGGAAATGACTACCCCCGGAAATACTCTAATTTCTTGGGATATTACTTTCCCCATGCATGTTGATGTCGTTAGGTGTATTACTACCACATACATTCCCACTACTAAGTGGCAGGATATCATTAATAGGAACACTCAAGCCATAAGGGAAACACAAGCTTGGAACTATTTATCCACTTATCAATATTTCAGATGCAATTGGAAAGCGCTTGATACATTTAGACCATGATTTTTTTCTAGTCCAAAGGAGAAGCAAGAAGTAGGAAACAATGTTCTTATACTGGGCATACCAACATTAATATGACCATGGGTTAGGAAATTCATGCTAATAGATGGCATCCCAAAAGAAGAGACACTAGAAAATTGTGGCAGATTGGTAGAAGGACTTGCTCCACTAGATGGTGGTATGAATGGGGCGTTGGTTCCTCCTCAAAATACAGTAGTTGTAGTGAGATTAGGGCTCCCATGGTTTGATAAAACACATGTTACACAAGTATTTCTTTGTGTATTGAGAAAAAATTCAAATGGTTATATAGACGAAGACACACCCAACTGAATGAAAAGAACATTGTGAGGTTGAGCCAAAGGAGTATTAAAATTAGTCAGGTGTTGATTATCAATGGTTTCAATATAATGTGGGCCAAAATATTTTGATAGATTCCATTCAATTCCTAAATGTATGGATACTTCTCTTTTAGGGTTATCCCATGTTGTGTTTATATTTGACTCGTATGGATAGGGTTGGTGTTATTTAACTATCTTTTAGTTAATGGGGGTCTTACACATTCCACAAGATACACTCTTAACTATTGAGATTGTTAGAAAAACAGGATCGCAAAACAATAGCATAAAACAAGATGCATAAATAAATCACATAAACACAATAAAAAGGGACACCAATATAACATGGTTCACCCAAGATGGGATACATCCACACAAAAATTGCCAATCATTTCTAGTAAATCGTCCAACAAATTTAAGGGATATAACATGCAACACATCAGCTACAACTTCCTCTTCTCTCTATCTCATAATATTTTTTTTCACAGTACAATACCCAACTGTAACATAATTCCTCATACAAAACAGGTTTTCCTTCTAGGGCTAAAATCCCTAGCATAATTTATATCGTCAAATCTAAGATCTAATGAACGGATCAGATTGACTACGAAAATTATAACATTTTACAAGACAATTTTCACCAAATTTCAATGGCCAAAAAATAAACAAAAAACATGGCAAAAAAATGAACAAAAAACATGGCCCAAAAATGTTTCTCCCCCTCTATAGCTCGGTCGAGAGTCTGAACACAACTGAAATAATAATCAGGATCCACACCCAACAAAGACTGGTAGGTCAAATGGTCAAGCAATTTTACTTGATTAGGTTAAACAATTGTATCTATTGAATAACAAGCAAACCTAAGGTCACGGTAGACACACACCACCAACAATCAATCCCCTAATTAATAAATCTAAAAGAAACAACAAGCAATATGGATAGGGAACCTCTTGAAAATTATCCTAGGAGTATCAATGCCTAGAACCAACTGCAGTGAAGGTGAGAAAAAGCTAATTATGGCAACCCTCCTGAAACAATAACCAAAGGTGAAAACACTCTCATGAAGGCAAGCAACTTCTAGGGAGTTGACGTCGATGTTATACATTTGGATTATGCACAACAAACACTTCCCTCTTGCAGTCATGTGTTTGAAACCAAGGAAAATCCACTAAGGTTACCACTTCACAAAAACAAATATGGGGAGGACATTTGTTGGTCATGTATATACGTATGGAGAGGCAACGTAGGACTAAGTCCTAGACCCAAAACTCTAGAGAAATGGTGTCACCCTGAAGACTTTAAAATTCCACTAAAGCTCCCCTATATGCATAGCCTTTGAGAATTAACTCTCCACCTTGCACCTAGGCTCTACAACCTAAGCTATATGTGTTTTCTATAAATAATAAAGACGGGTTGCTTTTAATGTCTATTTTTAGTCAAAGGTATGGAGTGCAACTTATATGGTGTTTGAGAGGACTTCAAATTTTTCCTAAAAAAAGACAATTGAAATGTACCATGCATTTCACGTTCCTTCTGATGAAACAAAGTAAACTATTAATATCCTGAGAAAAACTAAAAATATCTCATTTTTCTTTTTCTAAATGTAATATAAAAGTAATGTTCAAACTCCCAAAAGAATTTTCTAGTGATCAAGAAAATAGGAAGGATGTTGCACATGCAAACATTTTTCCAGTTTTTTTTTAATCTTAAATCATGCACTAATGAAACAAAGAATGATCATGCAACTAATCTAGAAAAAAAAATCACTTATAATTCATGCAATAACCGGTGCAAATCGTTAATGTTCATACCACAGATTAACTAAATTTCAACTTTAATCATTCATACAACATATGAAGGTGGTTTTCAAATCTAGAGAAAAAAAATTATTCTACTTTTTAAATGTGCTCATGACTATTATAAAGAAATAGCACGGGTAGCCACACTTTTTATTTAGAAAAATATAAATGTGTGTGACTATTGAGTAGAACAAGTGTGAGTAGGAACCAACTTTTGGAGATTAAAAAATTTAGATTTTTTTTTAATTCTTGGTTTATTCCCCAATTTTATTCTAACATGAAGAAGGTACTACGATTTTCAAAATGATAAACAAAGTAAAAACAAATCCAATACATGGAGAAGACTATTCACAACCTTCCCTATTATCGTCACCAACTCTATTTTTCGAGTATTCAATTATGCACTAAGTTAATCCTCCCAAAGAGTGAGTTAACCTCATTGATGGTCATCACTCTAAATTCTTAATCAAACATTCATTTGATCTACATGCATGTCAATAAAAAAGAAAGGATAGAGGTATGAGAGCAAACCATATTTTCATTTAAATCTTTTGAGTATGCTTGTCCAATCCAATTAGTGTTGTGATTCCTTTCTTATTTCTACACACAAATCAAGAAAATACCTTCCTCAAACTCTTCTGCATAAAATTTAAAAAGCTATAATAAAATATAATCTACCTTCATGTAAATCAACTCACATCCCTATATGAAATTCAAGTATTCACACATAAACTAATAAGGGGGGAGAAGATCAATCTATATAAAATGTAAATGTAATGTTATAGCAATTTGGATACCCTAATCCCATTGCAACATTCCCTTAACCATAGTGCATATCCACTTGTCCTTAGACACGCCTATTGATCATATATTATGACAATATTAGATCCAACTACGATGGATAAGACAACTAGTAACTCTTTAATCTCCACACAATATTGCTACACTACTGAAGAAACCAACTAGGTTTTCCTTGGCAATAGAAACACAAGCCCATAATTATTTTCATCGTGTCACTCTAACTCTTTCTCCGAAGTTGTGTTGCTTTCAATCACTTTATCTATCTATCTATTTTAAGTCAACCTTGGCTCCTATATTTGTAGGCCAAGATGGTGATAAACTTGAAGTTTAAAGTGCAAACATGTCACATAAGTGCATTCCAAGCATGAATTTCTCTCATGGCTTTTTGATTTTTTATATTTCTTTCCTTTTTGTGACTTTGAAATGTATATGCACTTTTACTAAGAAGAAAACACGGTTGATAATAGTTTTGCTTAAGAAATATCACAAGGCTCACATTATTCCTATGTGAAAAGCATAGCCTGGTGGTAAAAGTACATGCAAACTCCAAATTAAAACATGTAGTCTGTGTGGTCAACTAATTATAACTACAAGTATCACATATTTGTGTCTCATAAACTAAGGATTTAACATATTCATATAACATCCTTTAATGATTTATACCCTTTAATGACAAACATAACACTCTCTTATGACTTGATGTCACTCATTTGCCTATTTATACCTTAGTTGGAATCTTCATTCTTAACTAGTTTATATTTCAAAACCATAATTTGTAAGTACACACTGAAATCAATTATTAAAATTTTGCCACCCCTCCTTAAACCTTAGGATTGCTTGCACCTATAATCTCTAGGACCTCTATAAAGACCACCTTAGATTATCTTGGCTATAACCTTTCCTAAATCTCTTTTTTTCAAATAATATAATTTACTCAATTTTGAAAGCCAGTGGCATCAAAATCATTTCCTAATTTTTTTTTTAAATGATATGATTTGTTTTCCCCATTATATCTAGTTCATAATTCAAAATTACTAGTGACATCAAAATCCTTTCCTAAATATTTTTTTTTAAATGATAGTATTTGTTCTCCCCATTGTGTATAGTCCTTGATATGATTTTTTCTCCATGATTGTGTATAGTTCTTGATATGATTTGTTCTCCCCCATTGTGTTTTTTTTTCAAAGCGAAAAAAGTTTAACTTTATATTAAGAAAGTTGAAACCAAGATATACACATACTATAATCAAAATGGACCTTCTTGCCATGTAACATCATCTAGGGGGAATTAGATAATATTGATCACTTAACATTCATAATATGCACATATAAACAGCCCTCCTTAAAACTCATAGTTGCTAACTAACTCTAAAATATGACTAAAACTAGAAGCTGGAAAAAAGACCAAAACCGTTGGGTGGGAAAGTCCTCAAGTAATGTCAAAACTACCTGACGAAGAGAGAACAGAGTTACTCCAGACCTCATAATGGATGATACCATTCATTTCGCTTATCCCAACCTTTGATAGTCTGTCGGCCTACACAATGTGTTCACAATAAATATGTTGAAAGGAAATACTTTCGAAGGATGAAATCATCCTGGTAACTTTCAACTTCCAATGTTCCAAAATGAGAGAGTGAAAGTTAGAATCCCCATTATCCCAACCAATGATAACATGGGAATGCCCTACAATCAACACTTGCTCAACCTCACATGCCTTTTGATCCGGATCTTGGGGGCTTAGACCCGAAAGGCTTGGATGTCGAGAGAGGAGGGGTGTAAACCTGCAAATTGTTATCATTTGATGGATAGAGTAACATAGAGAAACATAGAGTAAATAGGCCACATGGAGGGGTGAGGCTCAAATAGGGTTCTTTGAGCCCCGCCTCTCAAACCATGCTAAGAAAAGCACTCATAACTAGTAACCCAATAACTCAATAGAATAAGAGAAGTGTAGGATGTCAAAAATCCTTGAATGCTTTATTGAGAAGGGGTAGAGCCTTTTTATAACATTATTACAATGTGCCTTGGGGCAATACAATGGATTGTGAAATACCATAGATGAGAGAGGTACAATGTGCCTTAAAGCCATACCATGGAACAAAACCATGGGTTGTCAATTACTATGGATGAGAGAGGGTCGCCTCTCCATTTAATGCTTTTATGATGACTGAGAGAGGGTGGCCTCTCCATTTAATCCTTTTATGACTCATACATCTGAATTTAGACCACATGCCCCTTGAAATTTGGATCATTCTTCCTCCCTTAGAAAATGATGGTCCCCATCATTTCATACTAAAAAGAGACCCGTGATTAAAATGTGTCACTTGCCAATGATGAGAAGGGATTTATGTTGTTAACCCATAACCATGGGTTTTGTGTGGTTGACCCCTAACCATGGGTTTTGTGTGGTTGACCCCTAACTGTGATTACAATACATGATCGTGGGTTTTATGTGGTTGACCCATAACCCTAGGTTTTGTGTGGTTGACCCATAACCATAATTGTGGGTTTTGTGTGGTTGACCCATAACCATAACGGTAGGTTTTGTGTGGTTGACCCCTAACCTTGATTACAATAGGATTTCATAAAAGTCCATAAATGGTCTTTGGTGAAGTTGATGTCTCGCTGCAAATCCATTCATAGCTTTTGATGTGGGTGATGAAATTGAATTCCATTGAAGACCCATTTGAGATCTTGAAGAGACATTTCCATCCATATAACATACTTTCTCTCTGGTGGCCCAAGAAGTGAGAAAATGGTTGCTGAAGCTCAAGGGATGCACGTGCAATATTTTTGAAGACATATGTTGCTTCAATCGATGATATCTCTCAAACCAAAGATCCAAATGAAAAACCAAAAAATAAACATTTTAACTAAAAATATATATATTTCCAATGAGCTATGGTAGAGCCTCTGATATGTTATGTAGAGTCTGTGGTACTTGTTCAAAGTTGTTGTATGTGAGGTCGCATTGTGTATAGACATAGGTTTCTTCAAACAACCATATCTCGCAAACCAGGAAGGAAAATGAAAAACCAAAACATACCCATTTAAGATGACGGAAATATCTTTCCAATGAGATATGGAAGAGCCTCTAAAACTCTATGTGCAAGTTGCAGCATCCCTTTGAAGTTTGTAGAGACGTATTGACCTTTAGTTCATCTATCATGGTGTTTATATGATGGTCGTACAACTATGGCTGGGATGCGATGGGGCTAGAATGAGGTCTCCTAAGTTCCAATAAGCATGGAAAAAGGATTTTATTTCGTTCCATCGCCATATTAGGATGAAATAATGATTGATCTGAGAGTGTAGAGAGACACAAAGGATGTCAATGGTCTGTAGAGAAAAATCAAATGTTGTAGAGATCATGGAACTTCATGTTGTAACTTAGATATGCTTTATTTCCTGAGGACCAATTGTGATGCTTACAATGTATGTCCCAGCAACGGACTCCGAGTGTGCCAAAAGGAGGCTGGAAATCTCTGCAGATATTTGAACCTGAACTATACTCAAAGCCTCATTCTCATGGAGAGCGTACATGCTCTAATACCACTAATACGGATCTTGGGGGCTTAGACACGGAAGTCTTGGATGTCGAGAGAGGAGGGGTGTAAACCTGCCAATTGTTATCATTTGATGCATAGAGTAACATAGAGAAACATAGAGTAAATAGGCCACATGGAGGGGTGAAGCTCAAAGAGATTTCTTTGAGCCTCACCTCTCAAACCATACTAAGAAAAGCACTCATAACTAGTAACCCAATAACTCAATAGAATAAGAGAAGTGTAGGATGTCAAAAATCCTTGAATGCTTTATTAAGAAGGCATAGATCCTTTTTATAACATTATTACAATGTGCCTTGGGGAAATACCATGGATCAAAACCATGGGTTGTGAAATACCATGGATGAGAGAGGTACAATGTACCTTGAAGCCATACCATGGAACAAAACCATGGGTTTTCAATTACCATGAATGAGAGAGGGTGGCCTCTCCATTTAATGCTTTTATGATGACTGGGAGAGGGTGGCCTCTCCATTTAATGCATTTATGATTCATACATCCGAATTTAGACCATATGGACCCTAAAATTCAGATCACCTTTGACATAAAAAGTATTCCCCAAAGTGCCAGGAGCTCAGCTCTAGAGTTAGTACCTCTCCCCACTTTCATCCATCCTTTGATTGCAACTTGGGGACTTAAATTTAAAACAAAACCAACTCCACAAACATCTGCCTAGGCCGCACCATCAAAATAACCCACTGGATGAGCCAAAGAAAAAATGGGAATCTGTAAAAACCGTGGCTTCTTGATATGCTTCGGATTATGCCACTCTAAGAAGGCACCCATAATTATGGATACAACAATCACATGGTCACCTTTAGTGCCTTCAAACAGTTCTCTATTGCGAGCCTTCCAAAATTTCCATAATACAAAAAAAGAGAAGAGAGCTTAAAAATTTCTCCTTTGTGTACCAAAGGTGCGGGTTATCATTCAAGGTTTCGCCATCCCAACTAACAAAGAAATCATAAATATGACTACTCAGTGCCTTCAAAATATTCATAAAGAATGGACAGGGGCCAAACAATTGTTGGACGTTTTCCTCATTAGATTTACACAAGATACATATGTTAGGTCCATAAAAACCTTTAACATATAGAACATCCCAGGTGAGGATCTTGCTATTCAAACACGACCACATGAAGAGTTTAACCTTCAATGAGCATTGTGCCTTCCAAAGACACTTGAACCACCAACAAGAACAAACCCTTGAATCAGATTCAAAAATCAAATCATAAGCCAATTTGGTCGTAACCGAACCATTTACTTTATTCCTTCCCCGGACTAACATGTTAGGACTAGAGGAAAGAGTAATACCAGCATGATTCAAAGCTGCTAGATACCTGCTCCATCCGTCCACGTAACTACCCTCAAGTTGTAAGTCCTGCACCAACGACCACTTGAAATGACCACTGGGGCCCTCATTCAATACCTGTTGAAGAACCACAATATTCTTTGAATGAAGCATCGAAATTAGCCTCCTCGATAGCCTGTAGCCCTCCTTAAGACCCACAATTGGTTCCAATCCAATGTTAGCTTAAATGCCTCTACCAACGACCCATTCAATAGCATATTACTAAAGTGAAACTGTGCAAAAAAGTGTTCCAGATACACGAGGAGTTTTGCAGCTTCTTTTTATAATTTCAGATTCAATGATGTGGACTCATCTAGTTTAGATATTTAGCTCTAATGACCCTACCCCACAGTCTCGGATTGAATAGACACCGCCAAATACTTTTGGTGCAAAGAGCTTTATTAAAACTTGACAAACATTTGATTCCCCACCCTCCACAATTAAGAGGCTGGGATAAAATCTCCCAAGAACATAAATGGAGCTTACCAGCATCCAGTCTTCCAACTCAAAAGAAATGGAAAATCAATTTTCTAATAGAGAAAGTAATCGAACTCGAAATTTTGAATAAAAAGAACCAAAACACTAACATGCTTAGTAAAAAAATTTAAGCAAAATGAGTCTACCTCCCAACGAAAGATATCTAAAAGACTAGCAACTAAATCTCTGAGAGATTCTTTATCACATCCACTTCCAATCCTTCGGATAATACCCCATTGTGTATAGTTGTTAACTCAAAATGACGGTTTGTACATGCTCTTGTCGATGAACTACGGGAAACTATAACTTAAGCTTTTTAATTTACACCTCATCATCTGTGTATTTTGGTTTACCAAAGTTTCGTTCTCGAGACTTAGCAAATGTGTACTGCTTGGCTTAGAGAGTTTTATTAACTTGCATGGAAATAATTTTCTTAATTCAATTAAAGAGAAGATTTTATTGTGGTCGAGATCTATTTAGGCATGCAACACATGTTTAATTATGTGTGATTTCTACTTTTAAATAGTGATTATGGGATAATTTAAGATATAATGTTGAACTCCAACTCATTTCGAGTTGGTATATTTAGCAAAATGTGATTGAAATCTCAAATAATCGGAAATTTTTAATGCCTACGGTTAAAAAAAAAAATTTGGTTTTTATGTGAGAGTTTTTATATGAATCTAGCAAAAATTCTAGGTGGAGCAGAGTTCCAAGGGTGTGGTGGGGGTGTTCTTCTATAAAACTTTGTCTTTAAAGGTTTTACTTTATTAAACTGATCCAGATAAATGCAAAATGTTGTGTTTTTAGACAGCATTTTTTATTTGTCTACAATCCATTTCCCATTTCCTGAAAATGTATTTATGTTAATTTTTAGTTTTATTTAAAAATACTCTTAAATTAAATTTAATGACTAATAACAAGGTTATTAGTTTTTGTATTGTTTAACTTAGTTTTTAGTTATGGAAGATTTATTTAACTTTGTTTTTAGTTATAGAATGTAATTAATGATTAAGAACAAGGTTATTAATTTTTTTATTGATTCATTTAACTTATTTAACTTAGTTTTTAGTTCTTGGAGATTTATTTAACTTCGCTTTTAGTTATAGAATGTAAATTGTAATTAACTTAGTTGGATATTTTTATTATGTTAAAAAATAATAACCCTAATTAAGATTTAGATTAAACATGCAAACATGAAAGTTAATTTGTTTTAAATTGAAATGATAAAACATGCAAATATGAAAGTCACTTTGTTTTAAATTGAATTGATATCCATTCATGGGATAAAGAATATTGGAGGTCACTCCATATTTAGATGTGAATTTTATCATTTAAGATTTAGCATTAGGAGAGTTTATGTACGTGATCCTAAAAGATTGTTCCCTAGCTTTTTTTGGTTATTTAATCATGTTATATTCAAAATATAACAAATTTTATTGTTGTAATTTAGCTTTTGGTTCTCTTGGTTGACAAAGAATTGTTGAGTACAAATGGCCACCTCACCACCTAATATCATTCAATAAGCATTGGAAGGTTTTTCTACGAAACAATAATACCATTATTAATAATGTTTCCACATAAGATCCCTTGTAAATACATACCAAAATTTTATCAAGAAGTAATGTGACTCCTTCTAATGAAATATCTATTAAAATTATTGTAATTGAATATGATGTTGCATGTTAAGGTTTGGAGTATTGAATCTTATTATGTAATGTGACTCCTAATGAAATATCTATTGAGATTATTGTAATTGCATATGATGTTGCACGTTAAGGTTTGGAGCATTGAATCTTATTATCTTTTTCTTAGGTAAAGTTTGTTATGAGTCTATTATTAAGGCCTAAGCTAAAGAGGTTGTTGCATGTTAAGGTTTGGAGCATTGAATCCTATTATGTATTTCTTAGGTAAAGTTCCTTGCCTAAGTTAAAGAGGCTTGGAACCATATAATGGGATTTCTTAGGTAGAGGATTTGGAACCATGATGATTGGATTTTCACTAGTACTAGAAGCCTAACAAAAAACTTATTGCAGTTCTCTTTTAAAAAAGAGAATAATGCCTATAAGGTGGTGAAGTGTGGCACATAGATGTGAAGGAATACTCTTGTGGCATTATTTGAATGGTATGGGTCTTTTCAAGTGTTGAAGTTTCTTAGGTTTATTACTTTTTTTAGGTTGATTTCCCAATCATTTCTATACAAAGTTGGAACTTCATCCCCTTAGGAATATTATTTTCTAAGAGCCTCGGTGTTTCTTACCCTTAAACTCAAAATTGTGTCAGTTGTAACGTCCCCGGCCCTCCGACCAGCAAAGAGGATGCTACCGATGTTGTTATCTACCCGGGCAACTAGCCCCATGAACATACAATGATAAAAATTGAAATGCATTGAAGTAAAACATGCATAGATGCATAATTATTCATCATACAGTGAAAGCAACTACATTCCATTCAAGCATTTAGCATGTTCATCATTTTCGTTAAACAACAAATACAATTTGCAGAGATGAAATAGACAAGAATACTTATCTTATGAAGAAACTCATCCCGCAACCAGCTATGTCGCTACAACGTTCCACCCAACCATAGGCCAGTGTGCTCCTTAATCTCTCAGCAACACTACCACCCTCAAGCTGGGCATGATTCCCACAAGGAATAAGGAATCTAAGCAGGCTCACACATAGCCAAGGATACCACAAAATTCCGCCAAGATAACACAGTTGGGTTTATCAGGCTAAGAATACACAACAACACATAACCAAGCCAGCAAGTCGGGTTATCAAGTTATCAGGAGATGGAAGCATTGTCTGCTAAGCTAGTGGGCTCACTAAAGAGTTAAGGATGCCTACACTAGAACTAGCTTGACTCCTAAGATATCCACACACGCCCAACACAAGGAATCATTCCCTTCTCTGCTGCACAGTCCCTCAGGACATGAATTCCCTTCCGGTGCTATTCAGGGGGTGTAGAGAAGAGAGTCATTCCTCTAGCTTTGTCTATGAGGCTCCTGCAAAACACTAGGTTTGTCAAGCAAACTCCTTTCCACTCCTACACAGTCCAAAGACCAATTGCATACACAACAATATACACAATTTCTGGGTTTAGGAAAACAGTTCAGCCACAAAATTAATTGCCAAGGAGGGTAAGAACAACCCACTAACAACAAATCGTATCCCATGTACGTTTTGGCCCTGACATGGCCAAAAACGAAATCAACAACAACACCCAAGAGGATGTGGTCTCTCCTCTAAATCGCTGGGAAACACAAAAATGATTTTCAGCTTGGAAAACATTGGGGAAATGCAACAGAAAATCGTTGGGGAAGAAACCCAACCACAAGAACATCACAAAACCGAAATTCTCAGCCTCCAGAAAATGAAGAAAGACTTCTCACGTGAGGGAAAAATATACACAGCACTCCAAAATCGTGAATTTCACACTCAGCAATTCCCAACTGCTTGAGGGAGCCCCAGCGTGGGTGAATGATGATGATGAAAATGCCCAGGAGCCCAAATCGTGAAGGAAGAACATACCACAGGCAAAATCATGGAGATAAAATAGCTCCCAAGCTTCCCTGCATGAGGAAAAACGAAGAACATGGATGTATGTCCCAATGGCATGCATTTTTGGGTGTTTACTTGCCCCAAAAGTCAAAATTGATTTTCCCCAAAAATGGGTTTTCCCCAAATTCGAATTTCCTACCCATACTCTTGCCATCCCCATGCAATAACTAACTCAACCATATTCTAGCAAAATTTAATGATTGGGGAAAAAGACAAAATGGGTAGTTGAGGGTTTGATGGGTTCTCCCTTTGACATTTGGCTTTCCCCCATTGGCCCAAAGGTTTAAATAATTTCCCTCCCTATTCCTTAGGAAAATCATGTCCCCATCTCTTTTAATGTTGCATAGACATAGTTGGTTGTGGGTATTTTAATTAAAATGCATATTTACATGATGCCAAAAAAATTATAATGTGTCGGATAGCACGATATACCATCAGCAACGATTTTAATCGTCGAAACATAAAACATTAAATTGATGGTGGGGCTTTTGCCTTTAGCTCCACGCCACAATTAATTACAATATATACATCATATACATTTTTAATGCAAACAGGGTCAAAACCGGGGTGTTACATCAGTATTTAGGTTACCTTGTCTATAGGCATGTGTGAGCAAGTTCTTCTCAGACTTACCAAAGTTCATTCATCAACTTGTTAAGTATAACAACCTTCAACCTACTTATTTTCATTAACATATTCATAACCATAGGTTTAGGGATTTCTCCTTGTCAGCCAAGTTTGATTCTCCTAATACCCCCTCAAATATTATTTCATATTCCCAAACCGAAAAGGCTTCATCATATTTTGGTCGAAGAGAGTGATTTATGTACTAAGAAAAGTAAAAATGAAAATGTGGCTCCTAATGAGGCCGCCTAAGAGCTTTGTCATTAATGGGTTAACTTTGTCCAAAACTACAAACACAACTATGGGTAAGGAACCTAGTGGATATTCTTGGGATGCTTCCTCTCGTGGGGGGTAAATAAATGGCATGATATCCTTCTTGAAGGATATTGGAAAGTGAAAGAAAAATAATAATGATGGGCAGAGAATATAAAAGGAAACTACCCTAGATAATGGGTAGAGAATATCAAAGGAAACTACCCTAGATGATATCTAGTGCATGATCTAGAGAAATATTTGTATAACCTCAAACTAATTTTGAGTGTCAATAGGTAAGAAATGGGAATATATTGATGTTTGTGTGGAATTTTATCAATGAAGGTTATGGCATGGAATGTGAGGGGTCATACAACCCCAATCAAGAAGACCTTGTCCGCATTGTTATTCATTGGTTTCATAATTGGCATTTTATGCTTACTGGAAGTGAAAGTGGCTACTTTTTTTTGTTCCTTGAATTGCATGTGTCCTATTGTGATTGTGTTTCATACCATAAATGAGGGAGGGAGAAGGGGATCAACCACTCTTTTTTTCTCTTATAAGTTATAATATTTGATAATTGACATATCACGGGTTATTCTTAATCTTGATGGTGGGGCCCTTACAGATCTATGTTCCCCCAACAAAAGAAAGATGACAACATTCCAGTGGTAGTGGCTTTCTAAATAATTATCAAAGGTTCAATGGATTTTTTGTGGTGATTATAACAATGTGGAGTCCAAGATGATAAAATTGGGGTTAACACTATCCAAATTCCCCATGGGAATGTACAACATAGAGTGTCCTTAAGGATAGGGTTGGCCCTAACAACCATAACAAGTACTGGAAAGGTTATTCATCCTAGTTTTCGTTCACTTGGTCTAGTATTGGGTTTAGTGATGAGATATTGATGAAATCTCTTAACAAAGCCATGATTTTGGAGAAATACACTTTATTTTTTTAACTGTGATGGTTGTAGATTAGTGTAAGTTTTGTAGGAAGTCACTCCATTTAGCCACCTACCCATTGTGTTCTTAATTTACTAGGGAGTGTCCAAGATTATATTCCAAAGTCTTCATACTTACGTGTATATCCCACTTTTATAACATAGCTTGTCTCCATGTCGTTATGTAGACTTCAATCTTATTTTTAGACAAGGGGAGGTTTTGGTTGGATTAAATGGTGCAATGATATCATAGTTAAAATTATAGCATTCATGTGAGGGTTTAAATGGAAGCTAAAAGACATGTGGAATTCACGTCATAATGAAACAAATTTGAATAATTCTCTTGGTAACTTCAATTAACTTCCTATGGAAAATCTATGTAAGTGAGAGTGGCCAACCTTGTGAGCTTATTGAAGGTGGATGAGACTCAACAAGCATGGGGTGCTCAAAACTTCTCTCAATTGTACTAGCTCAAAAATCAGGATTGACTTGCTAAGTAATTTTCAAAACACTTGTTATTCCTGAGGGTTTTTAAAGGATTGTGGCCCTAAAGACATTGTTAGGAAGGGTGACTAACTAATAGGGGATTGAATGGGAATTTGTTGAGACCTTCTGTAATTTTCATATTTTTTCCAATCTTGATACATGGTGGATGCTCAAAGGGAATCCATGCAAGCATGCATTGCCCTTGTCCCTCGAAACTTTTCCATGGAGAAGGAAAGAATATATGACCTAGATTTGACCTTATAATTGGGATCGAAATAAGCTCACATGGACATGGTAATGGAAGATGATAAATATCCTAGGTTGGATTGTTTCTGGTTTAAATTTTTTCAATCCTAAATTGAATAAGCTTTAGAGGTCAACCCCTAATAAATATACCTAGTTGTTTCAACTCCAATTAGTATGGGAGAGTTTTATTTAAATAAAAAAATCCATGTTTTCCTAATCCTAGCCAATTCCCAAAGTACCTTGGAGTAGCACAACCCATATGCCCTTTCAGAGTGGAAATAATCAATGACAGGTTTTGTCCCTGTGTTAAGTTAGTTTGGGAATAGACCTCAAACCTATGGTGTTATCTCCTCCGTATGTATAGCGCCTATAAGTATGTCATCCTTAGCGATAATATCATTAGGAAAAAAAAATTTGCAACATAGAATCTTATTATATTAAAGCTTTGTATTTATTATATGTAATGTGTTTTCAAAACTACTCATTTAGATAAGTTCACCTAATATTATGAAGTTGTAATTCGTGCCAACCTTAACTTTCGTTCAAGTACAATCTAGGAAGGTTAACCTTGAGATGGTGCAATTGAAGAGGCTCCTAGAGTATCTGGGAGGTGCCTCCATCCGTAATGATTCAAGTTCCCCAAGAGGATCACTTCCCCCATATTTCAACTCATTCACACAAATTTGGTAGCAAGCCATGCTATATAGTAGGTTATCTAGTTCGGTATGGCATTGAACATTGAAGCTAGAGACAATAGCATCATAATCAATTTCCCCCTCCTTGACCTAAGAACCATAAGTTCTTATGGCTTGACCAAGCTATCATGATGGAGAAATGGCATAAGCAACAAAATGGAGATCTAGACCTTGGTTTTCTTATTGGACAGCCACAAATCAATGTATCGAGCTCAAACCCGTATGACCATGGGATCTATTGTTGTTTTGTATATTATTTACCTCTGCCTTTCTTTTTTGTGTCTAGTGGAATCGGCAACTAGGAGGTCTTGTACTCACATGACACGAGGTCGATTCTGACCGCTACCACTATAACCTCCAGGAGAGTATGTTGACCCCCACAACGCACCCTCAAGGCTGCAACGAGGTTGAACCAGCAATGTGCATAACATCCCGTACGGCTTAACAAACACACGATTGAGGGTTTGTCTCTACCTTGGAGGGTTTGTCTCTACCTTTCTTACATTTAGTTAACCATAGTATTTAGTTTTCTAGATTTTATACTTTAAACTTGTAAAACCCCTCATGCTTAAACTTTATAAAAAAAAATTCAATATCCCTTTTGGCAAGTCTAGTTCATGTGTTCTTTCCATGGAAGTTACTTTCACAAACAATTTTTTTATAAAATATATGTATGCGTTATTTTTATTATTAAAAAAACATTTTATTAAAAATAAATAAATAATACTATGGGATAGCGGAAATAAACTTGTTTGAATTATCCATTTATAGGTGTGATTTATTTGTTGAAGGATGCCATTTGAAAATTCAACTACTTCAAATTCAAATGCTTGTCAACATAATTGAAAACCTAAAACTATTATATGGTTTAGTATTTTTCCATGAATTTTATATATTTTTTATGTAAAAGATAAGCCAATTCAAATATATTAGGGTATATTTGGACAATGGCAAATATATTTTTAATGGAAAATTAGTCACATATTTAACCAATATATATCATTTGAAAAGGTAAGTATTAAA
The DNA here is from genome assembly GCA_001517045.1 of Pseudotsuga menziesii. Taxonomy (NCBI): domain Eukaryota; kingdom Viridiplantae; phylum Streptophyta; class Pinopsida; order Pinales; family Pinaceae; genus Pseudotsuga; species Pseudotsuga menziesii. Next base: position 918,620 of record LPNX010752928.1, read on the forward strand.
ACAATGGTGAGTTTAAACATAAAAACGTGATTTAACATAGTTAATATTGTAGTACAAAGACTATTTATTGTTACTTCACTTCTTCAAAAAAGTAATGGCAAGTATGCTTGCTTAAATAAATGGGGTTTTGCGTATGTTATGTGGTTGATATTTGAATAGGGAAGAAAATGATATATGAATCTGTAATTGCCAAAAGGATATGTATATGGTAATGGAATTTAATTTTAATATTGTAAAACATCTATATCTTGTTTTTTTAATATGTTTGTTTTGTAATGAAATAATGTTTTATGATTTCAAAATTAGTATTTTAATGTTGTATGATTATGATTATGATTATGGTTGGTGAAAATATGTTTGAATTGGAAATTAATAAATTGTGTTTATGGTTAACAACAAAGGTGATTAATCTCTTGGATGCGGGTCTCAGCGAGCCAGACCGATGGCGCGGGGCGCCTCAGCTCGTGAGCTCGACGCGTGGCACCATGCTTGCTGGCAGGACGACCACCATCTCTAGCTCCCCTGCTATGACCTTAAGCTCCCTCGTGCAAACAGAGAAGGTTGTCACTTCTCGGATCTCCTCATAAGTTGGTGCTGATCTGGAACCCTCCTTCACACTCGTGCCAGTTTAGGTGTCATTAATGTCTCAGTTATTGCAAGCTCAGGGTGGCGCCATGAAGAGGAATGCCATTAAAAATCACGGCACTCTAGTGGTCTGTTTGATTTTATGTTCTGGTTCATGGGACGCTCTGCGCAGCCTGTGGTCTAGTTCCAGCCTAAGAAATGCTCTATGTAGCCTAAGGTCTGGTTATGGTCCGTAATTCTGGTGCATATTGGAATTCTACAATGGTTAGTCGGCTCTGAGGGTAACCTCATTCTTGCAGGTGTTCACAGCATTGGGAGTGTTCAACACTTTGGTCAACTGCTTCTTTTTACGTTGCACATTCGGCCCTTCCTGCAGCACCCGGGTAATTGACTTGACACCATGTCAAGGCAACGAGGTACGCCCCCGTGTGCCAGCAACAGAAGAGGGAAATCCCAAAGGGGGCTCAGTGTTCAGATGGAGGACGGGTACGAGGCAAAAATCTCAATGTTGGTCTGTATTCTCGTTGCTGATTAGGAAGGCATGGAGGTGAACCTTAGCTATCGGGCATGGTGACAACAAGATTAACCACTACTATATGGTTAAAAACACGCTATGCAATCTACTGGAGCATATGCTCAGTAATTAGAGTGCGGCTCATGATACAGTCCTTGCCGTTAAAGCAAAAATGGCGGAAATGGATGGGCAGCTTAGCAATCTCGAGGACACCTTTGCATGGAAATGCATGGCTGGCACTGCTGGGCAGGTGGGTCACGTGGATGGAGGAAGTGGCAGCGCGACAAGAGGCAGGTCAAGGGATGCCAGCTTAGTACTAACGCCAAGATTGGATCAGGCTCCCTTGTTCCCCATCCCAACCACCATTGAACCATTGTTCAAAAGGGTGCGGGAAGATGAGGGCCCAACCAATGGGCCACCACAGTCCTCGTTAGCGACTGATGCTAACGCCACCAGCAACTCGAAGGAAGGAGGATGGGGTTTCCCAATCCTTGAATAAAACCCCCCCTTTTGATCCATGCTCAGGCCATCGGCAGAGTCGCGTGCCTCTCAGGATTCGGACTATTATATCAGGTTTTTTTGCTTTTGGTGTTAAGTTTGGTTGCATCTTTGTTTATCTGGAAAGAAAAATACTATAATTAAGTTCCACACCAGCAACTTTGGATTCCTTAAATTTTTGAACATCCTTGTGAGAATTGCTTCTCAAGTAGATCTAGGAGCTAGAACAATTTCACCATCAAAGTGTTTGACAAAATATGCAAGAGAAAAACAAAGAGACTGAAATAGCTGGAATAGCACATGTGAAAGGTGCTAATATCTAACCATTATATTACAGCACATCTTGTAGATGTTATGGTACATACTTATAATACATTGGAGACAATTTGTGAGGCTCAGGAAGCCAATTGGAAGTGTACATGTGTCATGGTGAGATTTGACCTCAATCCCCCCTAGGTGGACCAATGAAGCTCCAACTCACCCTAAACAATCACGAACTGAGGTGTGAACATTGGTGAAGTATGATGGGGTATTAATGAGTCCAAGGCATGTGTGGGTGAGAAGAAAGAGGTGAGTGGGAGGCTCAATGTGGAAATAATGCTCCTAGGAGAGCCAAATTGGACCAAATACACCACTAGCGCCCCCTAGTCAAACCCATATCACCCAAATCAAGGATGTAGCACCCCAAGGCATTAAATGAGGGTACGCGTGTGCTGGGTTGACCAACTATAGCGCTAGTGCATGTGTGAAAGGCTTGGAAATAACCAATTCACCTCCTAGACAATTCCCTAAGTCTAAACCATAGGATATTGCTGCATGAAAGCAAATGAAATTAGCCTAAGGTCAGAACTATGGTACTAAGGATGTATTACTGCTCCAACACCCCCCCTTAATCCAGACTTAGTACAACTTATTCAAATGGTTTATTAAGGCCTTGGTAACTAAAGCACAAGTCACTTTTACAACAATTTTTTATTGATCCATGTAACCGAGGTAAGGAGGAAAACCTCATGGGACAAAACTTCCCCTCAAGAATGGAAATGGCATAGAAACCAAAAATATGCATATAATCCAAACTAAATGAAAATGCCTAGAGGAATCTTCTTCTTAGGAAGAAGTGGAATGTGCTCAACCAACTCAGGAACAGTTGCATGATGAATCCTCATACCATGTAGAACAACTGAAATGCATTGATAGGAGAGCGAGTGGTCCTCTTCAGACTTGAACCTCGAACCAAACAGGATTCCATGCCCAAAAGAGACTTGAAGTGCTTTAGAATTGGTGACCCCAAGCGAGTCATAAGGATCTTGAAGCATCAACTTTGAAAGAAGGTTGCAATCAACTCCAAGAAGGTGAGCCATTGTGATGGCAAAGGATTCTCCCTCTTCATATGAACTTGAAGGAACTCTACTAGTCATGGTGGAGGAATACTTGGGAAAAAGAGTGTGAAGCAATGGCATATCTTCACTTGACATCCAAACCTCTTCATCATTCGAACCAATACTCTCATGTGAAGAAAACCCATCTTCTAGAGAAGGCTCGCTATGAACATCAACTAGCAATACATCTTCACCATTCATCGCAGAAGACATAGAGGAGAAGGGCATAGAATGGATAGATAAATCTTCAGCAGTAATGATTGCAGCAACTTGTATGCTATCTTCGTGAAACATAGCTTCTTGACAAGGAGAGGAAGCCACAAAGGAAGAAACTTGATTTGGATCATTTGTTGAATCTCTGGCTACTTCTTCTTCTTCATTTCAAACAACTTCTTGAGAAATGCATGAGGTCGAGATCATAGGAGGGAGAACACATAAGGAGGTGCCCATTTTCTTTCTCTCCATACAGCTCACATCTTCTTCCTGCATGCCAAGAGCTTCATCTAGATTTCTCCAAAGATCGAATGGGTACTCCACAGAATCAAGGAGATAGCGCATGGTAGGAGGTATAGCGAGACACATCGTTCCATAGGCTCTATCATTGTCATTAAGCCAATCACACTTCTCTTGACATGACTATGGCTCTCCCACAACACCAATGGACACATCGTAGAGACATTGCCTCTTGAGATATGTACACATCTTCAACTTTCATTCAGAATAGTTGAATGGGGAAAGGAGAGGAAGTGCTTGTGAATCCATGAAGTCGTTGTAAGAACCTGCAATGAAAAACACTCATATAAACTGGAAATATGCCCTAAACAACAACTCATACCTCACAATATTTGTTTGCAGCTCCAACTAGATCGGATACCATGTGAGAATTGCTTCTCAATTAGATCTAGGAGCTAAAACAATTTCACCATCAAAGTGTTTGACAAAATATGCAAGAGAAAAATAAAGAGATTGAAATAGTTGGAATAGCACATGTGAAATGTGCTAATATCTAACCATTATATTACAACACATCTTGTAGATGTTATGGTACATACTTATAATACATTGGAGACAATTCGCGAGGCTTAGGAATCCAATTGGAAGTGTACATGTGTCATGGTGAGATTTGACCTCAATCCCCCCTAGGTGGACCAATGGAGTGCCAACTCACCCTAAACAGTCACGAACCAAGGTGTGAACATTGGTGAAGTGTGATGGGGTATTAATGAGTCCAAGGAATACATGGGTGAGAAGAAAGAGGTGAGTGGGAGGCTCAATGTGGCTATAAATGCTCCTAGGAGAGCCAAAATGGACCAAATACACCATTAGCACCCCCTAGTCAAACCCAGATCACCCAAATCAAGGATGTAGCGCCCCAAGGCATTAAATGAGGGTGCACATGTGCTGGGTTAACCAACTATAGTGTTGGTACATGTGTGAAAGGCTTGGAAATAACTAGCTCACCTCCTAGACAGCTTCCCTAAGTCTAAACCATAGGATATCATTGCATGAAAACAAATGAAATTAGCCTAAGGTCAGAACTATGGTACTAAGGATGTATTACTACTCCAACAATCCTCTATAAAAGTTTTATCATACGGCCCTCTATTTTTTATAAGCTCGGGTGGTGGTTCCATCACCTGAGACCTCCTCTGGCCAGGGTTTTTTTTGTAATTTTTGTTATCTTAGACTAATAGAATTTGCAGCGTTATAAAAAAAAATATTAGACAAACAAAAAAAAGGTGATTAATCAAACACTATTTATTTATTTATTTTTAATTAGATGAGATTTCTCCTAAGAGGGAGAGGATGAACTCCTAGAAAATGAGGACCAAATCAAAGAGGGAGGGGTTCCATAGCTCAAACATTAAATTTTTTGTGCATTCCAATGCTACTCCTTAGTTATTTTCCACTCTCCTTACTCTACGATATTCAATGATTCGGGAATCTAACCCCCTTCATTCAATTTAGGTGAATATCAACCAAAATACTTGTAGAAGTGAAGAAATTGGGAAGCCCTAAATAAAGTACAACTTTATCTAAACTCTTTGCTTCTTCTTAAGAAACCCTCTCTTGAACCTATCCAACGTATTTCACCCTACCCTATACTTGTTTGTTAAAATAAAATAGTCTTCCAAGCAATAATGATGCCTAAGATCCACCATTTCCCTTTCCTTGCATTATTGTTTACACATGTAAGGTTGTTTTTTCGTTTTGTATGGCTCTAACCTACCAATTCTATTTCAAATGCACATTATATCAATCTACCCACTCTTAAGAACCAAGCTCCTACTTCCACACCTAAAACTAGTGTGAGTAATAAAGTAGATGGTAACCCATCATCTAGATATCCTAAGTCGGAGAAGTATGGCATGGTTGTTGTTTTATTATACCAATGCGTGTCAATGTGTCTTAGTGTGGCACTTTGATCTAAAACTTTACTTTGGAAAATTTGGATAATACTTATTTTTAATATGTATATCTTGTATGAGGTAATAATTGTCAATGTAATTCTATCTTCAACCATGTGTCTTCCTTCTCCTTAATCATCATTAAGGGGGAGTGTTGGGATGTGTAATGTTCATATTGCAAGTGTAATGATGTCTAGTGCGATGTCATAGGATGTTATGATGTCTTTTCTTCCATTGAAAAGGTGTTATGATGTCTTGTCTAGCAAAGGAAGGCATAATTCTATCTATCTTACATAAAAGGAGTTATCCCACATGCATCATGAAGTAAGTTATCTTATTACCCTTCTTTAAATAAGAGAAGTGCAAAAATATGTGTCCCACATGTATTATGGGATGTAAATATTCTATAACTCTAGTTGTATAATACAGGTGAAGGAGACCCTTTTAGGGTATGTTGAAATGATGATGAAACATCAGTATGACATGATGTGGATATGGAGAGTGGTGTCTTGCTTATGTGAGGATTCCATGTATTGTAAGAGAGGATACTTCTAAGGAATAAAGAAGATCAAGCATTCCCGTGGATGTTTACCCAATTGGGATTTTACCACATATATATGGTGTAATATCTCCTTTTCTCTTCCAATCGAGATACTTAGTAACGACTAATCTAGGAATGGTAGTTACCTCTAAAATCATGGTGACAAATAAGAAACTTAAACCTTAATGCTAAAAAAAGATAATTACTAGAATATAATAGTGAAATAAACTGAAATTTCTCACCAATGACAAAACCCTACAACATCTTATTGATGGACCTGAAAAACCCACAGTAGAAACAATGAAAAAAAAATAGGTTTCAGTGATTTTTTTTCTTCTGAAAAACAAGGCCCATGCACTTTGCTAGTGGTCAGAGTATGTCGGTAACATGGCTCATGCACTTTCCTAGTGGACAGGGTGAGTGGGGTCTAAAAACTGCGCAAAATTGGAATGCCCCAAATGCAATCAATGTCTTAACGAAAACATGTGACAAAACACAACTAGAAATTTACAAACCACCAGATTTGTTGTAATAAAGATAGATCCTTAATTGAAAATTAGTATTTAATGTATTTCAACTAATATCTATAGAAAATATCAAGAAAAAATTGAAAAATAAAAAACTAAAAATTAAATGGTGAGGGTTAGGGTTTTGATAAAAAAATCTCAAACATGTAGAAAAATGGCCATATCTAAAGAAAAACCACAAGGGTTGTTGTAATTGACCTTTTTCGAGAGTTTTGGTTCACTATCCAACATATTTCAAATAGACTTCAAAACATTGACATTAAAAGCATTCTTTCTCAACACCCGCATTTACAAGGGATTTCACACTAACTCCATGGTTATGAGACAACTAGGGAATCTCAAGGGAAGTGATATTAGGTTCTTATATTCTTGAAAAACTAATATATATGGATTATTAATATGGTGTGTCTTAGGAATTTTCACAAACAGCTCACATACCACCTCCTTCAATATTTGGTCTAATTTTAAAACTAGGAAAAAGTAGTAAACTAGTCTTTCTTGGTATGGTTCCAAACACCACTTAACCTTTCCAAAATTATTATGGAATGAACCTATGGGATTTAAAACATCCTAACAAACCTCAGACACTCAATTTTCGAATAATAAAACTCATTTTTACTTGATATTCAAATTTGCACAATTTTGGCATATTTCTAGCTTTAGATTAGTGAAACCCAAGTTGACCCAAATGCACCCAAATGACTTCAAATTATGTATGGGATAGGTTGATGGGTATTAGTACATCCTAATGCATATTATGAATTGTCATACACTTTCCAAATTATTCTGCAAAATTCTTTTGACCATAGGGAAATAAGGACAAAAACACTAAGAAACCAATGTTAAAACCCCCAAGGGTAGATGCCACTTTTGGCTCTCCAAACGCAGTACAAACCTACCAAATTTCAGAACATAGTATCGGTATGCATATAAGACATCAATTTATTTCATTATTCATGTTTATTAATCTTTTCCAATTTATCATGAGGTGAAACATGTGTATGGTAACTTTCATGGAAATTGCTTATGTGAAAATTGCATCACTAGCTTAATTTTGGCACATTAACAATAGAATAAATGGTTTAGATAGCAACATGACATATAATGGGAATATAAAACATACAAATTACTGTCCCAAAATCATCCAACTCAGAGAAAATCTCTCATACAAATCTGATATAAACTATTTCAAGCTTGAAGCCAATTTCATTCAAACTAGTGACTCAAAAGCGTGAGAATGCAAGATTTTTACACATGGATTTCTAATATTTAGAATTAAAGAGAAAATGGACATAATATTAAAGATACATACATAATAAACAAAATATTGGTCATCAAATAGATTCATAAAAGTGCAATCACCATTCCAACAAGTGCACCATCACATGAGAGTATGGGGAATCTAGAAGAAGGAATGAGAGAATAGGGAGATAGATGAGAACTCAAGTTGTATGGAATTTCAACCTGAAACTAAACACATTCATTAAGATCCAATTATAGTTATTAATGGACTCTCCATCAACCAACTTGGAAATGGATCCAACTCCCTCGAAATTGGTTCAAAAGCAAGGAGAGTAAACAGTCACCGTGCAATGGACAACCAAAAGCTCTCCAAAATTCCAAATGCCAAATAAAAAATGATCAAAATCAATTATCCTTCCTCATGAAATACTTTTAATAAATTCATGAGGCCTCCTAAGTTCTAATTTTCCTCCATGGAAGTTCCTCCAACTCGTCTTAGTGGTTCAGTAACTCATATGTCACTTGTGTCCTTCTTCATGCTCCAACTCTTTCCCCAATTTTGAATGGATTCCTCTAAATCCCAAATGCAACCTCTTGGTGGATATTTTTATCCCTTTCATGTCATATTTTTCATATTTATGCAACCAGGTATGAACTTATCATATGTGTCATAGAATTTTTCATCATTTGTTGTCATAGAGTGCATGGAATCTCCCTCCAAGTGGCACACCATGTCTTCCCAATATCTTCCTCTTCCATGGGAGTTACTCTCCTCTCCTAATTTGAATTCCTTATCTCATGCTAAGCTATGTGGAAAAACATCAACCTCCAAGAACGTTACATTCCCCTTGGGTTCGAATTTGGATGAAGGTCATGCCAAGTGTGTGGGGAATCTAGTTACCCAAAGGCTCCACAAGCTTGTAAGTGTCTTCATGAACCAATGCCACCTTATTTTCTTAGCATTTATTATTTATGTGAACCATTTTAGTGTGAATATGGTAAACTAAATCCCTTTTGGGTCCTATAGCCCCCTTATTACAACATTTATGTTTCCATCCCCACCTAGGGAACTAGTAGCTTAGTGAAACATTATTTGCAAGTAGTCTTATTTGGATGGGGACATGGCAGTCCTCCCCACCCAAGATTGCTTTTCCTAAATAAAGGCAAAGTTTGGATGCTAAAATTTGTTTTCATATTCCCAAGTGGCATCCTCACTTGGTACTCCTTCCTTTGCACCAAGTGCTATCTTATGGTTCTACTCATTAATTTTCTTTAGCTGCAATTTGAGTAGTGGAACTCATGTACTGAAATTTTGTGTTTCCAAAATTAAAGAGATGTGGATTTTTCATATTTATATTTCCTGTGACATCACCACTAAACACCAAAAGATTAATTAATTCCATCAAAACAAAATTTGCACAAATAGACTTTACGTCCATATTTTGGAAACCTTTTCTGAACTTTCAATCCCCTTTTTGCTTTTGTATAATTCTCTAAAGTTGTACTGAGTTACCAAACATTGAGTCTTTTAAGATCTTAAGAAAAATTTAGAGAGGAACCACCATGATTGGTGGTTCACTACTCTGATTACAATCACCTTCTCAAGTGGTGACTCAATCTCGCATACTGCTTGTTGCCCCAAAAATTGAAACCAAGCAATACCAGGATCCCATTGCTTGTATTTTAGCCTTCCAAACATAATGAGTACAAAAGATAGATCATGAAAGTACAAAACAACACCATAGAAATGTACATCAAGAAGGTACTTCATCAAAGAAACATGAAAGTGTGTGTACATCCAAGTAAGTAGATCATCATGTGGCCCATACACACAAGCATCGAGTATTATATCAAATATGCTCCAATGATATAGGTGAGGATTCATTGTCCTATAATGTTGCTTCAAAATAATGTAAGATGCATCAAAATAATATTTCATGTGTTCTTTCATCCAAGAAGTGAATGAAGAACCTCCACCAAAATCTAAAGCAAATAGGGATCTAGGAAAACATGAAGACTTCAAGTGGCTCAAAGAAGTCTCATCAATACACCCATGAATCTGTATACCATCAAGAAATAACAAAGTGTGTTGCTTCCAATAATAATGTGCTTCAATCATATACCTCTTCACCCAAGTGTTGGATGAAGTTCCTCCAACATCAAATGGACTAATCAAGGAGAAAGAAAAATCTTGAGTCTTCAAGTGACTCAAGTGAACATCATAGGTGCATCCATGTAGATGCGTATCATCATATTGTAACAAAGGATGATGATGCAAATGTAAAGAATATGGTGCTATATTCATGTTATAATCAAAATGAGAGATATGAATTTCACACTCCTCACGTGGCACCATAAAAATAAACCTTTCACCCAATTTTCATCCCAATTGATGTGGTTGAAAAAGTAGGGAGTAAAGAAATGTGAACCAAACTTACCTCTTTGCAACTCTTACCCATCAAACTTTGAATGCATATTTTATATCATTGGCTAGTCCAATTGTTGTGAGATCATGTGCTTCCTCCAGGGTTCTAAAAGTCTCACCAAGAGGCAACTCATAATCCCTCTGAACAAGAAAAAGTGCTTGGTTTCCTTCTTGTTTGAATGTGGCCTCTTCAAGCACCTACATATCAACATGTACCTCATGTTCCACTATCACATGAGGATCCTCCTTTATGACATAAATTATTGAATCCATTGAATGATTGTTTGATATTTAGGAGGGTGTAAAGGACCCTTGAAACCTCTCTTGAAGTTGCTCGTCTCCACCATAGATTTTTGGAGTGCATTTTGGGTGGACTCCAACTCATTTGATATATTTTCATTATATTCTACATTCTTCAATGTTATTCTATGATAAAAACCAACAAAATCAATTAAATAATCTCTATCAGAAAGCAAATTAAAAATATTACCTTTGATGTTGGATGTTTCCTTGTGAATTTTCTCGATGTCCTCCATGGAATATTTCTCCTCCATGCTCCAACAAAATTTTGAGACCAAATCATGTGTTCCATGGAGAATCTTTAGGTCCTCTTGAATCTTCTTTTCATCCATCCTCAATGACCCTTCAATAAAAAGACATTATTTTTGAAGGACCTCCTCTTCTTCTTTCTTCTTGATTTGATCAACTTCTTGAAGCTCAAGTGGTGATGGGGAAGTTGATATTGGTTCTTCATTATCTTCTACAAGGTATTCATCTTCATGCTCATGAGAACTTTATCTTGCATCAACATCTTCAAAAATTTTCTCTATGTCACCAACATAGAGGTGTGAGCACCCATCAATAGGTACTCTTTCACAGTTCAAGCATCCATGAATAAATACTCTTTGGTCCATTTCCATAGTAGAATGTGTCTCGGGATGATATTCAACAGTTTCAATGGACTCTTCTTCGTTCTCATGTGATGTTTCCTTATATTTTTCAGAGTCACTTGGGAGTGAATTTTGATCCTCTTGATGTAATGCATATTCTACTTCACCACCCACATAACTTGGTGGCTCCTTGGTCTCCTTCGTACTTGTGGATTGTTGATTGTTCCTTAATGAGTTCACATCTTCACTATTATGCCTATATCCAAACACCCAATCAACAAATTCTTCAAGAATAATGGCCTTATGTGTATCTCCCATCAAATAAATATATGTGTAAGCGTGGTGGTTTGACACATACATCTTCACTTAGTTGCTTCTAGCTTACCCCCAAGTTGGCTAGCCATCAATTCGAACCATTGCACAAGATGCTTGGCCATATCATCAAATTATGACTATGAATGTCTTAAATTATTTCCTTGTAATCCATAACTTATACTTCTAGTTTATCCCTAAACACAACTAAAACATAATTGACTTCTTCACCTTCTTCTCTTCCACTGACAATATCTTCAGTTTCAGTCTCTAATGGAGGGAGAAAATCATCAAGAAAGAAGAATAGAGAACTTCAACAGGTGCCAATACCATGCTATGATACCACTGTAATGCACCTTTGTGGGAATTTTTGGTTCACTATCCAACATATTTCAAAGAGGCTTCAAAACTTTGACATTGAAAGCATTCTTTCTCAACACCCTCATTGACAATGGACTTCACACTAACTCCATGGTTATGATACAATTGGGGAATATCAAGGGAAGTTATATTAGGTTATGATATGGTTTAAAAACTTATATATGTGTATTATTAATATGGTGTGGCTTATGAATTTTCACAAACAAATCACATACCTCCTCCTTAAATACTCGGTCTAATTTCGAAACTAGGAAAAAGTAGTAAACTAGTCTTTCTTGGTTTGGTTCCAAACAACACTGAACCTTTCCAAATTTATTATATAAGTTCCATTTGGAATCTAAAACATAATAACATACCTCAGACACTCAATGGTCGAATAAGAAAACTCACTTTGACATGATATTCAAATTTGCACAACTTTGGCCAATTTCTAGCTTTAGACTAGTGAAACCCAAGTTGACCCAAATGCACCCAAATGACTTCAAATTATATATGGGAGAGATTGAGGGGTATTAGGAAATCCTAATGCATATTATTAATTCTCATACAATTTCCAAATTATTTTACAACTTGGCTTTGACCATAGGGAAAGAAGGACAAAAACACTAGGAAATCGATGTTAAAACCCCCAACGGTAGATGACACTTTTGGCTCTCCAAATGTAATACGAACATCCCAAATTTCATAAAAGAGTATGGGTATGCATATGATACATAATTTATTTCATTATCCATGTTTATTAATCTTTTCCAACTGATCATGAGGCGCAACATGTGTATGGTAACTTTCATGAAAATTGCTTATGAGCAAATTACATTACTAGCTTAAGTTTGGCACATGAACTGTAGAATAAATGGTTTATATAGTAACATGAAATATAATGGCCATACACAAAATAAAATTTATTTTCCAAACATCATCCAACTCAGATAAAATCTCTCATAAAGATCTAATATAAACTATTTCAAGCTTGAAGCCAATTTCATTAAAACTAGTGACTCAAAAGCATGAGAATGCAAGCTTTTTACACATGGATTTTTGATATTTCGAGTTAAAGAGAATATGTACAGAATATTACAGAGCCATAAATCTTATACCCAATCGTTTTCATCGAATAGATTCAGAAAAATGCAATCACCACTCCAACAAGTGTGCCATCACATGAGAGTATGGGGAATGGAGAAGAAAGAATGAGAGAATAGGGAGATAGATGAGAAATCAAGTTGTATGGACCTTCAAATCCAATGATAGGTATTAATTTCCTCTCCATCAACCAGCTTGGAAAGGAATCCAAATCCCTCAAAACTGCTTCACAAGTAGGGAGAGTGAACACTCATCATACAATGGACAAGCAAAAGCTCTCCAACATACCAAAGGCCAAATAAAAAAATGATCAAAATCCATTCTCCTTAATCATGGAATAAGAATCATTTTATTAACTTCATGAGGTCTACTAAGGTCTAATTTCCTGCCATGGGATTCCTCCAACTCATCTTAGTGGTTTAGTAACTCTTATGACACTTGTCTCCTTCTTCATGATCAAACTCTTTCCCCAATTTAGAATGGATGCCTCTAACTCCCAAATGCGACCTCTTGGTGGATATTTTTATACATTTCATGTCATATTTGTCATAGGTATGCAATAAGGTATGAACTTATCATATGTGCCATAGAATCTTCAATCATTTGTTGTCATAGAGTGCTTGGAATCTCCTTCCAAGTAGCACACCATGTCTTCCTAACCTCTTCCTCTTCCATGGGAGTTACTCTCCTCTAATAATTCGAATTACTTGGCTCATGATAATCTAAGTGACAACACATCAACTTGGCTCATGATAATCTAAGTGACAACACATCAACCTCCAATAACGTTTCCTTCCCCTTGGGTTCGAATTTGGATAAAGTTCATGCCAAGTATGTGGGGAATCTAGTCACCCAAAGGCTCCACAAGCTTCCAAGTGTCTTCATGAACCAATGCACCTTATTTTCTTAGCATATATTATTTATGTGACCCATTTTAATGTGAATATGGTAAACTAAATTTCTTTTGGTTCCTATAGCCCCCTTATTACAACATTTATGTTTCCATCCCCACCCAGGGAACTAGTAGGTCGATGAAACATTATTTGCAAATAATGTTATTTGGATGGGACATGACAGTTGTCTAGATTTGATAGAAAATATACTATATATGGAGGCCCAAAAAATATTTACGAACATGGTGCTTGAAAAAATATATTTAACAAAAAAATGCCAAGAAGGTAAAACAAGTAACCAGCTCCAATAACATGTTAGAATATTGAGAATATGCATAAACATAAAGTAATAAATTTACTAACATGTAAACCAATAGCAAGAATCTACTAGTCTAGCCTCCTATCCATACAAATACCAACTAATCAAATAGTAAGAAAAAATATATTACACCATATATATGTGGTAAAACCAGGCCCAATGGGGAAACGTCCACGACAAGGTTTGATCTTCTTTATTCTTCATAAATATGCCCTATTACAATACATGGCATCCTCCCATAAGAATCAAGTCACTCTCCATATTCACATCATGTCACAATGATGTTTCACCAATATTTCAACATACCCTAAAAGAATCTCCTTTACCTCTATTATATAGCTAGAGGTATTGAAGATTTGCATCCCATAATACATGTGGGATAAATAGCTTTCCACTTCTCTTATATAAAGAATGGTAATAAGAGAATTTAATTCATGATGCATGTGGAAGAACTCCTTTTACATAAGATAGAGAGAATTATGCTTTCATAACCATGCTTTCCTTTAGTAAATAAGACATCATAACATCTTACGACATCACACTAATCATCATTACAATTGCAATATTAACATTACGCATTCCGATAATAACTCAATTAAATGAGTTTAATTTTCAGGTGAGATGAATACAATGATCAGGATGTAAATATTTTATGTTTTACATTAGTTACAAGTTGAATAAATAAACATATATAATTATTTAAATTGTGGGGATTTTTATTTGTGTAAGGTCAATAACCCATCTTTTAATGCTAAAAAATTGTGTATAATTAATAAGTTATCATTTAGTGAGTAGTAAGCAACTTGTTGTTGTTTTCAAAATAAAAATTGTTATGCTTGTATTGGTTTAGGGATGTTCCACTTCCAGAAAAGGACTATGAAGCAAATGATTATAAAGACAACCCCAATCAATAATTTTTTTTCTCAAGAATATCATTAATTTGAAAAATGTGTTTAGTAGATACATTTAAGTCTTAGGGATGCAACGAATGTTGTCTCTCATGATCCTACTCTACCTAGGGAGCTTAATGGTAAATCTACATATTAAATTAGGTCATAAAAGTGTAGAATGTTAATTTAGGATAAAATCGATTGATTCCTTAAACGTAATTATTGTCTAAGACTGTTACTAAATGATAGTAATTGTAAGGGACCAAAGAGAGAAGAAGAAGGGACCAAAACAAATTACTCAAAAAGATAATGAAATGATTCTAAATTAAACTAAATCATGAGCCAACTAGCTTATTCAAATTGCTTGATCCCCATAATTTTATTTACCTTGAGAAACATAATACTAAGAATCTTGTTGAATAGTGCTAAAAACTAGGATCCTTTGAGATTTCCCGATACATATGAAGTGCTAAGTATTAATTGTCATTACCACTTGATCACATGCCAAAAATGATCGAAACCATGTGCCACAAAATGTTCCATTGTTTTTGTAACATCATGTGTGATTCCATAGTGCCTTTTTATGGTTCTACACTAACTTGTAGGGTTCTAAAACACATTTCAATCAAATGGTATGTCCCTCACAATAACCTATAACAACATGTAGTTGATTATAGTGTTAAGCAACATACTCTAGAATGTATCGTGCAATAGGTATAATGTTGTGGTAGGTTATAGTGGGTTGACACTAATAATCTTTACCAATGCCATAAAATTTATTTACTAGTAGAGGGTTTTTGGGTGCATAATTTTGTAAATAAATACACATGTTTGATGTATTCTAATTGAATTTAACTTGCATATTTACAAAATAATTTGATAGTTTTTGTATAACTCCCTACATGTTTTTGAATTTAGGATTGGGAGGGCTCGGCGCTATAGTGGTAATAACTAAGCTAAGAAAAGTGCCGGTTGTTGTTTTGGCCTAATTTGATGTTACTAGTATATGCAAGTACATAGGTTAAATATTTGGTTTGTATAAGACAAACCCGTCTTGTTCTCTATTTTGATGGCCAAATAATCTTAATACCGCCTTTAAATAAAAATGTACATTGTATGACCCAAAGCATCAAGGTAGAACTCTAAGGCAAGCTCATGCTCTATCCTTTTAACAATAGGAATCTTGAAATAAAACTTGGTGTTGAAATATCCAATATTTTTGTTAACTTCAACCTAAAAGTTGGTCAACTTTGAACTATAGATACCATTTTTTTATCAACTATTAACTTATCCAAAAAAACAAGTCCAAATTGCAAACTTTTTCTTGGGAAGGTGAAATTAAACAAACAATCTTCAACATCGACATGGCTAATTTGTAATATTCTTACTAATTACATGAAGGATTTAATATGATATTCTCTCAGGATTGATTCCTAAACATTGAATTTTGGGAGATGCTTATTTGCATATTTAGAAAAATCATGAAGACACCTTGGACAAATAATCGGTTGACATGTTGAAATTACATGTCAATGTAAGTAATAATTCCATATAAAACCCTCTAAATCTAGAGTTCCCACCTTAAGTATTCATCCTTCGGTGATTTTTGTTAGGGTCCTACCCTAACCCCTCTACTTTGAGGATACCGAGAGTACTTTATTGATGTACAAGGCCATTTTATTTGAAAAAGTTATATTCAAAAGTTAGTTAATAGTTACTCAATGTAAAAGGGTCTCTTTATTAATTAAGACCCACTAGGTGGTCTAATATCTTTAGTAATGGGACGACCACATGTAGTTAGGGTTTTTTTTATATTGATGTACTATATATATATATATATATATATAGTAGAAGGTTGTGTAGTGTGATCAAGAATTGTTATTATATTTGGATCTCTAGTAATAGGGGATTGTCCCCTCAAAGAGGAAGGTGGACATTACTCTCTCTTTTGGACATTATTAATACACGGGATCTTTCTTAGGTTCTATCTATTTCTCTCCTGCATTTTATGTTCAACATCAGTATTCTATAACATTTTTATATTTACTATGTAGTTATGGGATTAATTACATTACAAGTGGTATAGGAGCATCTTCTATATATAGTAGAAGGTTGTGTAGTGTGATCAAGAATTGTTATTATATTTGGATCTCTAGTAATAGGGGATTGTCCCCTCAAAGAGGAAGGTGGACATTACTCTCTCTTTTGGACATTATTAATACATGGGATCTTTCTTAGGTTCTATCTATTTCTCTCCTGCATTTTATGTTCAACATCAGTATTCTATAACATTTTTATATTCACTATGTAGTTATGGGATTAATTACATTACAAGTGGTATAGGAGCATCTTCTTGGTCCAAGCACACACCCAAATTTTATTTTATTTTGTTTTGGTTAGAGATATGTTCCACCGTATTTAAATAACACAAAGATATGTTCTTCAATGGGTAAAACTACAGTTGCGGAAAATACACATAGTAAATACAAGTGGAATCACCTTGTTGGAAACTCTTATAACCCATGTCGGTACCCCTTCAAGTAGTATTGCATTAGACATCACTTGCATATGGAATTTCACTTGCATGTACCCTCAACTTTAGCAAAGTACCCTAGGATACATGTAACCAGTTTTATATCATCCAATTGATCATCTTATTTCTCTAGTGGCATCAAGCATAACATTATGAAATATTACTCTATAGTATCTCAGAAGTCATATAGTAGGGCTAAAGGCACGATCGACCATCCTTGGTTAGCGCCCTGAGATGTTGGATCAAGTACTACTATTGGATATCCTTAATATATCAAAGAGATATAGCATCTAACACTCTCTTGTCCTTGGGACCATACAAACCCTAGCCTCTGTCACATAAGCCCAAAATTCTTCCAATGGAATATCAAGAATTTGAAAATTTCATTACCATGGTATTTAATCATATAGGAGTAATTCTCCCATTGGAGTAGAAATTAGGAAATAATAAAAAAGAGTCTTAGTTGTACCTTACAATAGACCTATCTCAAAATACTCCTTGTTATGTGTCGATCATCATGGTATCATTCTGTAATAACATTTTTTCGATAGAGTTGACCACACCATTGTGGATGACCTACCTCATCAGACTCCCTATGAGATGTGCATCTCCATGGTATCACTCCATGATAATATTTTTAGGGGAACCCATGGACACCATCATGACTCCCTCAAACACTAATCAATTCAATAAGTGACTTGACAACCTCGATAATTAATACTCTTCACTTCGAACATAACTCAAAGGAAATACTACTAGATATGATCAAGCAATTGCCACACACCATGAATCATTAAAAACCATACAAAATATTGTGGCCCCTCTAGTGAGCTTGCAAGACCAACTCAATTGGATAATAACTCACTTACTCCCTAGTGATAACTAGTGTAATGAACCATACATAGAGATAACTAGTGAGGAATCTTCATACGTGGGAGATTTGCACCATAAATATCATTTTTCAAGTCCTCACATCCATAAACCGCCCTTCACTGATAACCATTGGACCTTCTTTCCTGAAGTATATATGAACAAATTTGATGGTTCTAACCCCTTTGGTTAGGTCACCTAGATGGAACACTACTTTTCCCTCCATGGAATTACCATCACATGATGAAATTTAGAGTCGGGATGATTGACTTTAACCTAGAATGATGGAAATAGTGGGAATGTCATAAAAACTTGTATGGGGGATACATAGCATGGAGTTAATATTTTTAATCCATCTATGCTTGTTTCAAGAGAGATGCTCACTATCTGGGACAACTCACCAATTTGTGCCAAGTAAGATCAGTAGAATTTATCATATCCTTTAAACAATTATCAATATGTATAGAGGGCTTAAATTATTCTTTTTATAAACAACGATTCATCAGTGACGTTAGGGAACATATTATATTATAAGATAGGATACAAAAATTCACTACTTGGTTGGAATCCTCTCAACAAGCTCAATAAGTGGAGACAACAACCAATGCATAATACAAAATACCCACATTCATGCCCCTACACTCACACTTCGAAAGCCACTCTACCAGGTAGCTTGCCTACTCGACCCTTGAAAGTCCAACAATTGTCTCCAACAGAAAATGGCATAGCGTCAAAGGCACAAAATCTGATATATTTGTGATGAGAAGTGTGTTGGTGGTTATAAATGTGAAGAACATTAATTATTTCAAAATCGTGTTGCATATTCCCCTCAATCAAATGGAATCACTATGGAAAATACCCTTGAGTTAAATATAGTTGAAAATGACCCTTGCATGAAAGCAAACATGGAGCTCGAAGTTCATCAGGAAGCAACCTTAATCTCCCTTCATGTTTTATTTGGCATTCCTGCTCCTCAAACCCTAAAACTTCTTGGATACATCAAACACATAAACGTATTGTTTTGGTTAATATTGGAAACATCCACAATTTTATTCATATGTATGTGACTAAAGAATCCCATTGCTATGTCCATCTAGTACAAAAATTTCAAATTATTCTAGCTAATGGAGGTATGATGAAATATGGAGAAAGATGTGAAAATGTGAAACTCCAATTGGCGAACTATGAGCTCAAAACTCTTTCAATTTGTGATAGTTACATGTGGCTGTGATATAGTTTTGTGGGTGGAATGGTTATGCACCTTGGGTCATATTACCATGTATTTCAAGGAATTACACATTATATTTGATTAAGAGGATCATACCTACCCCCTCAGAGGACTTCAGTTAGGCTCCTCATAAATAATTAAATATCACTATATGGAGAAGTTATTAAATAAAGGTCGCTCTGGCATTATTTCCCAATTCAATTCCATATAGATTATGAGAATTCCCACAGAATTTATCCACCCTGATTTGTAACATCCTTTGACCAAACATCATCAGGAATTTCAGACACCAACTGGTTTACCCCATCATAAGAAGAGCATAATAATGGTATTCTATTGACTCCATGTAGTCAGGCACCAAATGTGTGTCCTTATAGACACCCTTTTGCACAAAATCTAAATTGAAAATATTATTCATGAACTACTAGAGGTAGTTTTCATACATCCCAATAATAGCCCTTATTCATCACCAGTGGTCATGGTCTTAAAAAAGAAGGTGTGTATCACATGTTCCAGACTTTCATGTTCTTAATAGGCTAACAATAAAGGAAAAATTCTTGATTCCAATGATTGATCACTTTGCGGATGAGCATCATGCTACTATGTTCTTCACTAAGCTTGACCACTGCTTTCGATATTACCAAATTGTAATGAAGGAATTTGACATCCCCAAGACTACTTTTCGCATACATGATGACCATTATGAGTTTACAGTGATTCCATTTGGACTTTTAAATACCCCATTCACCTTCCATAGCCTTTTAAACAATATATTTAGACCCTTCCACATGTTCTTGCCAATTTTCACTATAGATCAAGATATCGTTAAAGAACACTAGCACAAAATAGTAATACGACTACTCTGTGACAATCAGTTATTTCTCAAGGGGTGCAAATAAAATTTTGTTGCTTCTGAGGTTGAACGTTTGGGTCACATCGTTAATCAAAATGGGGTGTGAGTGGATCCAATAAAATTTAGACTATCCAAGATTGGACATAACCAAAAACAATGAAAATCCTACATGGCTTCTTAGGGCTCACAATTCACAATAGCAAGTTTGTGCAAAATTATGGGAAGATAGCTTCCCCATTAATACCCATGCTAAAAAATAATTCCTTTGTTTTGATTGAGTTCACAAAGAAATCATTTTCATCTTTAAAAGAATCTATGTGTACCACGTTAATATTAGTGGTAACTAATTTCACAAATACTTTTGTATTGGAATGTGAAGTGTCGGGCTGTAGTCTGGGAGCAATACTCATCCAAGAAGGGAGCCCCTTGGCTTTCACTAGTAAACAGTTGAGAGGTCAAAATTTGGGTAAATACACTTATGAGAAAGATTTTACGGCCATTGTTCATATAGTTGAATCTTAGTGCCCCTATCTCATTAGAAGACACTTTTAAATCAAACATATCACCACAATTTGAAGTATTCTTTAGAGGTTTTCATCTTTCAAGTAGCACAAGTGGGTCAATAAAAATGTTACGGTATGATTATGATATCATCTATAAAAAGGGAAAATACAATGTCATAGAAGATGACTTGTCTCGGAAATATGAGTAATTCAGATCTATATTTGCTTTACCCTCTCCACTACCAAAATGGTTAGTAGAAGCATGAATGAAGAGGTTGGGAAATGATGAGGAATCTCATCTCATCAAATGACTTCAAAAGAATCCTAATTATTCAAAAGGATACACATGGAAACAAGATATATTACAACATAAAGGTCACTTTTTCCTAGTAACAAATTTAGCTTTGAAACACACGATACTAGAAGAGTTGCATTCATATGATATTGAAGCTCATTCAGGATTTCAAAAAGCCTATGAATGCACTAGTTTATATTTATTTTGGGTGGGAATGAAAAAGGATATACATAATTTGAGTCTAAATGTGACACATGTAAAAGAAATAAGGGAAAAACAATAAAGACTCTAATCCCATCTATTATTTGGATGAACATCTCCATTAGTTTGATAATAGGTTTTCCAAAATTAAGAAACAAATCAATCATCATGGTGGTAGTCAACTAACCTTCCAAATATGCTCACTTTTGTGCCCTGTAACACTCCTTTTCTATAACAATTGTTGCCAAAGTTTTTTTCTCGATGAAATTTGTAAGTTCCTTGGTGTGCCTACTTCCATAGTGTCGGATAGGGATCCCACTTTCACTAGCAAATTTTAACAAGATTTGTTAAAACTACAATACGCATAGTTGCAAATGAGCGCAACTTTTCATCCCCAAATGGATGACCAAATAAACTTATTCAATAAGACTCTAGAAACCTATTTGAGATTGATTGATCCAAAAAATAAGCACCAATGTTTGAAGTGGTTACCTCTAGATAAAGTGTGGTATAACACCACTTATCATGATGCTACAAAAATGACCCCATATGAAATAATATATGGCCAACAACCACCTTCAGTAGTCTCATGTATCCTAGGGACCTCAATGGTGAATGCAATGGATAGTATGCTTCACAAATATAAATCAAGTCTCTACACGGGTAATGAAAATTTAGCAATGGCTCACAATCACATGAGACAACAGCTATACCAACATTGCTCAAAAATTTCCTTTGAAGTAGGTGATCAGGTCATTGTTCCTTTGTCTTCATCCCAATAAGTAGACATCTCTCAAAGCAAAATTTAATCAGAATTTGGCACCAAAATTTATGTCCCATTTCAGATTATGTAGTGCATGGGAGAGGTGGATTACATATTAGTTATTCCAAATCACTCCCAGATCCACCCAGTATTTAATGTTTCATGTTTCAAGAAGGTTATGGAGAAAAATGTTCAAACTACCTTCCCGGAACTTGATGAAGAAGTCCTCATTTAGCTCCAACCAAAAGCTAGTTTGTCCATCTTAGAGCGACACCTCCATTAGTGAACTATCCAAGAATTTCTCATTCAATGGAACGATATGCATCCAAAAGATGCTACTTGGGAACTATCAACCATTTTGTAGTATTTTCCCCATCTCCAACCTTGAGGACAATGTTATTTTTGAAGGGGGGGCGGGGGGGGATGTAAGGGTTGTTAAATTTCACATACTATATATGATTCTGATTCTCAATAATTTACTGGTTAAATTACAACAAAAAAATACACATATAATTTAACTCATTACAAAGCAGAAAAATAAACAGGAAATCATTCATGGATTTGAAACACTTGTTTTCATTGGAAAACCCTTGCAGGAAAGACCAATAATCAATGGTTTTACTAATGATAAAATCCTGGCCTCTTGTCCTAGGTTAATGTCCCACTAATGAATAAAATGAATCATCAAATATTAAAGCCTTACCAAGATCAAGATCATTCATGTTATATTTTCATAAGATTATAGCAGTATATCTTAATTGTATTTATCAATACGATCACTAGAAGATATACAAAGCACAGAACAATAACACGACAATAACACGATTATTTTTATCCTGGGAAACCCAAATGGGAGAAAACCCAGCAACCCTCATCTAGAGATGATAATTATGAGATCAGTGTACAATGAAGAAGAAAGAGAAAATACGGAAATGCTTTCCAAAGATAGCAACCTTGAAAACAATTTTCTTCTGTAGTATATGCAAACTTCTCTCTCCCATAAAACTGTGAAATTTTCTTGTGTTGTTGCTATGTTGCTGTGTGTAATAATGAGGAGGGTCATCTCCTATTTATACATATTTTCCACTAATAATTTGACTCAGACCGACTTCACTTGGGGGGGGCAACATAATTTATATTTTTATAATTTTTATTTTGTCTTGTCGTTTGCTTGCTTTTCTCCCCAAGGTCTACATTGTTCTTTTAGGTTTTGTATGATTGATTACAATAAGTTCATCTCTTGTAGGTGGTACAATACAATAACAACAAGAATATCTTATGAAGTTGCACAAAATCCAACACTCCCTCTCAACAAGGAAGGTATTCTTCGACCTTCATCAGCATCACGATCATCTGGGTTTAATCTGTACATTTATAATGCCTCTATCATCTCTAAACGTACTGGAGGTTGTCTTTATGAATTTGTTCTATCCAGATGTTAGAAAGAAAATATCTTGCTACCTATCCATCTCGATTATTGATGAAATACTTCCATGCCTGACTAGAGATCTTGGATGAGCAAATGTGTACGACCATCTACTACTTGTTCATCTCATCTACCGATGGGGCACTCCCATACCTGGCTAAGAACCTAAACGAGTAAATGTGCATGACCATCTACTACATGTTCATCTCAGCTTCTGATGGGTAACTCCCATATATGCCTAAGAACATGAATGAGTAGAGGTGTATGTGCAATCACACGACCATCTGCTACCTGTCCGACTCATCTGTCGATGGGATTTCTCCCATACCTGGATGAGTACCTGGACGAGTAGAGGCACCTCTATGAACCTGACCATCTACTACCTGTATGTCTCATCTGCTAATGAGATTTCTCCCATACCTGAATGAGAACCTGGATGAGCAGAGGTACCTGGGAAAAAGTATGGTAAATTTATCTCAGTCATCTCTCCCTCTCAAGGAGGGATAAATTCTATTCTACTCCAATTCTTCCGCACAAGTATTCAAGCTTCATCCTAGGAAGAGGCTTGGTGTGAACTTCTACAGTCTGGTCATTTGTCGAGATATACTGGAGCTTGACCGCACCTTTCCGCACCATATCATTTATTAAGTGATACTGAATATCTGTGTGCTTCAACTTGTCGTGAAATACAGGATAACCTGACATCTGCACACAACTCTAGTCATCATGTTGAATCATGGTTGGATATGGAATCTAGACAAACATTCCTCCTATAATTTTACGAAGAGAAATTGCTTCTTGGGATAGTGAACTTGAAGCCATATACTCGACCTCTGCAGTACTGAGATCTACTGAGTTTTGCTTCCTATTGTACTAGGGAATTACTGTATAACTCAAACTGAAACAACATCGGAAGTTCTCTTCCTATCTGTAGTGCATCCAGACCAATATGAGTCTGTAAACCCTTGCAATCTCAAGTCACAATCTAAACTTTATTGTGGATCATATCACATAGTGCCACATAAGTATCTGAGCACATGTTTTGCAGCAGTCTAGTGAATTTGCCTCAGTTTGCACATGAACCGACCGGGGGAATTCACACCAAAAAAAAATATGGTCTGGTGTTCGTCAGATACATCAAGGACCCAATCAACTGACGATACATAGTGGGATAGATCAAATTTGAATCTAAAGCAGAATATCTCAGCTTCTTCAAATTTGCATCCATCGAAGTAGCTATGGACTTGTTGTCCAACATTCTGAATCTCTTAGGTATATTTATGGTGTATTTTCCTTGTCCTACGAAAATATTCTTCTGCTTTTACCATACTTCTAATCTCAAGAAGTAATGTATCAACAATGTCATTCAGAAATATCATCTTGACATCTATCTTATACAACTTACATCCCATTGCCGATGTAACAGCGATGATCAATATGATGGAAGTATATCGAGCCACATGAGCAAATATCTCATCATAATCGACTCCCTCTTTCTGACAGAACCCTTTGGAAACAAATTTGGACTTGTATTTTTCAATGCTCCCATCTACTCCATGCGGAGCTTCATGTTCCTCTACATTTTGCAAAATCCGTCGTACCCATCTGAGTCTTTTCTGGCTTACTGCCATATCTATGGGAGCATCATCTGGCTCAACTGGATCAATGGGTTGATTGGTTTATTCATTTCTTCATACTCCCTCTTAATGTTTGGAGGGGAGATGATCTCATCTCTTCATCCTCGTTGATATCCACATCTGGTCCTCTTCCTTTTTGGATATCCATTTCTTCTTCAAAGGTTACATCCCAACTGACTTCGATTTGCCTCAATACTGGGATGCATATTCTGTAAGCCTTTGAATTCTTGCAATATCCCAATAATTTTCCCTTCTTGCCTGAAGGTTCTAACTTGGGCACATGAATGTAGACTGGAAATTAATTACCCATCGTAGTGACGACCAAGTTCATCAAGGATCCTTCAGTTGTCTTATTCGATTCACGACAACAATGTCATCAGGTTTCTATCATATGTAATAGATTAGAATCCTTGTCTTTCAGGGGAGCCCCCCCTCTCCCTTAGAAGTCGGTTGTGTAAATCTTGTTGAAGCAACTGATAGACTGACATTCGTAGAATCTTTCCACTTCTGATCACCAAATCTTTGCATGAGATCATTCTAGGTCTAAGAGTCATAATTCAAGCTTCTAGCAGCTTTCTGCTTATGTTCCATCCATATATCAATGGGGTCACTTGTCCTTGTAGATCATGGCATTCCCTACAAGTCGAATGTTGTCATATGGTCAATGTATTTACAAAATAATGTAGGCTAGTTTTAGTGAATGCTTCATCACAAAACACATAAGGCCACTATTTGGATGATTATGGTCTCCATTACAGCATACCATTAAGAGTATGTACTACTCCAAGTATGTTATAAAGGAGTCGTCATCCTAGATGGGTTGTGCAGCATGATAGACTATTTAAACAATCATGTATAGAAAATACTACATAAGCCTACTTGTTAACTACCTAAATTTAGAAATGTAGATCTGTGTAAAACATACTAAAACACAACCAGATCTAATCTACTAGAGCATGCAAAATCAAATACTTATCTTTTGTAGTTTTGTGGGGGGGATCCCACTGTCAGAATCCACTGATCTTCATATGCTTGCTTGACGATCATCATAGTCTGGATCTTGATATCATTTCTTAGAAGAACTCTAAACGATCATCATTTCTTGGCTCCTTACGAGGAGGGTCTTCTTCTACATCAGCAATTGAAGCTTCATTCTTCCTTTTGTTTGAACTTCGACAGCTACTGGCATAATGACCGTATTTCTTGCACCTATAGCACTGTATCTTAGATAAATCCTTCTTCTCTAATTTCTTATGATCTGGGGGAGGACTTGATCTCTTGTCTTCGTGCTTGTTATTGAAGTACTTCCTTTCCCTTCCCTTGCCTTTCTTGGCATGATATACGAGCGCTTGATTTTCCTTAGGTTGAGCTCCATGAAGTCTTTGGCGTGCTGCTATTCTCGTCTCTTCCTGAGTGCATTTTACCCATAGATTCTCAAATTTGGGCAGCTTGGTTCGACCACTTATAGTTTGGATGAAAGACTTCCAAGATGGTGGGAGACCATTTAAGGTGGTCACAACAATATCCTTTTCTTCAATTTCGTCTCCACTGGGCGTTAGCTTGTCCCGGAGTTCGGTGATTCTCATGACATATGAGGCAACATTCTTGGACTTTGTCATCTTCATATTCGATAGTTTATTGCTCAATGTGAGAGTCACATTGATATTACTGTGTTCAAATAGATTCTTTAAGGTTTTGAACATCTTCCTTGCTGTCGTATTTTCCGAGATCTGAGGAACCAAGTGGTCTCTAATTGAGTCCACCAAAATCCTTCTTGCTTTGGCATCATTCTTCCTCCAACGAGGTTTGTCTTCTCCGGATTCTAGTTTTGGGGCATTTTCATTTACACACTATAATAGGTTATTTTATTCTAGTAGGAGAAGAACCCTAGACTTCCCGAGGATGAAGTTGGAAGCTCCTTCCAGACGATCTCCAACCTTCATGCTGACCATCTTGACTGTAGATCTAGATCTGAAACCCTAGCGGAGACTAGGTCAAAACTGAAGGTTGGAGTTTTGGAAAACTGACTCCAAATATAAATTCACACTAAAGAGGCGAGTTGAGAAGAGGTAGAGTCGATCCAAAACTATGGACGGAGTAGGTCGAAAATTGAAACCCTAATTTCTATTGCAGCTGCAAAATTAGGTCAAAATTTGAAAATTCTCATAATTGAATTTTCTCTTCACCAAAATATGTGCCCTCCTTAGAGCGAAATTTCCAAGGCTCATTTTCTGCCAAAAGGTTAAGTGAAGACCTTGAAAGATGAAACCCTAGTTCTAATAGGTTTCCAACAGAGTTCTCACAATGGCTTTTTCTAGCACTGCTCTGATACCATGTTAGATTTTCAGAAGATTATAACAGTATATCTTAATTGTATTTATCAATAGGATCACTAGAAGATGGACAAATCACAGAACAATAATATGACAATAACATGATTATTTTTATCCTGGGAAACCCAAATGGGAGAAAACCTAGCAACCTTTGTCTAGAGATGATAATTATGAGATCAGTGCACAATGAAGAAGAAAGAGAAAATATGGAAATGATCTCCAAAGATAGCAACCATGAAAACAATCTTCTTCTGCAGTATATGTGAACTTCTCTCTCCTAGAAAACTGTGAAATTTTCTTGTGTTGCTTCTGTGTGTAACAATGAGGAGGGGCACCTCCTATTTATACATATTTTCCACTAATAATTTGACTAGGGGCGACTTCACTTGGGGGAGCAACATAATTTATATTTTTATATTTTTTATTTTGTCTTTCATTTTGTTTGCTTCTCTCCTCAAGGTCTAGATTATTCTCAAAGGGTTTGTATGATTGATTACAATAAGTTCATCTCCCGTAGGAGGTACAATACAAGAATAGTAAGAATAGCTTTTGAAGTTGCACAAACTTTAACAATTCATTCATTATTGTTGGTTGGTTGTTATACCCCTTGTTCCCCCTTTTCTCCTTTCCTCAGCCCCTACACCTCTAGACTTGGATGGAAGACCTTATCCACCCACTCAATGATATCTCACTCACTCATTATGTCTGTGTGTGTGTGTTGTGTGTGCTCCTCTCCTTAGGATTCCTTTTATCACATGTCGATGACCAAAACCCTAACCCTAAATCTCTAAAGTAATTGATGCTTAAGATTAGATCTCAAGCCTCACTTAAGATCAACAGCTATGACTTAATATTAAGTTCACTTTTAGTCATTATCCAACTTTAAGTTAATTAATGTGATTTTCCTAAGTTGGAATTAGGAAAGAGATCAAAAGTCCTTTTCTCACTCAAGGAAGTACATAGAGAGGTAATGTGGATGACTCCTCCATGCTAGACACTTAGCATATGCAGAAGTACTTGTCCTGGCTACAATCATCAACAAGGGTCCCTCCCTAAGGGTACTTCATTGATGTATTATGCCATTTTTTTAATAAACCCATTATAATTTAGATGATAGTTTTGCAATGTAAAAGGGTCTCTTTATTAATTAAGACCCACTAGGTGGTCGACCCTCTTTAATACTGAGACAATAGGTGGTTATATGTTTTCCTATTGATGCACCATATATAAGGGAAAAGGTTGTGTAATGTGATTAAGAACTGTTATTGTACTTTGATCCCTACTCATAGAAGGTTTCCCCTCGAAAAAGCAAGTGAACATTGCTCTCTCTTTTGGATATCACTAATACCAGGGTTCTTTCTCAACGCTATCTATTTGTATCTTGTATTTTTTTGGTTTTGTATTGGTATTCTATCACATTCTTATATTTTTTGTTTGTAATTATGGGGTTAATTAAATCCCTTTTTTTACCAACCACATTTATTGGGCTTTATTATTTTAATTATTTTATGGTTTTCAATTTTATTTGTATATTACAAGATTTACCTGCACATATTTACAAAATTTGTTTAACACACACGATTCAAAGCTCTAAAAAAATAAGACAACTTATCTTTGGTAAATTTTTCATGTCTAATGAAAATATATAAAGTAAATATATTTGTTGGGTAAAATTATTACTAGTTAATTTACCTTCAATTAATTGTCAACCAGGGTACGTATACTTCGAGCTACTACACTATATGTGCGGGCAAGGTAGTTTTAATGCTCATGCTGATAGAAATTCTAGTCTACTTTCAAACGAAAATGAATTAGCTGAAGCTATTACTGTATTGAAAGATCAAATGCTAAGGATTACTAGATCTGTTCTTAGAGAAAAGAAAATCAATTTACTGACCACTATCTCACTGTCAAACTCAATTTAACCTACAGTAGCCTACAACAATCTTCCAAAACAACACTAATCTTCCAAAGAAATTCTAAACTACAGCAATCTGTCAAAACAGTACTAAACTACAACAATCTTCAGCTACAACAATTATGGTTTACTCTTCAAAACAAACAGCCTGCAATGAGTATGCTTAGTCAATCTCAACGACCTTGTATTATATATAAACTCCAGTCATTAACCCTATAGAGTCTGATATTTAAATCTACACAAACACTTCTCAAATAATTGCTGAAATAAAACCTGTTACCTCTTAACTCAAAATTGTCCACAAACAGTCTATCAAAAGGAGGTTTGGCTTGCTGCTACTGTCTAAATGTACCCTGCTTACGTTTTGTACATACAAATGCACACAAAAGAATGTTGGGGTTATTCAGAAAATGCACACCAATGAATATTAGAACTGTTCAAGAAATATTCACTTATTATTGTCTATATATATACTATGAAGCTGGTGTTGAATCCTAGGAAACAGTGCTGTAAACTATAACTCTTTTCCTTCATTCAATGCCAAGAAGCATAATTCCAACTCCTATTTAGTCACCATTCAAAAGACTGTTTAACAGACCTTAGATGCTTTGTAAATCGAAATATTTAAACCTTTTGCTACTGTAAATTCTTTTTAAATCCACACACTATAATGCGAGACTACCCTATAGTTTTGTGAGCTCAAAAGTCAAAAGAATGGAGCTAACACTAACAGCAAAAGGAAATATGAAATCCAATCTATTCTCTTCATGAAATCAATTCTACAACAATCCAAGTCAAGTTCATCACACAGCTTATCAATACCATAACCATCAATAAACAATCCACGCTGAAAACCAGAGAGGGTTTTAAATACAAACTGTTCCTAAATCTATTCAACAGGCTAGATCAATTGCAGATGATATTAACTAATAATCTGTAGACATACATTCTATTTCAACTCGCAAATGAGCAAAACCATCAACATTCCATAAAAACAGTGTTAAATAATAAAAACATTACTCTACTTACTGCAAAACACACAATACTGAAGTGCAAAGGTTTGGTGTTGAAGGTGGGACCTGCCCTCAACGCCTGCCAGTCTTAAATCGAAGCTTTAAAGAAGATAAACGTTGGATCTATTGATAAAAATAAAGTTTTACAGTCTTCTCCCTGTGTATCCCCTTCTAAGGATTTATTTATAGATGGATAGATGGACAAGATCCATCTCAAAATTCAGAAATTCAAGCAACTACCCAGAAAACGGCCAACACCAAATCTAGCAAAACCACGTCTGTTCCAGAAAGGATTTCTCCACATTCATTGAGAAATTCTGAAAACTGCCCATGGCTAGGGGTAAACATGGCCATTTGTGAAGTGGGTTTCAAACCGTTTTAAATAACTCCCAACCGATTGCTCAGAAATTGAGCCCGAAATCAGGTTCCTGATCAAGGACGGGAATGCCACTTTGCCAGATTGCTTGGGATCCATACACTGCTAAAAATGGAGGGTGACAGCTCCTTGAACGAAGGACATCCATGAAACAGCACCTGAATAATCTTCATAGGCATCTGAAAGGCGATGTGAATCCAAGAGACATATCTACTGTGGACGGAATCCCCCAAATCGTTGGTTCATCATATCTTCTAAGTGTCGATACCACTGCATGAAAGAAACAAAAACTCATTAGTTGACCAAGTATTTAAATGGAGGCTTAAAGGCCCAATTATATGCATAAAACAAGGCAAAATAATGAATAAGTAATTAAAAATCACTTACCAAAGCCTAGCAATGTTGATCTCCCAAAAAGACATAATCATGTACAAACAAAACTGATTATTATTTGATTCCATAAGACTTAAGCTAGAAAATATTATACTGAATAGTCAAAATAGAAGACCAACAATATTATTAGTTACATGAAACTTATTTTTTAAAGGGTAAGACTCTGAGCGCTTGGGTTTTTCTTCTTTTCTTTTCTCATCTACGATCTCTTTCTGTGTTCTTCCATGGCACCATTTCCATGCAAGGGTGGCACCCCCCTCCTATCAATATGTAGTATTTACTCCCTCTTTAACTACAAACCGTTGATTCTCGCTCTAGTGGGGAAATCTCTTCATAATGGAAAAGATCTACAGAGATTTGCCCTAATTGTTGAAGCTCCAAATATTTCCACTTATGAAACTACTCAAGCTCATGTACCCCCCCAAGTGACCAACCAAACCCTCTTCCAAAGGATGTTTTCCTAAATACGATTCAATCCCACACTTAGACGTAACCTTGAACAATCTTAAGGCTTACAGGAAATGCATGAAAAATCATGCCTTGATTTGTAAATTTCTAGGTTTTTTTCCCAACGAGAAATCTCTCATGAGCTAGACATAAAATAAATGGAATTCAAAAGGAGAAATAGGTCTTAAGTTTGGCTCCAGGTGATTTTTCATAGCTATCATCCCTAACCCAAAATATCAGGAACCTGTGGTTGATTGAGGTCCATACTTATTCAACAATGTAGTGTTATTTATGAGATATTGGAAAGAAGACTTCAGACAAGAACAATAAAAAATTTCAAAGGTTCCACTCTGCGTCAAGCTATATTCACTCCCACACAAATCTTGGGAAGACGAAACCCTGATGGGCATAGGAAACACTATGTGAAAATTCATAAATCTCTCATAGGCAAGAAAAATGGGTAGGTACACTTCCTTTGTTTGCATATACATCAATATGAATGTTTCCAAACCCCTCCCAAGCTCTATATGTCTCGAATTTTAGGATGAGGACTGGATCCAAACCCTATATGACAAACATATCCTCCTTTTTTCTAGGAAACACCATGAGCATGGTCCTCTCTATCAAGACTGTCCCCTATTCAAAATAACCCAACAATTTCCCCCTCCCGCAAAAAATAATCTTGATGGTTTTTGCTTACTAAAGACTAAATAACAAACCTCCAAAACGCCAGTTAAGTATGTTCATGATCCATCCTATATGCACACCAACCAGTTCAACTCTCTTGAAGAAATTGAAAATGTTGAAATGGCCATCGACGAATTTAATCTATAAAACCTAGTTGGCCTAATCCCTATATCGCAGAATCCTAGCTTGGATCAAGTCAAAAGGAGAAAACATGGTTCAAAGAAGTTAGCATAATGAGGGATGAAGGGCAAGTTGAAACCAAGGACAAGAACGAGGAATTATAACTAGATGAAAAAGGATTGCAATGAATAATAGATGCCAACAACATAGGTGATGTTCAAGCTATACCCTCATCTAAACATGCAATCATCAAAAGGGCACTTCAAGGTGACAACCAAATCAACAAAATAGAACCTCGATCCATAACATTCCAAAATCTCATTTGGAGTTTATCCAAGTCAATATTCCTTACATTCCATAGGAAACAAAAGAGAGGCCAAAAGAGGAAGGAAAACCAACCAACATAAACTAGTGAATCTTGGAAAATATCTCATGAATTCAGGTAAGCATGGATCTATTGTGGATTGGATCCAATCCTTCTCTTCCTCCCAATATGTTCTATATGAATATTCTTTCTCGGAATATTTGTGGTCTCTATGGAAAGAGTAAACAATATAATCTTTGATCGAAGATTAATCAGGAATCCCCCTCGGTATTCCTACTACAAGAAACTAAATGTTCAGTCAATCTTCTCAAAACAATATCCCCCTTCTAATGGATAAATCGCCAATTCATTGCTTTAAATTATATAGGAGTGACTGGTGGTGTAGCTATCCTATGGAATCCCACTATAATCCAGTTATCTAGCTTATTTTCTATGACTTGCACCCTCTTGGCCTCTTTTCAGTTCCATGTTCTGACGCAACTGCAGTCATCAACAATATTTATGGCCCTCCTACACTTGAATCCAAGCCAAAACTTTTGGACTCCTTAAGGGGTATTTGTCGTATTATTTATCACAATATTGGGGGGATACTTTAACATAATCAACTCGGCTCTAGAAAAAAAGAGGAGGAATGTCCATACTCGATTTAGAAGGCAAAACCTTCTGCACTCTTACTCTGACCCTTGATTTGGCTGACATTGAACCCAATCATGATTACTCCCACCAAATTACCGCATGGATTTATTCCTTCCTTGTTTCCTCTCCTCTAGTGGGCATAATCCTCTCTGTTTAATCAAATATTCTCGTTGTAAATAGATCAGATCACTCACCAATTAGTCTTAAAATCAACCTTGCTAATACTGCTCCCAATGAAATAAATTATGGTTGGACCATCTTGAATTCATATAAGCCATGTACCAATGGTGCTCGGAAGCCCCTCTGCATTATATATATATATATTTTACCAATAACATCAAATCCTCAAATACATCAAAGGAAAGCTAAGGACTTGGATCAAGGAAGTCTTTGCTGAAATCTTTGAAGCTAGATGAAAACTTGAGGAAGATGTGATCTTGATTCCACAAGAAAAAATAGATTAAGGGTAATTAACCAATCTTGTCCAAAAAGAAAGAGAGCTACAGAAAAACATCAATCAAATATTGGCTCGAGGGGAAATTATCTGGTGTCAAAAATATTGAATTAAATGGCTCATGGGAGGAGAAAAGAACTCCATAATTTTCAATGATTCAATGATATGGCACTGTCATCAAAACTAAATCTCCTATCTTCAATAATATTAAGGTAAACAACACTCTAAGCATGAGGATATTCAAAAATAATTAATCTCTTTCTACCTCATGCTTTTTTCAGCTTATGGCACCAACAGAGAAGCTACAACGAACAAAATCATTCAAAATATTCCCTCCTTGGTCATAGAGGATCAAAATTAAATTCTTCTTTGCCCAATCTCAATTGAAGAAGTTGAAGTACCAATCATGATCATGCCAGTTAGAAAAACCCATGTTCATATGGCTTCATTACTAACTTTCATCATCATTGTTGGAAAATGGTGAAGCAAGTTGTTTGGGAGTCAATTGAAGAGTCAAGAACAAGACTGAATGTTCTTCCTATCTTCATTCCTACCTTTCTAGTGCTCGTTCCTAAAGAGGATATCCCTTCCTATCCTAGTAATTTCATTCCTAATTTTCTTTGCAATTTTATTTTCAAGATCATCACTAAAATTATTGCAAAGAGGCTTAAACCCATTCTCCCTCGCCTGATCTCAAAAGAGTAGTAAGGTTATAAGGAGGGTCATCAAATATTAGATGGGATTATACTAGCTAATGAAACTATCCACACTCTCAAGATAACTAAGAAATCGGGCACGCTTATTAATCTAGACCTCTCAAAATCCTTCAACAATATCTCATCACACTTCATCGAACACTCCCTTAAATCCATTGGTTTCTTCCACCAATGTATTTAGTGGGTCCTACCCTTACTTCATCATATTTATTCTCGATCATGGTGAATGTACCTCCCTTTTCCACTTCCTCTCTATCTCGAGACATTAGGCAAGGTGACCCCATATCTCCATCCATTTTAATCCGTATGATTGAAGGGCTTAGTAGATCCTTCTTGCAATCACTTTGACATGTCCAATTCCCCCTTCATGAAGATAGATGACCAGCACGATGGCCTTAATTCACTCCATAAAGGAACAAGTTGTGTGCATGGATCAAAATAAGTGTGTATATTTCCACTCTTAATGCTCAAATTTTTAAGAATGGAAGGAGGAGGAGGAAACATTTAATTTTTAATTAAGATTTATTTTGAGGCATGTATAATAAACTTGGGCCCATAATTGAGGTGTAATATCTCTTTGACTAGTTTTGATGCCTAGGTCTCCAAATTGACCCAAATTGACCCAAATTGTCCCAAATCTTCTGAGAAGGTGTATGAATTATATTAATACTTTAATATGGTGTTCATGGATGATTTATGACCCTCCAATTATTCCTTCAAACTTTTTTAATATTCTGACCAAAGTAGGGGTCTTTACTAGCAAATTGGGGCTCCAATTCCCCCTACGTAAATGCTGGAAATGGATTCTCAAATGCTCACAAACCCACTCAAATTTCTGAACAGAGGTAGAGGATGTTTAAGGGACATTTTTAAGGTATCATATTCATCATTATTCATTTTATACATGTTGTTATTACCCTCTCCCAAACAACTACAAAATCACTAATTCGACCCTTGGGGAAATGGCATCAAATCTTCTCCAAATGTAATTAAACTGAGTAAAATGACCTCAAATGCTTAAGTGATGAACATAAAAAACTTGTATTAATCATAAATGACAGCCCATACATCATAAATATATCATAGAGACATTCTTCCATTTGAAATAATCATCATTACCATGGCATACAACAATATAGTGGGAAAATGGTCATTGTTTGCTCATTAAAATTCATTTTTACATACAACTCTTTTGTATTTAAACCTGAGAATTTCTGAGAATGAATAAAATATAATATTGATCTTCTTACAATCATAAATTTATAATGAAAGTCTCTCCCAATTCTAAATCATCAGCATTACAATGGTTCACAACAAGATAGTGGGGAAATGGCACTATTTCTTCATTGTTTAACATTTTTACATGAAATATTTTGGCATTTAGACCTGAGAGTATTCTAAACTTGAAATAACTATAATTTACATCAGAACATAAAATAATGGGGCATTAGAATCTTCCCCAAAGAGATCAATAGCTCACCCAAAGCGCAGCCCCTCCATGAGCAAGAATATGCAATAAAAATTGGAAATGGTTGAGAGAAAGTGTTGCGCTAGAAGGAACCACGAGTTTCCCTATAGCTTACACCTAATAATACAAATACATTAAATCTCCATGAAATACCTGAGTGGCCTCTCCAAACACCAACTTGGATGGTAATCTTTCACCCTCGAATTTGGCTAAGGCAAGAAACTAGTCATCCACTAGCTCTCTCAATTCACAAATGCAAATTTCTCAAATGATCAAAAGATACCTTCATTCTTTGATCTTGACATTTATAAAGTTTCCAGGTTCTCTATGGGTCTAATTCTTTCCAATATATGCATTCCAACTCTAGTTGGTAAGAGATTCCTAATAATGCCACTTGTACAACAATTCATAATGTCCCACTTCCACCAAATCACACGTGGAAGCATATTAGTTGCCCTAACTCCCTTGAGTGCCCTCTTAGAGTTTTTTTAGCCCTGAAATGTCATATATGTCAGATTTCAGCCTTCATATCTGATTTGTGTCATAGGTGTCATTGCATCTTCATCATTGTTGTCATAGAGCTAGGGAATCTAGTCCAAGTGTCTCACTAGCTCCAAAATGCCTTTTCCTCTTCCATGGGAGTTACTCTTCCACTCCAATTCGACCTTAATTTATTCATGCTAAGTAAATTGACAGTCCAAATCCTCCAAATACCCTTGGTATTCTTATGGATTCGAAATTACAAGAGGAGGATGCCATGTGGCATATAAAACCTAGCTTGTGTGGGTCCCACATCCTCCATGTGTCTTCATGATCAATTGGCACTTTGATTTTCCATTGTATTTATTTATTTTATCCTTTATTAAATATTTATGTCATTCTAATGTTCAAACATCATTTATTGTCCCCTTATTCCAAATCCCAAAGCTTCCACCCCCAACGTAGGAAACTAGTAATTTTCCTCCTTGGAAATTATTTGACCCTTAGCATCAATTTGAAAAAATCTCGTGAATATGACAAATGTGATTAGGAAATTTTGACCCAATGAAAATTTTGGGACATGACAAATCCTCCCTTCCCAATATTGCTTGTCCTCAAGCGATTTCAAACACGGGTGTTGAAGAACCTGCTTTCTGTATGATTCTTTGAAGTTGCCACTGAGTTTCCCAACTTTGAGTCTTTTAAAGTCCATGAAGATTTTAGAGAGGAACCAACATGCTTGCTGCTACACTAATATGATTAAAATCACTTTATTAATTAGGTAACCCATCCCCCATACTGCTTGTTTCCCAAAAAAATTGAAATCAATGGGACTAAAAACTATCCTAGGGTCCCATTTCTTGTATTGCACTCCAACAATTAAGGGTGCTCTCCAACCCATACCATTAGGAATGAGAATTCTGGGATCCCATTTTCTTGTAAGAATTCTTCCAAACATCATGACTACATAATATATATCATCAAAGTACATAAAAACATAATAAAAATGTACATCAAGGAGGTGCCTCATCAAAAAATCATGAAAGTGCTTATACCTCCAAGTAAGTAGACCACCATTTGCCAAGTGCATACAAGCTTCATGTGACCAATCAAATCTTATCCAATGACATAGGTGAGGATCCCATGTCCTATAATGCTGCTCCAAAGGGATGTGATATGCATCAAAATATTCAGCCATGTATTCTTTCATCCAAGAAGTGAATGAAGAATATCCACTAAAATCTAAACCAAATAATGAGCAAAAGAAACAAGGAGACTTCAAATGAATCAAAGAAGTCTCACCCATACATACACGAATGAGAGAATCGTAAATATATAACAAATTATGTGGCTGGAAAAAAAAATGTTCTCCAATCATAAATCTATTCGCCCCAGTGTTGGATGAAGTTCCTCCAACATCAAATGAACCAAGTGTTGAACAAGAAAAACCATGAGTCTTCAAGTGACTCAAATTCATATCATAGGTACATCCATGTATACGTGCATCATCATAAAGTAACAAAGGATGCTGCTGCAAATGTGAAAAATAATGTGCTCCAATCATGTCATCATAAAAAGTAAATCTAGGAGTTCCATACTCCTCATGTGGCACCATAAAAAAGAACCCTTTCACCCATACTTCATTGAGACTAATGCTGCAAAACATGGAGTTGTAGGATGTAGGAGAATGAACTAACTTACCCAAATTATCAAAAAGTGCAGAATTTTAATCATGGGAAGGATCCATATGGGTAATATCATGCGGCTCCTTCAAAAGTGTGAAACCTTTGTCATATATTGGTTCCAATGTAGAGTAATCATTCTCTTCTTTAAAAATTGCATAACCTTCATCAAGAGACAATTCAGGTTCTTCTTCCACCACATCAAGAATTTGGATCTCTTCAAGTTCATCTTCAAACACATCAAGCACATTCAAATTTCCACATTTCTCATGATCCACCATGTCATGAGAATCCTCCAAATGATCTACCATTTGACAATCTGAAACATAGGAGGAAAAACAAGTATCTTACAACTTTTCAAGAAGTTGCTCATTTTGAATTGTGATCTTATGATTATCCTCATTATTCTTAAAGTATGCATCATGCAACAATTCATTAAGCCCAAACAAATGGTTTCTATCAAAAATCAAAGACATGAAATTACCTTTGATGTGGCACATTGCTCTTTGAATCTTCTCTGTGTCTTCAAGGAAGGAAAGTTTCCTCCAATGAAGTAGCTCTCCAAAAAGAATTTGACACTAATGCTTGAATTTCATGGAGTATTCTAATGGACTATTGGATCTTATTTTCATTCATATTTAAGGACCCTTCAAGAAAATGAGGCTCTTGATAATGAACCTCCTCATCTTCTTCCTTCTTGCTTGGACCAACTTCATGAAGCTCAAGTGGTTATGGGGAAGTTGATCTTCTTTCTTCTTCAACTGCTACAAGGTCTTCATTTTCATGTTTAATAGAAGTTTGGATTGCAGCAACATTTTCAAAAGTGATCTCTATGTCACCAACATATAGGTGTGATCACCCATCTATGGGTACTCCTTCATAGTTCAAGCACCCAACAGTAGAAGCTCTTTGTTTCATTTCCAAGGTAGAATGTGTCTCGAAATGATCTTCAATATTTTCAATAGAAACTTCTTCATACTCATGTGATGTCTCTTCATCTTTTTCAGAGTCACTTGGGAGTGAATTTCAATCCTCTTCATGTACTACTTCTTCTACTTCACCTATTTCAGAACTAGGTAGTTCATGGGTCTCCTCCTTTTGCTCCTTCAAGCAAACTGATGCATTTTTCCCCTTGGTTTTCTTAAAATAAATATATTTTATCCAAAGTTGGATAGCCAAAAATTCAAATCCTTTCATAATATTCTTGGTCATGTGTTCAAATATAGGCTCCATGATTTTTATATGCTCCTCACCATCATATGAGGTTCCCTTTTCATCCTCAATCATAGTTTCCTCTTCAACAAAAGCACTTTTGGTTTCAATATCTAATGGTGGTCCCTGAATTATTGTCCTCCTAAATATCAGACCACATCAGGTGCCAAGATCATGCTCCGATACCACTGTAATGTCCCTTTTTAAGAAATTTTATTCAATGACCAATTTTTCACTTTTTTCCCAATTTTGACCTTTGACTAGTTTTGATGTCCAGGTCTCCAAATTGACCCAAATGGCCCCAAATATTCTGAGAGGGTGTATGAATGATATTAATACTTTAATGCAATGTACAAGGATGATTTATGACCCTCCAATTACTTCTGAAAACTTGTTTAATGTTCTGACCAAAGTAGGAGTCTTTACTAGCAAATTGGGGCTCCAATTCCCCCTGGGTAAATGCTGGAAATGGCTTCTCAAATGCTCCCAAACCCATTGGAATTTCTGAAGAGAGGTAGAGAATGTTTAGGGTAAATTGTTAAGGTCTCATATGCATAATTATTTATTTTATATAGGTTGTTAGTACCCTCTCCCAAATAGCTACAAAATCACTAATTCAACCCTTGGGGAAATGGAATCAAATCTTCTCCAAATGTAATTAAACTGAGTAAAATGACCTCAAATTCTTAAGTGCTGAACATAAAAAAAATTGCATTACTAATAAATGACAGACCATTCATCATAAATATATCAGAGAGACATTCTTCCATTTGAAATAATCAACATTACCATGGCATACAACAATATAGTGGGGAAATGGTCATTGTTTGCTCATTAAAATTCATTTTTACATACAAATATTTCATATTTCAACCTGATACTTTCTGAGAATGAATAACAGAGAATATTTATCTTCTTCCAATCATAAATGGACAATTAAAGGCTCTCCCAATTCGAAATCATCAGCATTACAATGGTTCACACCAAGATAGTGGGGAAATGGCACTATTTCTTCACTGTTTAACATTTTTACATGAAATATTTTGGTATTTCAACCTGAGAGTCTTCTGAAATTGAAATAAAGATAATTTAAATTAGAACATAAAATAATGGGGCATTATAATCTTCCCCAAAGAGATCAATAGCTCACCCAAAGTGCAACCCTTCCATGAGCAAGCATATGCAATAAAAATTGGAAATGGTTGAGAGAAAGTGTTGCACTAGAAGGAACCAAGAGATTCCCTATAGCTTACACCTACAAATACAACTCCATTAAATCTCCATGAAAGACCTAAGTGGCCTCTCCAAACACTAACTTGGATGGGAATCTTTCACCCTCGAAATTGGCTAAGGCAAGAAACTAGTCATCCACTAGCTCTCTCAATTCA
Source organism: Pseudotsuga menziesii (assembly GCA_001517045.1). NCBI lineage: Eukaryota > Viridiplantae > Streptophyta > Pinopsida > Pinales > Pinaceae > Pseudotsuga > Pseudotsuga menziesii. The sequence continues at coordinate 959,464 of LPNX010752928.1, forward strand.
CAAATGCAAATTTCTCAAATGATCAAAAGCTACCTTCATTCTTTCTTCTTGACATTTATAAAGTTTCCAAGATCTCTATAGGTCTAGTTCCTTCCAAGATATGCATTCCAACTCTAGTTGGGAAGAGATTCCAAAGAATGCCACTTGTACAACAATTCCTAGTCTCCCACTTCCACCAAATCACATGTGGAAGCAACTTAGCTGCCATAACTCCCTTGAGAGACCTCTTGGAGATTTGTTTAGCCATGACATGTCATATATGTCAAATTTCATCCTTCAGATCTTATTTGTAACATAGGTGTCATAGCATCTTCATCGTTGTTGTCATAGAGATGGGGAATCTAGTCCAAGTGTCTCGCTAGCTCCAAAATGCCTCTTCCTCTTCCACTCCAATTCAACCTTAATTGATTCATGCTAGGTATATTGATTCAAAATTACAAGAGGAGGATGCCATGTGGCATAGAAAATCTAGCTTGTGCGGGTCACACATCCTCCATGTGTCTTCATGATCAATTGCCACTTTGATTTTCCCTTGTATTTATTTATTTATCTCCTTTATTAAATGTTTATTCCATTCTAATGTTCAAACATCATTTATTTTCCCCCTTATTCCAAATCCCAAAGCTTCCACCCCCAACCTAGGAAACTAGTGATTTTTCTCCTTGGCAATTATTTGACCCTTAGCATCAATTTGACAAACTATCATGAATATGGCAAATGTGATTAGGCCATTTTGACCCAATGCAAAATTTAGGACATGACATGAGGATTCAACAAAGAGAGGCAACAAGGGGGTATTAGAAGTTTGAGCACCTCCAACACTTGTCATTTCTGCATTTATTCTTGATTTCTTCGCTTTAACCTTCAACGAGGATGTCAATGGCCAAGCTAGCTTGGTGTTTAAAATATTGGTCTCTTTTTTGCAAGGACCAATGTCATAGATGGAAATTTGCACAAGATGGTATTTGAATTTAAAAATACCACCACGACATTCATCTTTGCAAAATTTACAGAGAATCTTCATCGATCCCGAAATATTTTCACAACAAGCCCAAGCAAAGTCCTTCTCCCTTTTCATTGTTTTGGTTTAATGTTTTGTTGTGTTTAGGGTTTCATGTGTGGTGTTTAAAATTTAATGTTTGTTGATGTTTAAGGTTTACTTGCAGTAAGGTAAAAGCTGTAACAGCCTACAGGACTTATTCAATGAAGGCTCTCTATATTAGGCTACAAACTTTAAACCCCTGAAAAAATAGCAAAACAAAAACCTAAATAACTCAAAAAAACTTGAAAAAATGTTCCTATAAACCCTAAGTAACAAACAACAGCTAATAAATGACGAAAATAGTGTGTAGGGGTACCTCCAAGGGTAAAAATGAAGATAAAGAGGAATGTAACAACCATTTGTTGAGTAAAACCTCAAAATAGGTTGTTATTTTGTATGCCTTAGATGTCCAGTAGTTTTGGTGGATGGCCAACCATTGTAGGTGGGTGTGCTAGATGGGTTACTTTTTTATCCTTTAGATATATTTATCACTAGTAGTGAGAAATTTGGCTAAAATCGCACTGAAAAGGGGTTTTAAAGGCATCATGGGGACTCAGGCGAGTCATACTTGGTCAATGTCGTGTTTGATTCATCCAATTTGGAAAAAAGTATGATGACTGATCCAATCAGAACTAGCAATCTGGAGGTTTAAATCATGATTACAATGGGTAAAAAAAATTATTTGCTTTCATTGAGGAAATAACATACACCTCGTGGGTTGTCAAAAAATTCCCACTGTAGCATTTTCCACAAACTAGTCACATATTCAATTCCCTGTGGATCGTGAACGACATAAATCTCATGTTTAATGACCTAGATATATTGGATATGATGAGAGTGAAGATGACACCACACCATAGTGGAGACAATGGGTGGGATAATTTCTCACTGAAGTATAATGCAAGAGATCCTCTAAATACCATCTTTAGAGTTTGTGATGGCCACCATTAAAAATTTTAACTTTATTTGGAAGCTTAAACGTGTGAAACATGCTCTGAGCACCACATGGAAGACTATGAAGCCAAACTGCTCTATTGCTCGCCTATTTGCCACTAGGGATGGTGGTGGAAAGTATCAACTTGTAGCCGTTTTAAGATGATGTCAAACACTAAGAAATGAAATGAACCATTTTGTCACAAATCGACAGTACTATATCATGTTCGAAGTTCTTAAGTACTCATGGGTGGTATTTTTGGATGAAATGGAAGAAGCAAGAGACCTTGATGAACTTATAGTTTCTCATGAAAGGTACCTTCATGCGACTGTAGAGAAGTCGCTTATGGGGGAACAATCTCATCATTTATACAAAACACTGTTTTCATTGTTTGATCTCATTTTACACTTTAGGAGTTACGGGGATAGATTATATGAAAGTGACCATGAAATGTAGGTGAGGTATATTGTTGTCGTTTTCCTCATCCATGTAATTCGATCTCTTTGTTAATAATAGTAGGTCACAGGGCCAACATTTTTGTTAGATGTTTGACATTTTTCTTCCATTTATTGCACACTAATGTGTGAGTTTTTGCACTTTCCTCATGCGTCTATAATGAAAACTATTTTATGCACCTCCTATTAGAGCTTCATCAGTAGGTTGTTGTATAGCTCAATTATCACCTAGAATGGCAGAAGATGTTGAGAGATTGGAAGAGGCACTTGATGGATATGTAGATACTAATACCATACAAGTGCTTTGGTAGTTATAGTTATGTAACAACAATTTCATTTTGGAATAGGTTGAATTAGAATATGCAATAGATTTAAACCATTGTTCTACTATGGCATTTCACCATGGTGTAAATTTGTGTAGATTGTCATTTCTTCGTAACTTTAAGTGAGAAACTACATTTATGTTATTAACTATGATTTTGTGTAGTTTACATGTTTGTTGCAATCTGTAATTTAGTTCTCTTCATTCTTTAATTTGTGAGACCAACTAAATATTCTTTTGTAGAAACCATTTAGGTATGTTTTTCTTCCCACGGTCACTTATACACCTGGGATTCTTGTTTACCCACAATATGAAATTTTAATCACTTCAAGTAGTATTATCATATCTATTGTATGCAGTAAAGAATATATTGTACACTTATGCATTATTACTTTCATTGTTCTTCTTGTTTCCATATGTATATACATTGTGCACTATTAGTTCTGCATAAATATTTACTATTCTTTTAATTCAAAGTAGTTGAGTAGGAGCATCATTATATTGTGTATTACTTTTCAAAGTGCCTTATATCTCATTCAAATAGTTGAAATGTCGCATGAAGACATCATCTATGGAACAATGATCACTAGTTCCTTTGTTTTTTTTCTTTTTGTAAAGATAAAGTGCTACACAACATTAAATGTGGACAGAAATATGATAGTTGGCTTTACTATTATCTTATCCAACAAATATTAATTAACACTTATTATGCTAGCAAGTATGTACCGTCACATTCACATTTCCCTAAAGTCTTGGCATTGTTGGTGGAAAGCCTGGGGCTTCAACATATATTGTTGGTGTTCAAGATGACCAAGCTATGTACTTAGACACACATGAAGTGTTGCAGGCCCCCTAGGACAATGGATTTATTGTTGGTTTGACTTGATTATGGTTAGTTTCAATTTGAGAATTTCATTGTTTGGCCACCTGATCAAAATCACAGGTGTTCTTTCACCCTTCTGTACCGTTTTAGACAATAGTTGTGCTAGAAAAAAAAATTCAATTATGATTTCAGTGCATTTGAATTCATAAAATTTCCACAATGGGAAATTTATTCCTTGGATTTTTTTTTTTAGTCGTTGCTTTGTGGTCCACGGATGTAATTTAAACAATCTGGATGTGTTTTTTTTAACAGATATAAATCATTGAACTCTTCTGTAAAAAACTAAACAATGTTAACTTCTTTCATATAGAAGCTATATAAACTCTGAAAGCAAGCCTTAACTTTCCTAACCGTAACTTTGATGTAATGGGTTAGTATGTCTATATATTATAGATATCAAGATATACACTAATTGATGAGTTTCAATGCCGCAACGAACAAAAGAAGTTTCTGGAAGAAAGTATTCATTTTCTTCACCATAACTTTGATGCAAGGTCAGCTTGCAAAATAAAACTTTTCCCAAGGCATAATGAATTGCATCTTTTGTTGATCTATATTGTACATCACAATGCAAGAATATATTTGCATATATGATTTATAGTTTTTTACTGCTATGTATAAACTTTCCTTTGTACTGGTGGAATTGAAATCCAACAACCATTGTCTATCTTCATATCTATAATATATATATACATGTCTTTCTTGTGTTTCCTTTCTTTCCATTGATGTACTTTACTAGGATGATTCCATATAATATAATGCAAACATTTTTTTAATATACTATAGTTTATTGTCAATGTCTGGCCATTCAAAGACATGTTGAAGATTTTACATATATATTATAGATATAAAGATATACAGTGGCTGCTTGATTTCAATGCCACGACTAGAAAGGCAAGTTTCTAAAATAAAGTCTTAACTTTCTTGATCATGACTAATGCAAGGGTTGATATGCAAAACAAAAAATCTTTTTGGAAGGCATATTAACTTGAATCTTTTGTTGAACTAATTCTAAATCACTATGAAAAAAAAAATTAATCTAAGATCTATGGTGAGTTCTTGGTATGTATCTACTTTCGTTTTTGGTCGTGTCTTTGAAATCAACTGACCACTATATATCTCCATATCTATATTATATATAGACATGTCTTTATTATCACACCTTTTACGGTTAGAGTTTTTATGAAGTTCTTTTTACCAAATAAGATTGTCAATCTATCATTTAATTTGGACCTTCCTTTTATGGTGATGATAGAATTTTTCAGTTAGTGTATTAAACACTTGTACATTTGAGAGAGAGATAAAATGGGTTACATCCCCACATTGTTATTACATCCTTCATTTTGTCATTTCATAGGTGTTTATCCATCCTTGATTTATGGTGTTTAGACTTTGTCTTGTGTTGACCATTACCTGTTGGTCCTATGTGCTAACACCCGCCTTAAACATGTAACCCTACCCCTTTGTCTTGATCCTACCAGTTGCATATTTTTTTTATCGTATCACAAACGTGGTTCATGTGGGAAACCTTTCTGGTATTTTTCCAGCTAATGACGACTTATCAGGCTCTCATCTTAAATTTATAAATGATGCTCTATTTCTTACAATAGTCACTCTTAGGGAATCCTGAACCATCAAAGCTAATCTTAAAACCTACTTAGAGGCCTCATGTCTCTCCTTAAATCTAGAAAAATCGAAAATCTTATTCTTCAATAATCCTCTCGCACTGCAAGGCAGAATTTCGAGACTGTTGTAGTTGCAATGAAACTCCCTTCCATCCAAATATATAGGTGCTCCCCTCATTGATTTGGGTTCTAACATCCTTCCTTGGCCAATATCATAGAAAAACTAGAAAAATGACTCTCCAATTGGACCTTCTGCTCTCTCTCAACCTAGTTGGTCATCTAACCCTTCTCAAATGTGACCTCAGAAGCATGAGCTCCTATCTTTTTTGTTTGTTTGTGTAGCTCTGAAATACATCACTAATGAAATTTGCATCCTTCAATGAAATTTTCTTTGGGGAGGGACAAAAGGGAAAATGTGTAAATGGGCATTGGTCACCTAGGACAAGGTTTTCTTACTAAAAATGCATGGTGGTATTGGTACAAGGGATCCATAATTAGAGAAAAAAACCCAACTTGCCAAAATCTATTGGAGATGGATCACAATTTCTACCTCCACATGGTATTAGATATGGAAGAGAAAGTATGCTCCATATACAAAATATTAGTACTACATTTGACTTTAGGGCATTTGGAATGCAGCTTATAAAAATAAATCCCTGATCCAACAACATGTGTTTTGGGAAATTCAAGATGGGAATACTTCTCTAGTTTGGGATGATTCCTAGAAGCAGTGACCAAATCTAAATGGCCTTGTGAATGATTACGTATGCCCTCAGACATCCATCAACTCCCTCAGGACTCTAGTATCTAACTTCTAGTAACCTTCAATTTATGTCAACAATTGACGCTCATCGGTGGAAAAAACTCGTTGTCCCAACCCTTCCATGGGATTCCCTTGGGAAAGATTTTCGTAAGAGATCCAATCCAAAAAGCTCTCCTCGCACATTAGGCATGACATTCTTTGATGGGAATACCAAAGTAGAGGCACATATAATCTCAAAGAAGCTTATTCTATTCTGGCGAGGCACAATCACACTCATAGTAAATGCTATGAAAAAAAAATGGAAACTGGACCTCTGGCCAAAAGTATTTGCATTTCTTTGGTAGGTGGCTAGAGGAAAAATTCTCACGTGGGTCATCTACTCAAACGAGGCTTTGAGGGACCCTCCAAGTGTGTGCTTTGCAACAATTATGCAAAAGACATGGAAGACATGTTCAAATCATGTTCTGTTGTTAACTCCTTATGGGATAATGGTGCCACCATATTCAAACAATAGGATCACAACAAGGGAAGTGTCAGAGAAACAATTGTCAATTGGCGAACACAAATTTTGAGCAACAACATTGTTAATCATACTTGGAAACTATTCCTTGGTTTCCTTCTCCATAAAACTTGGAAAGAGTGAAATAGGTGTATATTTCAAGAATTTATTCTCCATTTTTTATTAATTGTTGAAGAAGATTCACTCTAACATCTGGGAAATTATTCTTGTCAATCCCTGGAGTGTGGATGAATGGAAAAGAAAGCCCGAAGATACAACCATTCTTTGAGCATGGGGCCTCTTGTCTCTTTCTCCCTCATCCCTACCTTGACCTCCTCTAGGATTGGTTATCATTCCTTTAGTTTAGTCCCCTCTGGTCCTTGGCTTCATTAAACTCAATTTTGATGGGGTAAGCAAAGAGAATCCTGGCCCTACAAGTTTTGGTGTCATCTTCAAAGACCATAATGATCAAATTATTTGTATTTTCATGGGGCCATTGGGCCATGATAGTAATAACATGGTTGAATTATATGCCATGCTCCAAGTCATTCAGACTGAAAACCAAGAAGTGTTCACCCATGTCATTGTGGAAGGAAACTCAAAACTTATTATTCACATCTTATCTTGGACCCTCAACAATTCAACCACTAGCAAGGTGACTCCTAATTGGAGACAGGCCTCCAAGTTGGAAGCTCTCAATGAATCCATAAATTCATAAGAAAATGTTATTATTCCTCCACATGAGAAGTGGGATACAAACAAGCTTGCAAATAAGTTTGCCAACATGAGTATGGACCTTCAACAGCAGGACCTTAACAACAATTGGTCAAACATTCACCCTTCTAGTCTCAAGGAAGAATGTTCAAAAATTAGTCAGCAAGATATTCACCCCCACATTTTGTGTAGCTCTAGGTATACCCACATGGATGGAATATGATCCTCCCACATGGAAGCACGTAAGGATATCCATCCAAGGTGTGGTCTATTAAGATTATAATGACAATTGGTGGTCTGCTTTCGATGGGAATCATGTCTTGGTTTGCAAATACTGACTCGCTCGAGCGAGACTACAATCATCTTTCTGACCTACTACTGAGAGAGATGGTTAGTGCTTTATAATTTATGGTGATAAATCCCCTTGTCAAATCCTATGCATATTTGAATCAAGTGATAGAGTGGTTGATGATTAGGCTCAACAAATAAACGAATCTTCAGCATCTTGGTACTATTTCTTGCATCCATTAATCTTGTTGTCAGTTCTAAATTCCAACATTGAATCCTTTACACCCTAGTCCTCTTAGCTCTCATTTCTCTCCTCGTACCATTGATTCTTCCTCCATTATGGTCTGCTCCAAGCACACCAAGAAGAATACCACTATTGTCCCTTGTCGCTTGCACATGTCTACCATTATTCATTAGAAGGACAAAGCAAAAACATGCTTTGATCAATTTGTGCCCCCTTCTATTCAATGTCACATTCATGATGGAGACTCCTCTTTAGGAGAATCATTGAAACGCTGATCCCGCCCAACTGGTGGAATAATTGGGGAAAATGGTGGAAGGTTTCAACAATACTCAAGCTACAAAGACCTGTTATACAAAGACGCTAGGTTTATTTTGGAACACCAAAGCTCTATTGGGGAAAGGATATTGGGTTATGAGGAGGGTAATTTTTGGGGAAACTCTAAGGGTCTCATCCTGCATGCCTACATAGATTGACTAGAGAATTAGATTCGTCAACTTACTCAAGTGTTTATAGACTCAAATGCAAGGGTTAATGCCAAAATCAATGCCCTTGCATGTGAATTAACTAGTAAATCCTTGTACTATGACATGAAAAACTCTCAAGACACTCAGTTTCCTTCATAGCGTGTTCCTCCCAAGGCCAAGCATGGCGAGACATCTGTAGCCAAGCATGATGGACCAAGTGTTGAGCATTCTGCACCTCCCCTCATTTTCATTTTAGACGATGAATATGTTTAGAATGAGTGATCAATTTTTGTTTCAATTGTATAGTATTATTTGTCTTTTGTCTGGTCTGATGGCCATAACCCTCATCCTATGGGGGATTCTAAAAAAACATTCATATCTCTCTGTTGATCTAGTAATTTAACAATTATCTCAGTTTTGTCCAAATAGTGGCTTTTCATTGTTTGTACTATACATGTGGACTCTTATTTGGTAGCCTCTTTTCTCTTTCCTTTCATTGTAAAGTTATCTAGTTTTTAATCAAATTTCAAACTTATAAAAAACATAGTTACTTGAATCTTGTCAAATGGGTATGACAACCTATATTTGAAATAATACCAAGTAAAGATCAAAATATCCCCAGTTCTTGAATAAATTAAAGCACAACATAATGAGATAATATAAAATTAAGGATTTTAAAATAAACAAAAGATAACTATGAACAAGAACCTTAACAAAAAATAGGACATCTTGCATATGAGGCTGTCAAATATGCGGTGCGTTATAGCTATAATAACCCCAGGAATAATAAGACAACTTATTCATTATGATCTCATTATTCCAAAGAGAAATAAAGAGTAAACTAGAATTATGGTTAATATGAATATATTGATTTACCAATCCCCTTTCATCAACATTCAAAGACCCAGGGGTAGTAGGATTGGGGGAATCCTCATAAACATGGATGGATGAATAGAATTATCTTATTCATTGGGCGTTGGAGTTACCACAAATAACCAAGTATATATTTATCCATTTTATATGGGAATAGAGATTCTCAAGGCACTTCACATAAAAAGTGTCATGATCTTCAGTGATTCTCAGTTAGTGATTAAGCAGGTGCCAAAAAGAATCTCAAAGAAGGGACTATTTAGAGTAAACTATTTGAAAGAATTTCTTAGAACCTCAACAAATTGGATGAGGTCAAAGTTTTCTATGTCAAGTGGGCCAACAAATCCACTTTCAGTTGCTAAGTCAATCCAATAGTGTATCTTTGCAAGGGGGTGCTAGTTAAAAATGGGGACCCCCTGAATAGAAATGGATTTCCTAGGGGTTTTAATGAGGATAATCAACACTATGGATATTTTCAATCGAATTTTAAACCACTTTTAAATAAGAGAGAGATAGTCCACTTGTCTCCATCAAATCAAATCAAGTAATGTAAGTATTATATCACTTTTAAGTCACACAAGAGAACAATAACACTTCATCATGCCTTAGGCTCCTTCAACCCCTTTCTTAAGGTTCTCAATGTAAAGGATTAGTTGAAGAGGTGGGATAATAAATGGGAATTTCTAGACTTTTGAGGTTCATTTCATTGGTGAGGATGGAGTTTGAGTTAATTTTGAATGCCAACAATCATTGAAGAGGACTTTAATATGCCTTATGTTGATTGAGAGAATCCACTCAGTTTTATTTGGAAGCATATTCATGAACCTCAAAGCTTGGTCTCCATGCTTAGGTTGGGAAATTACTGGATTTTCCATTGTATTCGGAGGGTAGGGATGTTGCTTGCCATAGCCTTGGCCTACCCTTTCTTATGATATTATAGATGTGTATAAGCCTTTATTAGAGGTTGTGTCTTGGCCTTCGTCGGAAGCTTATTCTAGCGCGGGTCTACATTTAATTTTTTCCTCTTTTGTTTCTCTACTAGAAATGGCTAATATTTCAAACTCCAACCCACTTGAAAAATAAGGGACAAGGGAGATCACTAATATATCAAGGTGTATGAATAGATATATTGTAGGCAAGTATTAAACCATAAAATAACTTAGTATCCATCTAGAGAAAAAGGAGAATAATAAAAAAGAGATGGAGAGAAACATAAAGGAGCAGGGAAAGAAAATTGATAAAATATCTTTGGACATCGAGATACATTATAATATTATTATAGGATGTTATCATTGCTCTCATTCTACTACAAATCAACCTTTGATTTCATTTTGTTCTAGGCATAGTGCAACAATTTTCAATGTCTATGCTTAAGTAGCCCCATTCTTAGGTTGCTCCAAAACTTGACAAAGATGATCAGTTCATGGAGGAAGGACACAACAAGAATAATGCTAATTAAATCCATCAATTTTTGTGTATTTCTTGTTTTTTGTTGCTTAGTCAATTTGCAATACATTATGAAGCTGAATCTGCTACTTGTTTAGTTGGTATAGTTGGAGCGAACTAGCAATGGATAATTTCACTAAAGGGATATGAAACTCTAACCTTTCCCTATTGGTTTCCATGTGGCATCGGCCTATGTAGAGGGTGCAATATCCCATATCCCTTCCCTTAAAAGCACCACCTTCACTTCCCTGGTCATTGTCTTGCCAAAAATTTCCAAACCCCACCCCTCCTCACGATTTCTCAAGAAGATGGATGGAATTTTGAGTGTTCTCGATGAAAGATGGCTCTCTGGATCGATAAGAACCAGAAACACTTGATAAAGGGATGACTCTCCCACTCTTTTTGTGGTTAGGGTTTTTCTTTTTGAGGAAAAGGAGGACAGAGACTTGATCTTCAAAAGCAACCCCTATTTCATGGGTTTTTGAGGAATGTATCTAAATCATTTCAATTTTGACTTTAAGCCATAAAATGATATTTCACCTGCAGTTCTTATTTGGGTTATACTCCATTTCCTTCCATCCACTATTGGAATGATGAGACAATATGAAAAATTGGTAATGATATGGGGAAATATATTGACAGAGAGGATCCTAAAGATGGCCTCTTGGCTTGTCCACATATTTTTGTTGAATTAGATCTAGATAAGGGTCTTCCAGAAGTGATCAACCTCACTCAAGATAGTTGGTCTTATGTACATCAAGTAGAGTATGAGAAACCACCTTTCAAGTGCAAAGAATGTCATGAGTATGGAAACTTCGTCATAAGTTTCCCTTGATTCACACAAAATCAAGACACCGTGGATCCTAAGGACCAATGGAAAAAGCAAAAAATGAAGGAAAAGACCCAAGCAGCTTAGGAGCTACCTCCAATTCAAACCCCTCCCAGGGCCTTGATTCCACCCTACACCCTAAGGAAACAGACCTTAAGGTCCACTCAAACCAATATGAATTTCTTACAAACTTGGAAAATGAGATTGGGGAAGGCCAAGCTAAAGAGGTCAACACACAGATCCTTGAAATACCAGAAACTACCAAGAGCCACCACCCAACCACTGTCTAAAAGGAAACCCTTCTTATGAGTAGGTCATTACAGAATTAGGGGAGGATGAAACGAACCTAGGAAGCTCAAAAGAAGAATCTAATGATGAATTGGCACCAAACATCCCACTCGAAAAAAGTGGGAAGAAGAACAAATAAAAATCAAAGAGAAGCTGCAGTCAACCAAGCTCGCGATCTGGGAAGGCAAATAACTCTAGAACGTCATAAAAACTGAATCTAAAGTGGTTAGAAAGCAAGGTGGTACAACTCCATCAAAAGGAGGAATCCCAAAATCAGTTGGTAAATGATCAAAGTCACATCCTAGAACTATAAGGGTTTAGGGAGTAGATCTAATCTCTCTCGTATATGAAATCTAGTAAAACTAGAGAATCCCCAACTCCTTTTGTTCCAAGAAACAAAAATGAAGGATGACCTTGTCATCCAGGAAAGCAATAAAATGTGGCAAAGTTGTAAAGGACTAACAATTAACTCCAGAGGTTCCTCGAGAGGTATTTTCACCCTATGGGACCCATCAATCTTGGAGATATAAGACTGGAAATACACTCAACATTAGTTGTTGACTTAATTCAACCATGTCCCCTAAAGTATGTCCACGATCTTTGTAAATGTATATGTGCTAGTAATCTATAAAGGGGACCTAAAGTGTTGGAACTCACTCTCTGATGTTCAAAAAGTACCTAGAAATAGACACTTAGTAATAGCTTAAGACTTTAACACTACTTTGATTCTTGGGGAAAATAAAGGAGGAAATGTGGTTCATGATCCATGTCATGAAAACATGAAGGACCTAATTTCCTCTCATAATCTGGTTGACATAAACCCTGCAATGGAAACTTCACTTGATCCAACTGTAGTATTGGTCCCAGTTTCATAGCTACTAGATTAGATAAATTTATGATCAACAAGTCCATATTGGAATTCTCCACCCCTTCAACCTCTTCCACCCTCCCTTGATCATGTTCTGAATAAAAACTTTATAGAAAGATAAATAAATATTCCCAAAACACCACAATATGACAAGATTGGAAGAAGAAGCCTAGAGAATCAAATCTATAAGTCTATGGCTCAAATACGGGGAGAGGAGCGCAAAATTATTTCATAATTAAGCCAAAGCTCAGATGTGTAGAAATAAACTCAAAGAGATCAAAGGTTAAAATCGAAATCACATACATGGATAGGAACAAATCAAGGAGGCAGCCAAAAGGCACTTTAAGAAGCTATACCAAGAAGATGGAATGGATTTAGATGTTTTTGAAAGAATGTTAGAAAATATTCGTAGCATAATCAATTAAGAGGAAACCAACAATATAAATAAGCAAGTATCCAAGACAAAAAAATTAGGAGGCAATCAAACAAATGGAACCTGATAAAGCTCTTGAACCAGATGGGTTTTCATCTCATGGGAGTCACTTCTACTAGAAATGATGGAGCATTATCAAAACTAATTTAAAAACAATGATTTAGTATGTTCAGAGATTAGCTATTATGGGAGGCAACATCAACTCCACCTTTCTAGATTTGAATCCAAAAGAAACTAATCCATCATCCTTTATCAAGTTTAGGCCCACATCCCTTTCCAATGTTTCATACAAAATCATTTCCACCTGCCTCAATATTTTCCTTCCACTGCTCTTGTCTCTAGACCAAGGGGTATTCATAGATAAAAGATAAATGATTGACAATATTTTGTTAGTCCAAGAGGCTATCCACTTCAGTAAATCAAGGAAAGAAAAGGGCATGATTATAAATATACACATGGAAAATGATTTCAATGGAGTAAGGCACAACTTCGTCCTTGCAGTCTTCAGTAGATTCAGGTTTGGGGAATACCCTAAGGTATGGATTTCATCTTGCATCTAAAGTCCTTATATAGATCCTTTAGGAAATGGAAGACTCTCATTTTTCCAAGCTTCCAGAGGCCTTATACAGGGGTGCCCTCTGTCCCCCCTTCTATATATCTTAACTACTAAAGTTCTAAGCAAGAGATTAGACATAGAAAGAACCAACAAAAAAATTTCAGGAATTAAAATAGCTCCATGTACTAAAACACATATGTATATGGCACACTTCTTGTAGGGGAGCCTTTACAATAATTGCAACTAGTTTCCAAAAAGTCAGGGAAGACTGCACCGAAGCTTTTGGAGGACTCGTAAATAAATCTAAAATCAAATTTTACTCATGGAACACTTCGACAAGAATGCTTGCATCAATAGCCAACATTTTCTTGTTTCCATTTGAGGATAAGTGGAAATATTTTAAGTACCTTTGCATCCACTTATGGTCGGGTCCTCCTCTTATAGTCATTTGGAAGCCTATTATTGAAAAAAATAAATCTAAGTAAACAAAATGGGGATCCTAATGGTTAAGCCAAATAAGTAGAGTTATTACAATAAATTTTGTTCTCTCAACACTCCCTAGTGTATCTGAAGCTTTCAATAGCTCAAGATATGTGAAGCTTTCATTGTCTCCATTCACTTTGCTTGTCATCGATCTTCTAGTAGGAAGATATGACTTTCTTATCTCTGAATATGGGATGGTTGATGAGAGACATAGACATTGGATGAGTGGTTAGAGGGGGGGAGTTGCCAAAAGAGAGCATTGTCACCTTCCCTAATTTCCCAAAAACTTTGTTTCGTGATCAAATCTCTTTGGTCCCAAGCACAATTCTAGATGATTGAACCTCTTCTAACCCCATTTATCCTTATTAGGTTCTCCATGAGGCTAGGGAGATCATATTTACATCCCCATATTGTAGCCAAGGAGGTGAGAGGGCGTGTGACTAGATTCCACCAAGTTTTACCTGAGAGGACATTGTTGAAGGTATCTAGGTCTCGAAGGCCCAACACTTCTTGGTTATTTGGTCTTCCAACGTTTTCCCAATCCCCGGGTTCCACTCTTTTGTATTGGTAGATCCATTCCATAAAAAGTTGTGGTGAAGGTTCAAAATATTTTTGAGGACATTCATAAGGGATGCCATTGCTGAGAACATGTAGACATGCATGGCTTGGAGGACATAATTCATTAAGACCACCCTCATCGATAAATTGAGGGGCCTGGAAGTCCAACAAGAAAGCTTGTGACTAAGGGAAGAGAGTAGGGATTCCCAAGAGACATTTTTGAGGGAATTTTGCACAAGGGGATCTCCAAGGTAGATTGAGGGGAGGGAGCCTGTTTAGAAATGGAGGATTATGAGTATGTGAGATTGAAGATTAGGAGAGGTTTGAAAAAATAAAATAAGGGATTTTTCCAAATTAATGGCGGTGCATGAAATCATTCAGAACAATCTTGAGAGATTTGGATTCTTTGATAGAGGGAGAGCCCAAGAGAAAGATGTCATCAACAAATTGCAGATGGGAGTGCCTGCCACAAGTGTAAAGATGGATGCTCGAAATCAGTTGATCTTATTTGGCAACTAAAAGACTTCTACCCAAGCCTTCTGTTATGAGAACAAAAATGAAGGGTGACAGGGGGTCTCCTTGTGTAACACCACAAGAGGGAGAGGTGGAAGAGGGTGACAAATTGAGAATAATAAAGAAGAAGGCGGAGGATAGAAGGGAGAGGATCGAATTAACCACATAGGGATAAATCCAAAAGTTATAAGCATTTATTTGACATGTTACAAGCTGATCTTGTCGAAGGATTTGGACATATCTAGCTTTATACGAAATCCAATAAGCTTTTGAGTGTTGAGGGTATTAACGGCTTCGTGAGAAAGAAAGATGCCATCCAAAATTTGTTTTCTTTCCACATACCTTGTATGTTCCTCCAAAATTAGAGCAAGTATAAGAGGTTTCAATCCGTTAGCTATCACTTTGTTTATAATCTTGTAGACCACATTGCATAGAGAGATAGGATGAAATTGGTTGGGAATTAGATTACCTTCCTTTTTGGGGATTAGAGTGAGTAAGTTTGCATTGAGAGCTTGATGCACTCCTAATATTTTTTGGGAGGCTTCTACAAGTTGCCATATGTCTTCCTTAACTTTTGACTAGCAATATTTGAAGAAGTCAATTGTGAAACTATCAAGTCTTGGAGATTTTCCAGCAAGCATATCTTGAATGAAAACTTCTACCTCTTGTATGGCGATGGGATTAAGAAGGTCGAAGTTCTGAACAGGGGTAATCACTTTCGGAATATTCTTTGTGATTTTGCTTATAGCCTCTAATCTATCCTCCACATGTTCCTTTAGGATATTCTTAAAAAAATGGTTGATCTCCTTTTAAATATCCTCTTTGGAATCCAACATAATGCCTTGAGTAGATCACAGATGGGAAATGTTGTTGACGTTTCTTCTTTGTTTCATGGCATTGTGGAAGTATTTGGATTTTTTTCACCTTCATTGAGCTACAGAGATCTTGGTTTTTTTTCGTTTCTTCTTGCGTCAGTCTAGTCTCCATCTGAATTTGCTAGTCATTTTCCTAATGATCAATCTCATTTGTTCTTCCTCCTTCAATGACGACTTGTTGAACATGTCTTGTTTTAGCATCTAAGACTTTTTTTTCCTCAAAAATGTTTTCGAAGATCTATTTTTTCCATTTTTTTTAGAATAATTTTAAAGTTTTGTAGGCATACCTGAAGGTGATGCATCGACGGTCCTAGTCCAGTATTTGCTTCTTTCCACCATTTGTCGATGATATTGATGAAGTCCTCATGTTGTAGCGAAAAGGATTCAAATATGAAAGGTTTCGACGTGCTTTGCTTTTTCTCTCTTAAGAGCATGTTGATATCCCAGTGATCAGATCCTATTGTAGGAAGAATGAAAGTTTTAATTTCAAAATCTTGGTTGATGAGGCTTTCTGAAATGAGGAAACGATCCGCTCTAGAGGCTATTTTTTGTCCCCTCCCTACTTGTTATTCCAAGTGTGCAGTTCATTTTTTGTTTCAAGATTGTTCAAAAGGATATCTTCAATATATTTCTTAAAGGATAAGGAGTCTATGCCCAACCTATGAATACCACTTTCTTTTCATTTAGGTTGGTAATCATGTTGAAGTCTCTTCCAAGGGTCCAGCTTTCCCTGAGAATTTTAGAAGCTTAATTGATTAAGAATAATTAGCTTTTGGGTCACGACATTTTGGTGATAGACATTAGTTGGGTAACAAGAAGTTGTGGGAGGACTTGAAGTTTCCCAGGTATAATTATTTAGGATTCCATATCATTGCTAGACCTACATAGGCACCTTGAGCGCCCATTGCATAAGGCTGGATTCCTTTCCAGGTTTGTGATCCTACTTGTTTCAACTTTTCTATGGTGCACTAAGTTTATTGAAGCTTCATGACGGTGAGCTTGTCCATTTGGATTATGTTTTTAATATTCTTTGCTTGGATTTGGAATTGATCCCTCTGATGTTCCAGGATATTATCTACATTAGGTAACTAGGTATTGGGGTTGAACATCTCATTCAGGATAGCATAATTACTTGATTTGATTAAGTCTTCTCGTATTTATTTGATTTTCTATTGGATTGAATGTGTCCCTCTTTTATTTTTCTCTTTTGGGTTTTTGGCTTGTTCCTTTAGCGTGAGTGGATTTATACCTAGGTGGGAGATGTGGATATTTCTTTTTATAATTATCCTATTTTAGGTTTGTTGTGAGCTTTGTCTATATCTTCTTTCAGTAACATGATTTGAAGATTAGGAATGTAGTTCAGCTCTTTTCTTTAACATGTCGTAGCTGATTCTTTTAAGTCATGTTATCCAGTGCCCATTTCTTCTTCTCCCGAGTATTTGTTGTCTTTCATTACTATCTATGCTTGAGTTTCTTTTTCTATTGATCCTCTAGACTAGTCTAGATTTGTCTTCTTGATTTTTGGTTCTACTTTTTTAGTTTTAGTATTCTCTTGAATAAGAGTGGCCTGGATTGTTCTTGTGGTGGTGTTTTCTCTTTATTTTCTTTGGTGTAAGTATATGTATATGAGGAAGGATTTGATTCTAGAACTGCATAGGGATTTTGTGTTTCTATGGTGTTCTTTGAAGTTGATTCTACTTGTTTTTTTCCTACTCTTTTCTTTGAAATTACTTTAATGAATCCCTCTTTGTCTTTATGAGCTTCCGGTCTTACTTGTTCTTTTGATAGTCCCTGAATAGGTGGCCATATTTGTGACACTTACAACATATGAGTGGTATATGTTTCATAATCAATTAGTTAGTTCCATTCAATATCTCGGTGGCTTAAGTAGATGGAATCCAAAATCTCAGTTTCTATGTTCATATAGATAGAGATTATTGCATAAGCTGTGTATCTGGATAATTTTGTGGGCTAAGAAGCATTGATATATTTACCCAGGGTGTTTCAAATTCCCTCTAGGGTTTCAGCTTCCCAATAGCCCATAGGAAGGGAGTAGAGGCGAATCCATGCAGGTGCAAAGGTTAGGTTTTCATTTTTTTAGCTAAATTTCGGCTTCCAGAAACAAACACATAACCCAACTAAACACTTTGTTTAGGTCTTCTAGATGCTTGAAGATGACTGTGAAAAACCATTTTGCACTCAACTATAGGTCATAATGACCTTTGGGCTTCCATATTATGTTAATCCACTAGATCAAAGCCTTTTTTAATGGCCAAATCGCAAATAATTTGCTAATCACAACATGATCACTTAAGTATTGAATGTTTTTTATCTATCTTCCTTGAAGTCAATTCATACTTGGGGGTTTGGAGTGATTTCATAATGCATTTTCCCTAGGGGAATGAGCCTTCTTTCTTGGTTAGATCCATATTTGTCTGATGGGCTGATTCAACACCTATTCCTTCCTTTCCATGGTTTTTGGTTGAGGTAGCCACTTCCTTCCTTCTATTTATAGTTGGGGATTTGTTTTGCATTGGAGATCCATGTTGGGTTGCAGTGCCTAGATCCTTATTTTTTATGCTAGTTACTACTACGATGAAGAAGGGGTAAATCCCCCTCCATCACCTTCATCCATGGGTGAGACCTTGCCCTAGAACGAGACTTAGGGAGCTTGTACGATAAAAAAAGGCAGGAATCAAGATCGTGAAATCAAATGGTTCGAATCAGTTGCATCGCATATTTTTCTTTATCGGGATCATATCAACCGTATGTTTCTTTGCACTGTGAAATATTGCAATAATATAGTATGGTCAATTTTAGTTATAGTTGTTAGTTGAAATTTTGGTTGTTGGATCCCAGAGAAGCCCATAAACAGACCTTTATGCACTGAGATGTACCATCTTTATTTCTATGCCACGTGGCACAACTTTTATAATTAAAATTCTCCCCCTTATTTTTGTGAAAAATAATAATTTGTAAGACAATATAATTTAAGGTCATGCACAGAAGTAGTTTCTCTAGCACTACTTGAATAAGTCATGGAATAAATTTGTTTGTATGCTCAACTTAAAAGAGAAATTTTGATTTGGATCTAAATCAAATGTATCATTGCCTATTTTCTCTTCCATGTCCTTATTGTAATACAAAATTGTGCCCATCCTTCTAAAAAATAATTCAAAGACCCAACATTTGTAGAAATAATTTTCATTGAAGTTTGATTTCAAAATATCTTGCAACTACTAGAAGAATTTATAAATAAGAAACATTAATACAAGCGAAATCAACAAATATATGTAAAAGAATGAAATACCCCGACCTTTATAATGCATATGTTTCTTTCTATTAGGTACAAATGACCTCTATGAATAATTACAAATTCTGAAAATGAACTTTTTCTCCTAGTCTTCCTCAAAACATTTTTTGTCCCATTGGGGTCACAATACCAACACTTTTATCCCTTCAACCACCCTAATAGTTTTACCCAATTATACCAACTCTATTGCCAATGGTTTTCAGTATGATGCACATAATCTAGAATCCACAAATGCTTCTAACATTCATTGGTATGATATGCATCATTGTTTTTATCTCCTTCCCTGAGATTCCTTCACACCAAAGAATCCCTCTACCAAACATTCCATTGAAACTAATGATTTTATTACACTAGGTGATCTTGAATAATTTAAGAATATAATTGCTACTCTATATGTCTTTGTGGAAGTCAACATGGCTAATATTTCACCCATAATCAAGGTGGATATCTCAACTACACCAAGCATCACCAAAAACATAATTTGGAAATGCTTAGTCTCTCAAAGAAGTCACCACCTTTAAATCCCTTTCCCAATAATTTCACAATATTTTTGTATTGTTGTATCAAATTCCTATACTCAATCCTAACACTAGTGATCCCTTTTTTGTTGTTTCATCGAAGGAACCTTGGTACGATGAAATTTGGTTTACTTGCACATCAAAAAAAATTGCTACCTACATTTCATGTGATGATTGACAATATGTACATCATTAAGCTCCTTGATATATCCTCCTAAGTGATGTTATTTATCACTTAGGACTATGCACCATTCTACATTATTTCCTCGCTCATGAAGAGTTTCAATAAGTCATAAATGTCTCCCATTGTCTCCCTTAGTGGCACTTGTTGTGGACATCTCTTTGAGACCAACATTGTTAAAAAAAATAGTTGGTAGGATATTTTTGGTCCTCACTCTTTACTGATTGCATTTAAGCAATCAAGTAGTGTTCCAATTGTCAAACTTATGCACCTGGGGTTCTAACTCCACCAACTCCAATTGACCCCATTATAACTATCAATATCTTTTTCATATTGGGAGATTGACTTTATGGAGTACCACCCTACATCCAACAGTGGTAGCAAGTAAATTGCATTGCTTACTAATTATTTCACGAAGTTGGTTGAAGTTATGCCAAACTTTGGAAATGTTGTAACCACATCATTGCTTGTTTTGGTGTCTTAAAATAGTCAATGTCTAACCATGGCACACATTTTGAGCATTAATTCCTATATAAATTGACTTCACATTAAGGTTTCGTGCACTTGTTATCATCTCCATACTATCTACAAGTTAATAGCCAAGTTGAGGTGATAAACAAGGTTCTCAAACAATGCTATAGTTGACATCCGATAAATAAAAATATAATTGCTTCACATGCTTTTCTTTGATCTATGGGCCTGTCAAATATTTGTCAACATTACTTTTGGTTTTACACCCTTGCATTCCATTCATGGCATATGGGTAATTTTACCCATCAAATTCAAGATCCCACCTCTCCATTTAACTATCAAACTTTTTCATGACACTATTGTTTTAGAGCATGAATTTGTTCCATTGGAACAAGCAAACACACATAGTTGCATTTCCTTGTAAAATAATGAGTCTATGAAAAATTATTCCAAAGATCATTTTGACCGTCAAGTCCAGCCTCACTCGTCACAAAGGTGATAGTCCTTACTTGTCATCAATCTCATGATACATTAGGTCATAGAAAACTTGAATCCTTATGGTAGGTCCCTTGTATCATCAAGCATTATATAGGAAAGGTGCATATGTGCATACAAGTCCAAATGGAGAACTTCTAAAAAATACACGCTATGGATTATATTTGAAGAGAATCTACCCTTAACTCTATAAGCATTGTTTGATTTCAAATGTATATAG
Organism: Pseudotsuga menziesii; assembly: GCA_001517045.1. Lineage (NCBI taxonomy): Eukaryota > Viridiplantae > Streptophyta > Pinopsida > Pinales > Pinaceae > Pseudotsuga > Pseudotsuga menziesii. The sequence goes on from LPNX010752928.1 coordinate 980,614, forward strand.
TTTTTTTGTTGTTGTAGTTTTTTGTTTTCTCGACATCTTTGACATGACACTTTATCATTTACTTTAATTTCATATCCAAATGACTCCAAAAACTCTTTTTCATATGGGATTTGCTAATGGTGTAAGTCAGTACATCCAAAATATTGCATTGACAACTTGGGCCATTTACTCACACTCACACACACTACATGATTTTGGTGAGGCTTGTGTGGGATTTCCCACGAATAACCAAGTTGAATATGATGCTATGACTCACTTACTAGCGAATTCTCTCCAATATTGCATTCATCACCTTTACATTCATCTCGATTCTTAGTTTCTCATCACGTAGTTGAAAAAAATCTACAATGTTTGTTATTCTTGCGTTAAAAAATACCATGGGTTAGGATTTTTTCGCCATTGTTTGATATCATTACATTCATTCATGTTCCCAAAATTCACACTAAATTTGTAGATGACAATTCAAATAAAATTATAGATTGTCATTCATCACATCAATAAGATAGAAAGAAAACATTGCATGGACATATATAATCACCTTATCATAAAAATATGTCAATATGAAATACTAACACAAATATTTGATTTCATCCACATAAGGTGTGCTCAATCCAACAAATTAAAGCATGACCAAGGGAGTCACGCCCTTATTTGAACGTAACTTAGCCCCCCAACAAAAGAAAGTGAAATCATAGAGAATCTCACCTTGAAGGCATGAGCCTTCCTACGACAATCACGAAGGATATGACTCACCTGATGGAAAAAATTGCAGTGAAAGAAAAGTTGATCATAATCAAGTTCTTGAACCCACCTATGACCTTCACATTTCTAAGTGATCTGATTTGGGAGACCTCCATTCGTAGGAACTAGGACAAGAATGAGGGGACACCATCCATGGAATCCTTCTAAAAATCACACAAAGAATCATCGATGGCCTCCAAAACCCTAGGACAACACAAACGAGCAGGAAAACCATCCAATCAAACCGAAAGCAATTGTAGATAAATAAATACATAACAGGAATCAAAATGTTATGTCTAGGCGAACAAAACCAAACCCACATCTACGAAGCACTATCAAGGATTTCAATAACTTTCAAAGTGTAAATGCATAATGATTCCAACAATTAGATTTAATAAAATTTAACAATGGCACAATACACAGTCACACAATACATAGAAATTTATCTTGGAAAACCCTTTATAGGGAAAAACCCGCAAACTAGTGAGCTTTACCACTCATTTATTAGCAACACCCTTAACCATTGTTTACAACAGTTATTTATTAAATCACATTATCTCAAGCATGAATTCACTTACACTCTACTTCTGTACTCAAGTACAGTGCATTAAATCATATTTATATATGAAACACATACACAGTAGCTCATGACACTTGAGTTGGTTACAACTAACTGCTCCATTAATGGTAATCTGTCACTTCCTAACCGAATACAATTTTTCTGTGACTATCAACTTAACTGATTCAACCTTAGTCGATCACCCATTGAGATTATTGTCTTCCCAGTGTTCATCAAATTCATGTCTGCTTTATGCTTGTTGACTTCTCGTCGACTGGTTATGGTCATTGTCCAGTCGACTTTTCTAGTTGGCTAATTGACTACCCTTTAATTGTCTGTCGACTTCAATTCCGACCAAGTTGTTAAACAATTGACTATCAACTTCGACCTTCGATTTCCATGCAAAGAATATAACACACCCAACATTCTCCCACTTGTTTTTTCTTTACATACACACAATATTTAGAGATTTAATACACTTAACCAAGGTTGTGAATTCCATTGATTCTCTACACTAAGTAAACTTCTCAGTGCTCACTAATTTGGTTAATGAATCCACCATGTTCTTCAAAGTGTCTACCTTTTCCAATGACACTTTTGGGTTCTCCACCATTTATCTCACAAAATGATTGTACATTGATATGCTTTGTTTTTTTAATGGTATGCAAGGTTCTTTGCCAAGAAGATTGCAATTTCAATGTCACAATTCAACCTAACAACTTGATGTTTAAACTCAATCTCTAAACACAATGTTCACAACAAAACCACCTCTTTGCTTTCATGATAAGCTACCATGTATTAGATCTCAGTAGTCGACAGTGTTTGAAAGAACATCAACTAGTTGACCTTTTGCAGTCGAGATATCCAACCTAGTCAAATTCGACAAAACCATGTACACTTCTTTCTTTATTAGTTTCAAGTTTTCCTTGGTAGAATATTGCATACTTCGTCATGCAACACAAATACATGAATACTCTCTTTATTGTGTTCCAATGCTCATTTCCAGATGCCGACATGTATATCCTCAATACTCCCACTTCATGGGCAACATCAGGTCGATTACTTAATATTACATACATCAGACTACCTATTGCACTTGCGTAGGGAACATGTGTCATGTACTCTATCTCTTCTTGTGTTTTAGAACACTTTTTGGCAGATAATTTAGCTCCTACGTGAATAGGGAACTTAAATGTTTGCACTCCTGCTTATTGAAGCATTTCAAAATTGTCCTAACATATTTACTCTTACTTAACCAAAGTGTTCTACTTGCCTGATATCTCTTTATTTCCATTCCAAGAATAAAATGGGTTGCACTGAGATCCTTCGAACTTGGAGGATAGCTAGAGTTTCACCTCCTTGATCAAGTCCATGTTACTTCTGACCAACAACATGTCATCGACATACAAAATTACAAATATAAAGTAATTGTTGACTTTCTTACTATGCACACAATGATCAACCTGAATCCTTACAAATCCCAATTATTGAATATACATATTAAACTTCTGGTACCACATCCTAGGCGATTGTTTTAAACCATAGAGGAACTTCTTGAGCTTAGATACCAACTCCTTTTTCCCTTTCATTGCGAATCCTTTGGGCTGCTTCATATAAAATTCTTCTTCATGATCACCATGAAAAAATGTTGTCTTTGCGTCCATATGGTGTATCTAATGTTCAAATGTTGTATATAAAGATATTAGCACCCTAATGGAAGTTAATTGTGCAACATGAGAGAAAATATCATCAAAGTTGACTTTCTCGACTTGATAATATCCCATCGCTACTAGTTGATCCTTGTACTTCTCGACCTTTTGTGTTACATTCATATTTTTCTTAATTAGCCACTTACTATCAATGGGTTTCCTTCCATTTGGCAATGCAACTAGACCCATGTTTCATTATTTTGTAAGGACTCCATTTCTTCTTCCATGGTCGTTTTCCAAAGTTTACCCTCTGTCAAGTCGATTGCTTCCTTTATTAGCCTATGATAATCTTCTATGTAAGATAATGCAAAACAAAGTGAGAGTCTAGTGGACTATACCTTTCAAGTTACCACTTTACGCGGCCTGAACTCTTGACAACCATAATCTATTGTTCCACCTCTTCGTTAGATTTAGTCGACTCATCTAAATCACAAATTTCCTGGTTCCATTCATGCTCTAGTTTTTATCGATCATTTTCTTTTCTTTCCTCTTCAGTCTTAGAAGTATGTCCAACTTCTCTAAATATCACATCTCAACTAGAAACTTCCTGCTTTGTGACAAATTTCCACAACTTATACCCTTTCACTCCATCAATATTGTACCCAATGAAGATACATTTTTCATACTTACAACTGAGTTTGCTTCATTTATCCTTTTTGGCATGCACAAAGGAATCACACCTAAAGACTAAGATATGTGTAAGAGAAGGCCTTTCACTAGCTCATGCCTCGTATGGAGTCTTTTCAACCAGAGTTGTCAATGGCGATTTATTCACCAAATAACATGCCATGTCGATTGCTTCTAGCCAGAATTCTTGTGCAATACCTGCAACAGTTTTCATGTTCCTTTATTTCTCCATCAACATTCTATTCATTCTTTCAACAACTCCATTTCATTGAGGCATGTATGGAGTTGTGTTTTGTTAAGATATATCATGTTGTTTGTAGAACTGGTCAAACGCCTTACTATAGAATTCTCCTTCATTATCTTAGCACCTTGACCTTTATGGCAATCTAATTTTCGACAAGATATTTGAACTCTTGGAACCTTCCAAAAACATCATATTTATTCCTCAAAAAATACAACCATGTCATTCTAGATAAATCATCTGCAAAGAGACATGATACTAGGATCCTCTTAGTGAAGGGACAAGTACTAGTCCAAACACATCACTATGTATTAACTCCAGTATTTCCTTATCTCTTGTGGCCCCATATGAGAATCTTACCCAACTCTATTTACCATAACAAAATGTTCACAAAATTCTACATCTAAAGAACAATTAGGGATTCACTTCAACCATACCTTCGTTATGCATAACACGAAGACCTTTCTCACCAATGTGTCTGATCTGTTCATGACACAATATGGTCAAGCCGGCTAGACAAGAAAATATGTCATCAAATTCAAGAAAGACTATATTCACACATCCATCAACACATGTTCTTCACAATAGTTTGTACAGTGTCCTAGTCCAATCTCCACTCATCAATACTATTGTTCCTCTCACTGTTTTACAAAAATCTTTCTCAATTACAGACTACACACCTGCATTTCCCATCTGACTCACATATATCAAATTTCGAGCAAAACCTGGAATATGTAGTACCCCTAAAAGAGCTCATATCCTTTCATATTTTAGTATCAATAAAACTTTATCACATCCAACAACCTTGTTCAGTGAATAATCTCCTAGAAGAACATCACCTCCAATGTATTTCTCATGTTAATAGAAACACACTCTTGATGGTGACATATGATATGATGAATTGGGGTTGATCAACTAGGAGTCATGATATGGTTGTGTACTTTACAAGGCCAAATACACATCTCCTTTCTCTTCTTGCGAAGGCTTACTGTCAATTGATTATGCTTCCTTAGAAACTTTATTCCTTTCAACTTATGTCAACTTACAATCTTGCTTATAATGCCTAGCTTTACCACATTGCCAGTATTTTCTCATCGTTAAACCAAAGAGTTATATATGGTCTTAGATCTATCCATTGACTTTGGTTTTCTACTAGAGGTTTTACCTTTTCCGTTGTCTATCGATCGACCTCTCACCATTAGAGCATCATGGGTCGATCCTTCCATGTTCTTCCACCTGAACTCTTCTAACAACATAGATGCAACCACATCATCAATCTTTAATGTGATATTATTGCTTCTAATATCCACAACCAGGCTATTCCATGAGTATGGCAAAGAACACAACAGACTGATACATTTCTCCTCCTTTGTGATTTTGATATCCACATACAATAACTAACTAACAACAATGTTGAATACATTTAGGTGCTTTGTAATCGAGTCATCCTCTGAAGATATAGTTTTTTCTAAGAAAACTCTCGTTAACTAAAGATTTTGATTGGTACAAGTTCCCCAAATTTTCCCATAGTTTCTTTGCAGTGTCTCTCCTAAGATATCCAACAATACATGATTTGCTAAACAAAGATGAATTGTACTCCTTGCTTTCATGTCAAGTTTTGCCAATATTCCAACGACATACTTGTTAGAGTTGTTTCAAGGTTCACAACAACCCATTTCTCTTGATCTACAAGGATTTCTTCCATCTTAAGCTTTCAATTCTCATAATTTTTTCCATTAAACTTTTCAATTTATATCCTTGAACTATTATCCATTCTCACTAAGAATCAATGTTCTAGAACTCCCACTGAAAATAAGTATTCTCCATGTCTAGGATCAAACTAAAACCCTTAGCAAAAAAGGCATCCCCTCGAAGTCAAATATATCTTTGATACCATATCAAGGATTTCAATACCTTTCTTAGTCATTGTACATAATGATTCTAATAGTTTGATATAATAGAATTTAACAATGGCACAAAACATAGTCACACAATAAACATAAGATTATCTTGGAAAACCCTTTATGGGGAAAACCAACAAACCAGTGAGATTTTCCACCCTTAATCAATGTTTGGAATAGATATTTACTAGATCGCAGTAGCTCAAGTGTGAAACACTCTACTTCTCTACTCAAGTACAACCCATTACATGATATTTATAGATGCAACACATACACACTAGATAGTGATACTCAAGTTAGTTATAACTAACTGCTCCAATAATGGAGATCCATAACTTCCTAACTAAATACATTTTTATTGTTATAGTTGACTTCTCTGAATCAACCTTAGTTGACCACCCATTGAGCTTCTTTCCATCCAAGTGCTTGTTGAATTCATGTATGCTTTATGCTCATTGACTTCTTGGTGATCAATCGTAGTCATTGATTAGTTAACTATTCTAGTCAGCTATAAAACCATCCATCCCCCATCTATTGAATTCAATTCAATTTGACTTGCTAACCAGTTAATTTTCAACTTTGAATGTCAATTTACATGCAAAGAATACAACACACCCAACAAGCACCAATGCTTTGCCAATAGGACTGCCATGCTATCTTATGAACAAGCAAAAATGAATGAGAAAAATCCCCTTTTCAAAGGGGAAACCTTGACCTTACCATATAGGATATTTCCCTAGACCTTATCGAGCCAACAATGCATATTGAGTAGAGTTGGATTGCTCCCACAAAAGTACCATAAAGGGAACATTGTCCGAAACCTTATCGAGCCAACATTGAATCTTGGGTAGAGTTGTCTTACTCCCATATAAGTACCATAAAGGGAACACCCATGCATCTGCTTCGCACCCTCTATGATCCAATCTATGGATAAATATATACAAATCAACCCCAACAAACTTGAATGCATCAATTATTACCCTACGAGGTCCTTAGCATGATCATTACTCCCTACCACAACTACCAAACCACCACCATCTTTGGCCTTAGATACCGTAGACCCGCCCAAAATTCCAAGCAACCCTAAGCATCGCATATCCAGTAGAAACCTCCATCCATCCCTCCCTACCACCACTACCAAACCACCACCATCTTTGGCCTTAGGCATCATCATAAACCTCCATCCAACCCCCCCCCCCCTTTTCCTCATCACAATGTGTGTATGTCTGTGTGTTCAAAAAATAATAAATGTTTACATATATTTATCTATGTTAAAAACAAGATACATATTCATATATTGTAAGTCCAAAATTAGGGTCACCTTCCCCATTGACCTTGCCATCAAAAGAATGGCATTCATCACATCAATAAGATAGTACATATATAATCACCTTACATAAAAAACATGTCATAACACACACATATCATTTCATCCACACAAGGTGTGCATAATCCAATAAATCAAAGCTATATATATATATATATATATATATATATATATATATATTATAAAAATATGTCGCAATTCCAAAATTGGGGACATCTACCCCGTTAACAATACAATCCTCCTCCCCCGGATGCGGGTGACTCTTTGCTGACTAGACAACAGGGCATGACTGATAGGGCACACAACTACCTCCCTGATGTCACCCCCCTGACATCACCTTGTCATAATTTAGTGTCCAGGCTGGCTTCCATTTTGAAGGGTGCAAACTCCAAACTCTCCACGGATCGCGTCCCTCCCACTATGACATTGTACTTTGCCTACGCCTACAAATTCATTGCAGTCTTTAATGTTCCTTTGGAAACGTGCTGCTGGGTTATTGTCAAGAGACGCCAGTTCTTCATCCCATTCTCCACCTACCCGCTTTTGTTTATGCCTGAGAATTTTGACCACCCTGCACTTTTGGAGGCGACCGAAAATCCCCACCGACCTCATCTTTCTTCTCCTCGTTCCCATGTTGTCTCCCTGGTGCTGTATCTCCCACTTTGCTTACAGACTGCACCATGTCGCACAAATAAAGGGCCACTTCTAGATGGGGTCATGCAGGTCGTGGCACTTCCAATCAACGAGTGACTAACTTTAGCACCTAGGCTAGTTCAGAGGATATGACTTGGAAATCCCTGGTCCCCTCAGCCTCATGTTCGATGACTGGGAAGATGAACTTACATTCTCCCATACTGCGACTAACAAGACCACTGAGTGCAGGCATAATTATTGGGTCGTGAAAAATCTCCTTGTCCATCTCCTCCTTCACTCCACTACCCCCCAACTTACTCCGCTGACTCCCTCGGCTATTCCAACTGTCGCTCCCCCCGCTGACCCCTAGCTGCACCCATGGACATTGAGCATCCGTCACCCCCTCCCCAGCAAAAAATGGCTAACACCAAGCTTGGAAAAACCAATCTCGTGGTAGACTACTGGAAAACTGAGCCTCTCCCTGTTAAAGGAACCCCCTCCAACAGCGATGACGACTCCAACAACGAGGATGGGAGCCCAAGCAACAACGACACTCCAGTCACTACAAAGCCATCTGATTCCACGATGCAAAGGCATCTAGGCACGTAACTTGGTTTTGATTTCGGGACACCAATTGAGGAGGAGCCTTACACATAGCCTTAGCCCAGGTTTGTATGAATTATGCATTCTCTTTTTTGACATAGCTTCTAGGGATTCAGATACCCATGCTTACTATCATAGTGTTATATCAGGTTTATACTTGTAAACTCTATAAGTTCCACACTTTTATGATCTATTTTCCCTCTCACAAGGAGGATATCTTATACTGTAAAGGTTTGAATTCCCTTCAAGGGCAAGTTGGTTTTCTTTTTTTGTTATTTTCTGCTTGCAAAATAGACTCTCTAATTTGTACTTTTGATTGTATCATTACTTCACTTCAATATAATAGTTCTTGAATTTACAAAAAAAAAACATTACGATCCTCCTCCTATGCTAGGGGATCAAACCTATCTAAATGATTTAGGTCCCCTTGAGGTGGCCCATCACCAATCCACCTTGGGCTATGTATCTAATATTTGGACAACCATAATTATTCTCCATGGAATAGGGCACTACTCAAGGTCTACACCTGTGTAATCATGTACATCAACATCTCCAAGTTTTTTCCATGCTCACTTTGAGACACCACATAGTAACCAATCCAAAGACCCTCGAATATAGTGGATTTGTCCTTATGTTTGTGTTCTGTTGACCATCTCTCATACCAGTCTTCCTCCCAACACCTACACTTTGGTGTCATCATCTTAGCAAAATCTTGAGTCTCTTCCATTCCCCATTCACACTACTTTATCCATCTTTTTCCATGTCGATCCATGTCACAAAGCACATAACAATTGTGGGCATAATAGTGGTGGGCCATTTTTTCCAAAACCCATGTAGAAGGATGGGAGGATTGAATTGATACAAAGACTCACCAACTATATCCTTCTACCTCACACCTAGGTTACCATAAGAACTAGCCCCATAATGAAATACCATAACTTGTGGGCTTGCTTCTTGCAAACAAAGCAAGAATCGATACACATATAGATAACCATCCTCCAAGTCTTTATGATTTCAAGCGTTAACATAATACTTAATGTGAGGCATGTGGTAGTTATTTTCCCCATCCTTCTATGGTGCATGTACCAACACCTAGTTGGATTGTATCGCCTTTATCTACATATGTTAATATTCATGGAATTGGTTTATATAATGCAATCTCCTCACCAATGTCTAATGTCCCTTCATTCATGCTTGTGTCACTATTGGCTTAATAGGATAGCCTTTTTATTTTGCTACGTCCAATGATCTTTGAATGAGTTTTCCCAATCTTGTATTTCTTGAGGTAATATAGATTAAGAGGGATTTAATGATGATAGAAGATTTCCTCATGACCCTCGTGTTTGCAATGACCCCTTCTTTCAACATACATAATTCTTGGGAAACTTCCATTGCCTCTGCCTCATTATCGGTGATGGTTCTTGGTCCCCAAACAATCTATGCTTCCTTTTGTCCCTTGGGATCTTGGATAACCCCAGTGCTCCTATTTCCCTTATCTCCCCCCCTTTGTTAAAGGAGTATTTGTACATTGCTAATGCAAAGTTGGGAGTCATAACTCCTTTTTAATTAATCAATAGTAGTTTGTATTTTCTCAAGTCATAAAGAATAGTAAGGTACATAAAATTTTACTATTGTATAGCTTAACTTTAGGTTTTAGAACCTTTTCTATGCTTGAGTGTTTGACATTGACATTGTTTTATATATCCCGCAAACATTTTTTCATTTTTCGAGGAGATATGAACACCACACATGCATTATCATGATCAGCTGAGAGCCATTAAATTTGGCCACAACACACATTGTTCTGGGGCTATATGTCCATTCGGATTTTCACCTAGATCATTTGTGTGGTGATGTACCATCTCAACCATTGGATGATATCCCAACACACTATATACACCTTCAAAATTACTAAGAGCAAAGAAAAATGTTATATTACCCTTAAGTCACAATGCTTGCCTCTATTAACAATTCCCAATTGCCATCTCCAAGTAATTGATACTCATACATGTATGAATAGTGTGTTCCCTCTCTCGTACATTGCTAAAAGCATTTATCCGGATATGGTGATTTGATGCGAGTTGTAGTCGTGGACCTTTTCCATGATTCCATGCCAATCTTACTATTTTTTATATTTTCCATGGTTCCATATCATTATTATTATTCTCTCTTTTGGAATAGTTTGAAGGATTTTAAAATGGAGTAAGTAAGTGGTGGCAAACTCATTGAATTTTTAAAATGAAATTCTTCTTCATATTTGGTAGGAATTTTGTAATAAACTAATTGATGGAAGTTGTAAAGACCTACAAAACTATAGTAGAATTGCTAAATATGTAAAACCATTATGAGTAAATGGAACATATGGGTGGGCACTAGTATCCACCTAGATCATGAGTAGAAACATAAAAATCAAATTCACTTAAACAACTATTTTATTTTAAAGCTTATACATGTTTTTTTTTTTGAATTTTATTTCTTTTACAAAAAATGGTTAGCATCACACACACACACAAATTTTTATTTCTTTTATGAAAAATGGTTAGCATTGCATATATACAAGGTGGTGCCAGGCCATGCCAAGCAACTTGTCGTACATGAGGTTAAAAAATTGTCCAGAAAGTATCTTATATCTCAACGACAACAAGAATTTGTCTGTGCTTAAATGATTTTGGCTATATTACTACCTGGATTAAAAAAAAACCTACACCTATATTTTATAGCAAATTGACTCGAAAGCAAAATACATTTATACTACATATGACCTATTATTTTGGGCAAATACATGCCCATTATGGACTTTTTCCATTGAGCAATCTTCATTATAATGTATTGTAACTCCAGGGTTTGCTTGTTGATGCTCTGGCTCTTCCTCAAATTGTTGGACAATGTTTTCTTCCACCAAAAGCTTCCAATAGAACCCATTAAAGCTTTAGGATGTTCCACAAGAGATTAAGAGCTTCGTGCAAAACCCACAATGATATTGTAATACATTTCCATGCCATTGGTCATTTTGTCCATCCTTTGCCATTGCTATCCAAGTTGAGCTTCGAATTATTCATGCCTTTTCAATTGAACCTTAATACAAGAGTCGATGTATGGCATGGCTCTGTGTAAGCCTTCTAATTGACCAACCATATGCTTCAATGCCCTCTTTACCTCGTAAATTCTATCATCAAAGCTACCCCTGGAGGGGGAAGAACTAGTCATGGCTTGGCCAATAAGCAATTGCCAATACCTCCAATTGCTTTGAAGATATAAATTAACTACCTCCTTCGAGAATGGGATCAATTGGTAAATGACTTAGCAGAAACCCTGAGTTTTAGCACTGATGGGGAAAATTGACATAGTAGAATCACTATGAGAAACACATAGAGTAGTTGTTCTGTGACTCTTTATCGAAATAAATAGATTGCCCTCTGATGATGACCATAAAACACTATGCAATTAACCCACTTTTCCCATGGAATGTCCCTATTAATCCTCACAACAACCTTGTTTGAAATTGACAAAATGCCCTCGGGCTCGAGGAGCCCAAACTATATTGAGAATGCATACTTGTACCCTTGTCCTATCAGAGATTTATCTTCCTTGTTTATCACGTCTCATCAAAGGCAATTTATGAGTGTTGTTCATTGTAGTTGCATTCAAGTGTGGGAGGTTGGAAAAGACATGAATTATATTTACTTCACCCATGATCTCCCTCCTTGTACACCTAGCTATTGTTCACTTAGTCATGAAATGTAAGATGATTTTGAACGCCCTAACGTAGCAACGAGGTCTCATGGAGGCTCCCATTTTTATGAGCCTTCATTTATCCTTGTTTGTCCAATTTACTAGCTTGGGCATTCTTTATTCTTCTTATATGGTGGAAATTCATTGAGTCGAAGGAGGGTAGAAGTGAAATGGTTCTTTTTACCATGCGAGACAACACGACTCCCCCTGTGACCTTCCTTTTTCACTAAACCAATATTCAAAAATGAATCTTTAAAAGCCAAGACTTTGCTAATATTTCTATCTCGAAGTAATACCAAACTAAGACATAGGGCATGGATTCTTGCCTAGTTGTTGGTTGTCGAGCCTAACCCCCAAGCATAAGTCAATCATAAATTTCTTTCAAAGCTGTAGAGCACACCCCCACACTTGCCACCATTAAAGAAATTGTTGAGATTTTTATGAGTTTATATGACATTAAATGTGGGCTATTTATTACCTAAAAAATTTTAAAAAATGATAATCCCAGTTAAATAAATACTTGACATTTAAGAATGACAAAAGTAAATTGTAAATGTTTATTAAGTTGTTAAAATTTCAAAACATCAATTTGAAGAATATTGATCTTACAAATTTTAGAATTGAAAGAGTATGAAAACGATAAATTTGAGAATTCTATCTATACAAAGCTAATACAATAATTTTAGAATTGAAAGAATATAAAAACTATAAAATTTGAGAATTCTACCTTCACAAAGCTAATGCAATAATTTTATGACTACCTACTTGATTTATATTTTAAAACTTTAATGAAATGAATATACTTTAAATATTTTTTTAATATAATTATTACCATTTATAACTTAATCATAATAAATAATATGATATTTACTATTGAAAAAAATGATAATTATAATAATTTTTTTAATACTAATATGTTATATAATTAATAAATAAGTATGAACAGAGTAGTTAAATTGTACGACAATTATCTATTGAATGAAAAATATAAAAAGGGACTCACTAAAATAACGAGACATATTTTGTCCGTTTCCCGTGTTAACTCGCTTCCTCTAAAATATCCACTCCTTGCCCCATGGAAAATATCCTTGTGAAAATCTCGATATATATACAAATCGAATAGGGTCTTCAATCCTATTTTGGAGGGAGAGAGAGTGCAGCATCCGGGGACTTTTACTGAATAAATTCATTCATTCAATAGCGTGTCCGTTTCCATGTAGAAGGAAGGATTCCTCGACCATGGATTTGGGCTGTGCGCTCTAACATCTCTAACTTCCATTCGTCAGGTATGCATGCATAGATAAATGTTTCCACTGAAATCATAAAATGGGTTTTCTGTTTTTCTTTTCAATTTCGTCGACGAGAATTCTATTGCTGTGACAACAACAGGAACAGTCCCATGACCATGCACATCCCTAGGTCATGCGGAAACAGACCAGCTTATCTTCCTATTAGCTGCCTGCGAGAATTATTTCGTTTTTAGCTCAGTTTCATTTCGAACTGTCCACAGTATTCCTGGAGCCGGGGAGTTAGCCCATAGCACCAGGTAGGTAGGCTGCCTAATCTAAGTTCTATCACCATCTTCACAAACTGAGATTTTCATTTATACTATGAACACCGCAAGTAATTTTTATATTGGAGCTTACAGAACAGGGCTTTGTGTTTTGTGTTTTGTGTTTTGGCCTTTTGCTGGCTCCCAGAAGAATAATGACCAGAAAAAAACAGAATTCTCCTAGGAAAGCAAGGAAGCTTCAAGCTGAAAGTTATCTCTCTGACAAATTGAATGTCACAGAGGAAGCCCATGAAGGGTGTAGTAGTAGTCCTCTTGGGGTGGAAAATGCAGAGGGAACTGGTAAAGGTTGCAGCAGCCATACAAGATTGCAGTACGTAGATATTGATTCAAACCATAACCTGGGCGATAATAGCTATTTTGGGTTAGCTGAGGTCATTTTGTGTGATGTCGACTATGGAGAAGGACGCCTATCCAAACATTGGCAGTTTGACCAGGATGAAAAAGTGGAGTTCTCTTTGCGGTTGAAATTATTAGTGACAGAGAGTGATAATGCTAGAGTTGGGTGGAGTTGGCCTTTGACTTCTGCCAATGATATTTTTGTTGAAGTTTTAATTCCGGTTTCCCCAACTGGTTATTGCCAAAACAATGAACAAGAAGCCATTGGTTTATCAAAATCTATTTTGTTTTCGGGACATTTTGATGGTCCAGATGAGGGTGTCTCTAGTCTCGCCCACTTGATCAGCCAAGGCTTCATGACATTGAGGTTGGATGAACATAACAAAGTTGTAGATATACGATCATCTTGCAGGATTAGTATATGGCTTACAAAGAAAGCCTTCGATTCTAGCAACGGGCTATCCTGTAATGTTAGGCAGCCATGGAAGAAGAGCATGATGAATGCTATATATTGGCTGCGGCCGGAAGTTACAACGGACGAAGCTACATATGGATCATCTACATTGGAAGAGAGGGAAGATGATTACGCTGTATTCACAGGGTCAGACGTTCGTGATGATGTTGACAACAACTTTGATACTGCCACCTTCTATGAAGCCATAAGACCATCCAAGTAAGTTGAATTGTATGGCTTTTATTTATTATTGTTACTTTTTGTGCTATGTAGATACAATGAATTTAATATCTGGAAGCTCTTACTGACTGCAACTCTGTTTAGATGTTACCTTCAGTATTTCTCAAGTGGGTTTACAATTTTTTGCATTTGAGCAATAAATTTGATAAATGCAGAGAAGAACCTATGTTGGAAGTCAACTTTCCTGAGTTACTCCCAGAACTTAGGCCTTACCAGCGTCGTGCTTCTTATTGGATGGTTCAACGTGAGAAGGGTGACAACCCAGCTATTGAAATTCAACGGAGAAAATTTTCAAACCCTCTTTGTGTGGTTGTGGACTCGACTGATACGCATTCCAAAATGTATTATAACCCCTTCAGGTAATAGTATTCCGAGTAAACAGTATGGGAACTCGCATTTTATGTTTGTTTCTAGAATCTTACAAACTTTGTCTATTTCGTGTATTACCAATTTCACTAATTTCAATGCAGTTATAACTCATTGTGGTGGGTCTGTAGCATATATATGCTGTTTTACTTATAGATTTTTTTTCTAGTTCCTTTAAAGCTATGTTGCACAAGTTTCTGGAACGTGGGAACTTAGGGAACGTGGGTATGAGTGTCGGATACGTCTAGAAGTTTCCCCCAAATTTGCAAGAAACGGCACGTTGGGAATGTCAATAATATATATTAAAAAAATATAAAAAATAATAATTAAAAAACATAAAAAGAGAAGAAACATAGAGAAAAAAAGAAACATGAACACAAATCAAATGACTTAACTTATCCAGTGTATTACGGTTGTAACTAGAACCTCTTAGCAGATGGAAATGGCAATAAAATCGAGATTACCATCCACATCATTGATTATATAAGGTAGACTCTTTCTAAAGTGGGGACTTTTAGAAGTTATAGTCCCTATATTTGTGGCTATTTGTATAGAGTAAGTTTTTAATTTTGTGTCAACTATGATTTAAATGTATTAGAATATTATATGTTTACAAAACATTCTATGCCAAGGTATTGAAAATTTATAATTATTCAAATTTAAATTATCATAAAATAAAAATCAAGATATTTTTAATTTAAATGTAATATATGAATTTAGTTTTAAAGAAAGATTTAGAACCATTTCCAATTAGTTAAAAGTTTACTTTTCATTCATAAAGTAAATAGTAAAATAAATAAATTTATTTTCTTTTGTTTAATAATATATAAAATGTCAAAATAGATTTACATTTATTATTGATTAGGCATAGTGCAATTTAGCATAGGCATGAGTGAATACTCTAGCACGAGCATTAAATAGAGATCACTGCACCAACTCGACAAGGTAGCATGAAAAAGACTTTTATTGTAACTTAGTTTTCAAGAGAAATTTTTTTGAGTCAACCATGTATATGTACGGTCGCAAGAAAATAGGAATGTTGTTACCAACCAACATGGCGACCATGAATGCGTGGAAGTTCCCAATGAAGGAAACGCGCAAAAAGAAGTCCCCAAGTTCCCAATTTTAGAGGGTGAAAGTTCCCAATAAGTTCCCAACCATCGGGAACGGTTTCCGTTGAATTGGGAAAGTTTCCTACAAGTTCCAAAGTTCCCTGGAACGTCGGAACTTCGAGAACGAGTTTCCTAAAAGCCGGGAGCGGTTCCCGTGCTACATAGCTTTAAAGTGAAGAATTTTATTTACTTTTTAAGTTTTTGTTGACTATTTCTATTCCTTAGGATTAAAGGTTCCTGTCTTTAAGTTTGACATCAACCCGAGGAGATTTGGCAATAACATGCAATTGTTTAGCATGTTTTATCATGTTCAGTTTCTAGATATCAAATTGTTTGTTGAAAGGACCTTTTCTTTATTTAGAAGATCAAGACAAATATTGTTACTTTTGTTTCTTTGAGGTTTCATCAAGCTCAACAAATATTTTCTAAAAGTTGAGACTAGGTTTAGTGGGGAACGAGCAACCATTGTATTGTGGCAGAAATCCAAGGAAGTATGTAAATATTTTAAGGCCATGGCATATATGATACAATAAACGTTGGAGATTTGGCATATACAACACACGCACACACTCCTTTTTATTGAAAAAAACCCACCTCGAGACAAAATATTCAGATTAACCAACAACTCTCCACAACAATGATAACACTCAGTGACAAATACAATATACACACACTGGGCTTCTGTGCCCAAAACGTTTCTGAAAATTGTGAAACCTATTGGGAGTGTTGAGATCCAGAATAAATTGAAAAGATTGAATGGAGCCAACCAGTAAACCCTAAATCAACAAACCCTAAATCTGCACAAAGAGAATATAAACCAACACTAGGGAAAATATAAGTCTGCACTAGTGGACAATATAAGAAACTAGCAAGTGCACCTTTAAAGAGAAATCATTGTTGTGCCTTTAAAGAGAAATTATTTGAGAACACTATAGTGCAACACTTGAAAAATAGATCACACCATGAATGAAAGAGAATGGTTTTATGGATACCCAATTTGAATACCTCTAATAGAGCTTGAATACAATTGAGAAGGCATACCCAACATGACTACAACTTAGAGAGCTTGACTACAACTCAATACCTCTAACAGAGTTTGAACTTTGAATACAGTTTGAGAGTGGATTTATGGATACCCAACTCAAATAGGACGTACAGAGCTTGACTACGATCTGACAGTGGATTTGAGAGAATACAATTGAGAAGGCATACTCAACATGAATACAACTAGGAGAGCGTTCAAGTTGTGTGCCAAGTTCATTAAGTTCAAGCACTATCATTCTGTAAGGGGTATCAAAATTGAATTGTGCAATTTGTAAGTAGCTATATTGTTTTACTTTCCTCATTTTTTATAATTAATGGAACAACAATAAAACTTTTCTATTCTTGTTGCAATGACCTTTGCAATGATTTTATGAATACATTTACCTAAATAAATTGGCCTATACAAGTCAAAATTATATGGATTATTATGTTGCTAACATTTTCATATTTTTCATATATATAGAGAGAGTCTGTACCAATATCAGGTTGCAGGTTTGGAACATAATAGTGTTTTGGTATTTTCTGTTGCCCAAGGGCTACACCTCCTGTTTGTCAACATTTTTCCAGATGCTTGGTGTATATTTGGATGTGACTACAAACTGAGAGAGCTTGAGAATAAACTGAGAGGGATTGAATACAACTGAGAGAGCTTGAATACAGCTTGAAAGTGGATTTATGGATACCCAACCCAAATACACTCGAGAGAACTTGAATACATTTGAGAGAGCTCGACTACAATTTGAAAGTGGGTTTATGCATATCGAACTTTAATACAACTAGGAGTGACAGTGGATTAAATACAATTGAGAATGGGTGTGTGGATATCCAACTCAAGTATGGAGTTGGCTGCGGCCAAGATAGAAAAGTGAGTGGGTTTATTGATACCCAACTCCAAATATGTTCACAACATCCCCCTTTAATCTTCCCGCTATGATTGAACATAAGCAAGACTACCAACAATACTCCAAGAACCAAACTGTGATCGTGACCAAGCCCATTACCCTATCTGGTTGGAGTTTCTTGCCCTCTTGGTTGATTTATGTTTGTTTGATGACCTATTTGCCCATTGATTTGGTAAGTTTCCTACTACAGATGGTCGTCTGAACTTTGTCAGAGCGATTCCTTAGTGTGTGTGGAGATGGAACTCAAGTGCAAGCACCCTCCTTATATCTTTGTATGCACATTTGATGGTGTTGGGCAGTAGAAGGTCTGAATCTTCTGAATGCGTGTTTTGCATGTCAGGCTCAAGATCAACCAAGTAGAGATGTCCTCTTTGAAAGTCATGGTTGAGTGAGGGGGCAGGAGAGAGTAGTGGTTCAACCTCTACTCCTTTCAATAGTCTGGGAATTGGTGGAACCTCTATTGCCTCTGATTTTGGTCTTTGGGGTGGTAGTGTTTTGAGATAGGGAGGTCCTTCAGTGGGTGGAATTTGTGCTTGTGGATTTAGATCTATTGTTGCTGGTGCAAGGAAGGTTTAGTTTTTCTTGATATGGGTTTAGGCAACTCAAGTGCTGGTGGTTCAGGTTCAAATACCTTAGGTTATAAAAGATTTGTTTTGGGGGTGTTTTCTTGGGCATTGTTGGGAGTGGTGGTACTGGTTAGGCCCCGAGAGGCCTTGCAGAGCAACTTCAAGGCAATACCCCTTCCTTGGTGGTGGTTTTGCCTGAGATACTTCATAATTCTAGGTTAGTGATCATGGATGGTGTTGCTGCCTGTTACCACCTAAGTTGTATTTGGTGGTTTTTTCAAGCGAGTTGGCGAAGTAGAACAAATACACTTGTTCATGATTGGAGTTCAGAAGTCTGCCAACCTTTTTCTGGGAGTCTGTTCGGAAATTTTTGTAACACATGCTCATACCCCCTTGGGGAAATTGTAAAAAATGTCCTAGCATTTAATTTTTTATAAAAGGCTCGACTTCCCAGACTTAAGCATCAAGCCTAGCCTAGAGTGTTTTTTCCCTCGGCTATTATTGGCTGTTGAACAAACAACTAATAATTTTTGAGTTTTTCACTCACACCTCTAAAGTTGGGGTAGCTGTCTTAATGTTTCGGCTTAGGAGGTTATTAGAGCCTTTGTGTCAGTGTTTTTCAACATGCTAGGCATTGATTTTGAGTCGTATGGACATGTGCTAGGTCCTCCTAGAGTTTCATCAGTTTCCAAGAAAAAATATATATTTTTTTCCGCAAAATTAGGCAAATTTTCAATGGTTTAATTAAAAAAATTCAAAATGTAATAAAACTAAGATACAGAGTCCGTTTCTGACGTGGGGACACTCGTTTTCACACCCGGAGCGTCCACTTTACTCTAGGGATCACTTTCCACATCAGTCGGGCAGCCAGAACACCCCATGGGCCATTATTCAGCTAAAGACTCATCATAAGAGCATTTTGATGCTAAATTTCGACAAATTGGCACCAAAGTCAAAGTTTGGAAAACTAAAAAATTAAAAAAATAAGTTAATGGGGTGACATGGCATGGGTCCTCCATTAAACTTACGACCCTCTTCAACTGAAGTGTGGGTAAAATATTATATTAAAACTTGCTTTTAAAGAATGGCCTAGTGCTTGAAGCTCACGTGAAGTAGAGGGGTGACGTCAAACTCCAATAAGGCTAGTGTGAGGTGGATGGTGGAGCCCTCCTCATTTTCAAATAAGTTTTAAACATTGGCATAACATATGATTTAGTGAGGAGAAGTGTGAGGAAGGCTCATGTGAGGGTCCACACTAGTCTTTTGTAGCGAATGGGGAAAGGGGGTGGACCCCTCCCCACTTGGTTATTCACATTATTTTTTAAACTTTGGTGTATCATATGGGCAACGAAATAAGAAAAGGGTGACATCACCCTCACATCACCACCTCTTCACCAAACTCACGTGTGTGGAGAGATGGACGTCGAATTGATCTTGATTATGCAAGTTGATTTGGTGATTTGGCATTAGATGGAGTTGGTTGGCAGCGGATTAAGAGCTAAGTGTGAGAGGTGTCTTTCACCTCTTCAGTTCCTGTTTACTTCAACTCAGTTCCTCTTCAATTTAGAGTCAGATAACTCCGGGTTTATCTTCAGTGTTGGTAGCCCCCCAGGGGCTTGGCTTTGGCTATAAATAAAGTAGCCTTTCTCTCTTCCAAGCTAGTTAGAGTTGGATGAAGGGGCTTGCTAGTTGTAATTGATACAGTATTTTGTGATTTTGCTGCAATAAAGAAAGCTTTGGAGGCTAATGGTGTGGTGCAATTGTGTGTGGGCCATTATTGTCTGATCTTCATGAGGTAATCTGTGCGTTGTTTCAAATTTTTGCATCTTGATTTATGAATACGGCTGAACAAAGATTGCTCCCAATCATTGGAAATAGAGGGCTATAAGTAAGTTTACTTGTTTCTTCTCTTTTGAATACATGTACTCAGAGATCTAGATCTTACATGTTTAGAAGTTTATATGCATGTAGTTTTAGTCTCAATTTATGTGTAATCACCAGATCTCACGGGTTTGCAAGTCTTTGTGTGATTTATTGGTTGCTTGGTTGGGAAGAATCGTGGATCTAGTTTTACTCCGCACTACTCTTGACATCTCTAAATGACATAGTCCCTCGGCATCCCACTACAAAGCCTTTTGGCTAGCTCTTTGTGGCAACAAGCCTTTCCTCTCCATATCTCTTCCTCCCTCTAAATTTCAAATTTTACCTGGTTACTTGGTCCGTTGTCTTCAGATCTAGTTGCAAGAGTAATATTTTACATATATCTGAGTTCTAATCTAGATCTAAGCCTTTTTTAAAGCTATATTTTAATTAGATCTAGCCATTAAAGTCTTTGTTTTGCAAGTTTTGTCCAAAAAGAGTATTTAACTATTTTTTGTATCATGCAAAGTCTAAAGATCTTTTTCTGATGTTTTCAATTTTAGATCTAGCATAAAGTGCATATCATATTGGCTGCCCAAAAGGCAAGCCACGATCCCAAGGAAAGCTTGCTTTCCTTGGTTCCTTTTTGCTCTTTTTTCTTACCTTTTTAACTTCGATTTTTGTGGGTATTTTTTGTGTTGTCCGAAGACACTTCTAAAGTGTTTATGGGCATTTTTTACTGACATTAGCTTGCTGGTTTTTAGCAGGTCCATTAAAAAAGAGAAGGAAACTTTGCCTGAAAACACATTTTTTGGACATCCATAGCTTCCAGGAAGTACCCCCCTCAGTCGGGCTTTTTTTCTTATTATTTTGTAAGCCTTTGGATCCCAGATAACAAGGACCAAAGTGCGTTTCCTCTAAAGCATTGTAACCGAGCAATTAAAAGCAATTTCGAGTAGGCTCTTTTGAGCCCACTCCCCATCCCCCAGGGGGGATCCTGCGTTTTGTGGTTTTTTGCACTTTTCCGTTTTTTCTAGTTTAGTCGTGTATTGCAGCATTGTATACTTTGAATTTGCATTTCATACTTTCAATATTCACAAATACAAAGTAATAATACTACTTAGCCCACGACTTCCCGATTGACCCGAAAGGGGAAAGAGATGCGTGGTAGGACTAATTAGATAATATGTGATTGTTTCTGGCATTTTTCTGTTATCTAAAATCAACCCCTCCTCGCTTTCTCGATTGAGGTCCATTTGGACCGAAAGAGACTCCTGGAGGTTTTTTCTTTTTAAACAAGAACATAAGCTTAAATTCCTTATAAAATTACCAAGACTCCGTTGTGTATGCTCTGCACTGGCTGCGGTTCATTCGATCAGCCGGCTGCATCAAAAGCAGCGTGGGTGACTAGAATAACTAGATCTCACATCTTTCAATTAACCTCCCAAGCAAAAATCCAACGCCTCGTTTTAAGCCGTTGCAGTGGCAAATTACCGAAAGGAAACAGGAACAATTGGGCAGTGACCTCGAGGCACAAGTTAGACTACACCCTTGCGGTGTAGTGTTGAACATCGTCTCCGAGACTCCAACCAGCCTACATATTCCCTGTGGGTAGTCGTATCGGTTAAGGGTTTTGGACATACTCCCTGCACCCCCTGGGTATATCGGGAGTCCCCTTCCCCCCTAAGTAATCAACTCATCTTACATTAACTTGAAATTTGACTAAGAGCACTTGCAACATCCTTTTCGCATTTCAACAACAAATTAATTTGTGGACTCCATTATTGGCATTGATCGATTGTTGATATTATCATATGTTTCTACATTTTTGCTTATCAAGTATTAATTTCTATGCTGTTGTGGTGTAACAAATCTTGCAAATATCATGTGTTGAATTCATTTATCAAAACTCCCAAGTAACTTATTTCATCAACTTAAATCACTAAAGCCCTAAGAGCCTTAGCAATTAATAGGGTCTACCCCCCTTGGTTTCGTTAGGAGTTGGCTTAAACGGAGGAGTCAAGAACAAGGTGACAGCCTTGAATGAACCAAAAAAATTAAAGTTTGTGTGGGGGAAAGCTAGATTGGTGCTTACATTGGAGGAAAATGAACTTTGGGATGAAGTGGTTCACAATACAACGAATCCTATTGTAGTTTCTGCTTCCACCAATGCATAAGCACTTTTTTCCTTCAACAAGAAGGACATAAAATCTAGAAGGATCATTCTAGGTGTAGTTAAAGATCATGTTATCCCACACATCTCCAGTAAAACCCGTGCATATAAGATGTGGGATGCTTTTACCAGCTTGTTTCAAAACTCAAATGAGAATAAAAAAATGGTGTTGAGGGAAAAATTGAAGAGTATCAAGATGGCCAAAGCTGAGGGAGTGATTCCCTACCTTACTAGGATCTCTCAAGTGAGAGATGAGCTTGCAGCAGTGTGGGAGGTTGTTTCTAGCTCTGCGCTAGTGCAGACAACTTTGAATGGGGTTGCAAAGCCTTGGGCTGTTTTTGTAGAGGCTATAGTAGCCAGGGAGAACTTGCCTTCTTGGGACAGACTTTGGGATGGTTTTGTTCAGGAGGAGACCCAGAGAGGTCTTGTGCAGGGGAGCTCTTCTACTAGTAAGGAGAATGTGGCTTTGACTACTAAGGGAAATAAGAAGTTTAAGAAGAGCCCCAAGAAGGGTGGGGCTAAGCAGTAGGGTGGACAAAAGAAGGACTTGAGCACTGTAAAGTGCTTTGCTTGTCAGAAGCTTGTGCACTATGCTGGACAGTGCACATAGAAGAAGAAGCAGCAGCAGACAATAGCTTTAGCGGAGGTTGAGGAGTTTATAGCTGGATTTGAGAGAGAGTTTTCTCTCTGTGTTGGGTATGTTGATAGAGAGAGAGCATCCATCATCACCAGTGCATAGATTGAGATTGAAAGGGAGTATTCCTTGTTGACTGGCCAGTCTTTCAATGCATCCACCACTTGTTGAATTTTTAATGGTTATATCAGATCTTAACACATTTAGCATCATAACAGCATAACCATAAGCCAAAAGATCACTGAAAGATAGACAAGCACAACCACACAAAAGAACACAAAGATTTACCCTAAGAAAACCCTAATGGGAAAAACCCAGCAAAAGCTTCCTCAATATAGATGCCCCAAAAAGATATAAGGTAAAACCCAAAAGACTGATCCTCCTCCTTCTCCAGCTACAACTCTTTCTTTCTCTCTCTCTCTCTCATGCGCTACACAAGTGAGTGTGTGTCTCAAATGAGAAGCACCTCACCTCTATTTATATTCGTTCGTTCACTTAATAATTAATTAAGTTATGTAGGCTCGAGTAATCCTAATTTAATCTTGTAGGCTCGAGTAACCACAACTGGGGTACTAATGACTCGACTTACAACGGAGGGGACTTCCTCATGACTCTTATTAGTTCTCCCGATTAGAAACATCGGGGTATAAAGAAATACAAGTGATTCTCCCAGTTGGAACATCGGGGACCACAAAAAATACATATAGAATATTCTTCGAAGTTACAATATTTCAACACTCCCCCTTAATGAGAAGGGTATTCTACAACAACATCAACAACAACAGTAGGAGAAGGAGGGCATCATCAGCATCATCATCAGGGTGACACATCTATAAATCATTGGAAGCTTTTCAACATCATATAGTCTTCATCTTCAATCTTCAACAGCAGCAACACTTTGATCGACATCATTATCATCAGTACTTTAGTCTTCATCTTCAATCTTCAGCAGCAACAACACTTTGACTGCTCGATTGATAACATCATCAACACTTTCACCTTTCGATCAGCAACATCATTATCGGCACTTTGACCTTTCGATCAACAACATCATCATTAGCACTTTCACCTTTCGATCAACAACATCATCATCATCATATTCTGATCTTTCGATCATCATCATCATCATCATCATATTCTAAACTTTCGATCAGCATCATCATCATCATGATACTCTTGATCTTTCGATCAGTAATGTCATCATCATCACACTCTGATCTTTCGATCAGGAACATCATCATCATGAACAACAACCTGCAATCCACAGTACGAAGACAAAAGTCTTTGGATCACTTTTGGACTTAAAGTCCAGGGATAGTTCAATCCCACCACATTCTCGACAACCGAAGTCACTGGATTCAATTACAGGATAATCACTCCCTATCACTTTAGGACTAAGTCCAAGGATGATGCAATCCTACCACTTTCTCGAGTACCGAAATCATTGGATCCGTTCTGAACAAAAGTTCAAGGATGATACAATCCTACCACGTTTTTGAGTACCGAAGTCACCGGATCCGTTCTGAACTGAAGTTCAAGGATGATACAATCCTACCACATTCTCGAGTACCGAAGTCACCGGATCCGTTCTGAACAAAAGTTCAAGGATGATACAATCCTACCACATTCTCGAGGACCGAAGCCATCGGATCCGTTCTGAACTGAAGTTTAGGGATGATACAATACCACCACATTCTCGAGGACCGACGCCACTGGATCCGTTCTGAACCGAAGTTCAGGGATGATACAATCCCACCACATTCTCGAGGACCGTAGTCATCGGATCCGTTATGGACAGATGTCTTGGGATGATACAATCCCTCTTCATTCTCGAGGACTGAAGTCATCGGATCTGTTCTGGACAAATGTCCCGAGATGATACAATCCCTCTTCATTCTCGAGGACCGAAGTCATCGAATCACTTTAGGACAAGTGTCCAGGGATGATATAATCCCATTGCAACATCACTGCTCCCCCTTCTGAGGAAGGTCTTTCTGAACAACACCAATCTTGTCTCGAAGGTGTTCGAACTTTACCCGAGATAGAGGCTTCGTCAACACATTAGTGTTGAATCATCATCTTGTAACATCATCATCTGAACCATCATCATCTACATCTTCAGTATGTGAATACTAAACTATCATCATCTGTATCTCCAGTATGTGAATACTGAAAGCATCATCATCTATATCTTCAATATAGAAATACTGAAAGCATCATCATGTGTATCTTCAATATAGAAATACTGAAAGCATCATCATCTGTATCTTCAGTATAGAAATACTGACAGCATCATCATCTGTATCTTTAGTATGGGAATACTGAAACATCATCATCTGTATCTTATCTCGTATGTAGAAATGCCGGATTTCTATGTGCTTCAATGGAACACTTGATTTTCTGTCACCTTTATACAACTCTGGTTATCACATAGAATCACTATGGTATCCAATAAACCTGACATCACCTTTTGAATCCATATGGCTTCAGAACTAGCAGAGCAAGCTGCTATGTATTTTGCTTCCGCCATGCTAAGAGCAATACTGGACTGTTTCCTGCTAAACCATGAAATCATAGTAGATCCCAGACAAAAGCATCCACCTGAAGTGCTTTTCCTGTATGAGATACTTCCAGCCCAATCTGCATCTGTATAGCCATACAATCTGTAATCATGGTTTCCATCATAGTATAGACCAAAGTCTATAGTCCCTTTCAGATATCTCATCACATGTTTTGCAGCTATTAGGTGAACACGTCTAGGTTGAACTAGATAAGGTGTTCATAGCAAAATAAATGCCTGGTCTGGTATTTGTTAGATACATCAACGACCCAATAATCTGTCTGTATTGAGTCACATCCACTAACTCTGACGAGTCATCAGCTAACAACTTCAGGTTGGAATCCATGGATGTGGCCATGGCTTTACATTCCAACATATCAAATCTTTTCAAAATTTCCACTGCATAAAAAATAGATCATCCACATACAGTAATAGAATGACAGTTTCATCTTCTATAATCTCGAAGTAAAGGTTAGGAACGGCTTTACTCTTCGTAAAGTCCATGCTCGTCAGGAAACTATCTATCCTTCCATACCAAGCTATGGGAGCTTGCTTCAGGCCATATAGGGCCTTCTTCAACTTGCATACGTGAGTCCGTCTGTCTTCAACTTTAAATCCTTATGACTATTCTATGTAAAATTCTTCCTCAATCATACCATTAAGGAAGGCTTGTCTTTACATCCATCTGGTGTATATCCCACTTCGTCATGGAAACAAGTACCATGATAGTTCCGAAGGAAGTGTAACTTGCTTCCTGGAGCAAGTGTCTCATCAGAATTAATTCCCTCTTTCTGAGAGAAACCTCTAGTCACAAGTCTTACCTTACTTCCATCAGCAACATATTTTATCTTGTAAATCCATTTGGAATATACCACATTCTTGCTTTTTGGTTTGAGTACTATATCCCAAACATCATTCTAGTATTCTTTCATCATAGCATCTTCCATGAGTTCGTCTTGTCAGGTTATCAACATATCTTAGTCTTCCACATTCAACCTCGAAGGTTGGAACCCACTTTACTCTTGGTAAAGTCTCGATCCATCAAGAAGCTGTCCATCATGTCGTACCATGTCGAACTCAGAGATCTTCTGTAGTCACTCCCCCTGAAGCGGAGCGTCATCTTCCCTCTTCATTCTGTACAGGTGGTACTTTGCTTGATATATACTTCTAGTGGGTCTGGTCAATAGAGTATGTCATGTCATAGTCTATTCTTTCTGAGGCAAACCACGAACCTTGCTTTGTACACTTGTTCTGGTAGATCCATATGGAAGATACTACGGACTTCCCTTTAGGTCTCGGAACCATATCGTAGACATCATTCTCCATGATCAACTGTTACTCTTTAATCATAGCTTCTTTCATAGCTGGAAAGGTTAGCATCAATGATGTCACCCAACTATGTTACACAACTAGAGTGTGTCCGAGGCCTCTTACATTGGTTTGGAAGTCTCGCCATTCTTTTCTTCATCTTGAGTTATATCTCGTACCCATGGATCTACCGCTCTTTGAAGCTCTTTCTTCTGTCACGGTGTCTCTGACCCTGGGAGCTTCAGATTCATGTTTATTGGAGTGAATCTTGAATTTTCATCACTTGTTCTTCGGAACAAGTCTCATCCTTCTTTTCTTGTAGGCGGTTGTACAGGACCTTTCCCATCACATGCATATTAGTAGTATACTGTCATAATGCAAACATTCTATCATGCATAACACATCAACTGAATATAAAACAATATCATGAAATGACAATTGAATACTTATCTTTTATTCGTTTCATAGGTAGACTCCTTGATCCTTCTGCTTCATCATCTTCTTCATTCATGACATCATCATTTCTTATCCAAATGCTAAGATGGATAAGAGGTTCTTCAAGAATTGAGTTCTTCATATTCCTCATCGCTTGAGGGATCTTCTTTGAACAGTGAGCGCTTGATCTTCAGTTGCTCCCATCTTCTCTTCTCTTATTATGAGTCGAGTTTCTTCTTGTGTAAGGCTTTAGCCTCATTTCCCTTCGGAACTGGAACCTCGCTACTTATGTAGGTGTCCAATTCATTTTTTTCAAGAACCAGTGAAATCCTATGCTTCCATGCTTGGAATTTTTCAGCTTCACCAAGCTTGTCATCAAGCTAAGGTGCTAGGTCATTTTGAAATGAGAACCTCAAATGTAAATGGCAAAAGTTTAGATCTTACCGGTTTGAGATGATCGTCCTGGTTCCAGATCTGGCTGATCTAGGGTTTGTCAGAGAAACCCTAATTTTCAAAACTTGGAATCTTTTAGATCTGATTGGATAGAAAGATGTGCCTCCTAAAGGCGAGATGAGCAACATATTCATTTTCGCAAAACTGTGATCACAATTGCAAAATATCTGATGCCCTAGTTTTCTTCAGTTTCTTCTGCAGAATGCCTAATATTGTTTTTGTCGTATCTCCAAAATTATTGCTCCTCTATGTCTGATATTTTTTACTGAGGTATCCTCGTCTGCCCTCTATCCAACACCGCAGGTTTGAGCAGAATTGGTTTCACCAGTTGGGACTTATGTGTGTTTTACCAAGGTGACTTATTTCAGGACTGTTTAGAAGAGCGAAATTGTACGGACCTCCACGTGTCATTGTTTCATATTTGGGGTCTGAAATTCTTACCCTCCGAAATTATAGTCCGTTCCTGTTCTGGAACATCTTGTGAAATTTTATTGGACCTTTGTAGCCTGAGATATAACAATTCTCCCTAGGTGTCCTGTTTAGGGATGAATCTCGAGAGAGGTTGGAACCCTAACTTGGAGGAATCATATCTCCTAGAATATAGCGAATCTGAGTTTGAAACTTGGACACAATGTACATAACAAATTTATCTTCGACCTGTGAAAGTTTCGGCACCTTAGCCTTCTCCAATCTCGAGATATAGCGAATCTACCAAAACTATCAGTTTCAGTATTTTAGGGTTTTTCAGGCCTGGGGTCAAACTAGGGTTTGACTTTCCTGAAGTTTCACCCAACCAAAAATATCGACTCAGGTCTCTAAACTTTGATTTTGATGAGGAGAGTAATCCTATGCCGGGCTCACTCAAAAATTTCTCTTTTGTAAAAAGCCCTAATTTCCCACAGCAAAAACTGAAAATGCCCGGAATCAAGTTCTGCTTCGACAGAAAGATGCGCCCTTCAATGGAGAGTCAACTTAGCCTTCTTTTGTTGATGGATTGTGGAGAGAGACCCAAAAAGTAAGAAGCCCTAGCTTCTGCAGCTGCATAGTGTCTTCTTTTAGGGTGGCTCTGATACCATGTTGAATTTTTAATGGTTATATAAGATCTTAACACATTTAGCATCATAACATCATAACCATAAGCCAAAAGATCATTGAAAGATAGACAAGCACAACCACACATAAGAACACAAAGATTTATCCTGGGAAGAGCCCTAATGGGAAAAACCCAACAAAAGTTTCCTCAATATAGATGCCCCAAAAAGATAAAAGGTAAAACCCAAAAGACTGATCCTCCTCCTTCTCCATCTACAACTCTTTCTCTCTCTTTCTCTCATGCGCTACACAAGTGAGTGTGTGTCTCAAATGAGAAGCACCTCACCTCTATTTATATTCTTTCGTTCACTTAATAATTAATTCAGTTATGTAGGCTCCAGTAATCCTAATTTAATCTTGTAGGCTCGAGTAACCACAACTGGGGTACTAATGGCTCGACTTACAATGGAGGGGACTTCCTCATGACTCTTATTAGTTCTCCCGATTAGAAACATCGGGGTATAAAGAAATACAAGTGATTCTCTCGATAGGAACATCGGGGACCACAAAAAATACATATAGAATATTCTTCGAAGTTACAATATTTCAACACCACTAGCACTTGGTATATTGACAATGGAGCTTTGAACCACATGACAGGTGCTTGAAAGATGTTCTTCAAGCTTTCACAGGAAAGGATAGATGTGGAGGTTGTGTTGGCGGATGGCATAGTGGTCAGAGCTGTTGGGTGTGGGACCATTACATTTCAGAGAGAGTCCATGAGTCCCATGACTTTGAGGGACGTATTGTTTGTACCTGGGCTGAAGAAGAACTTGATATTAATTTCCATGATCGAGGACATAGGTCTTGGGGTGTCTTTCCTAGATGGACATGTGCGAGTTTTCCCCTAGACTGCAGGACCATCTGCCGCTTACACCATTGGAGTTAGATGTGGGAAGCTGTCCAAGCTCTTGTTTAATCCCCAACATGCTTTGACACATAGCAGCGACAATGAGCTTTGTGAGCTATGGCATAGGAGGATGCCTCATCTGCATCATCTAGCTTTAAGGATGTTGAGGTACATGGTTATAGGTTTGCTTGAGTTCAACATTGAGCACAGTGATGTATGCAAAGGGTTTGCTTTGGGAAAGTACACTCAGACTGCTTTTACAAGCAATGATAGTAGGTCAACATGAGTGCTTGATTTGATACATTCCGATTTGTGTGGTCCTATGTCATTTGTTTCTCTGAGAGGTTTTGAGTATTATGTGACATTCATCGATGACCATTCCAGGAAGACCTAGATCTACTTCCTGAGGAGCAAGAAATCTGAGGAGGTCTTGCAGAGGTTCCAAGAGTTAAAAGCTCTTGTGGAGAACCAGACTGGGAGGAGGATTTGGGCACTCAGATCCGATAACGGGGGTAAGTATACCTCCAAGGAATTCGATGGGCATTGCAGACAGGAGAGCATATAGAGACAGTTGACAGTACCATACACTCATGAACAGAATGGAGTGGAAGAAAGGAAGGACCGATCCATTGTTGGAGCAACAAGAGCCATGTTACATGATCAGTCACTTCCTTCCTTTCTTTGGGTAGAGGCATGTAGTACAACTATATACCTTCAGAATAAGAGTCCCCATCGTACCTTGTGGAACAAGACTCTTGAGGAGATGTTCACAGGCAAGAAGCCTGAGTTGAGTCATTTTTGTATATTTGGTTGTCTGACGTTTTTACATGTCCCTTCTGAGAAGAGGACAAAGCTTGAGCCGATAGCAGAGAGAGACATCTTTGTGGGATATGATGAGACTTCGAAGGCCTTCCGCATTTATCTTCCTTCCCTTAGGAAGGTTGTTGTGAGGTGGGAAGTGAGATTTGAGGAGGAGTAGGCCTTCAGGAAGTCTAGAGAGTCAGTGCAGGGAGAGCAACAGGTTCCCACACCTCAGGAAACTTCACAGGTACCTTCAGTATAGAGTACAAGTTCACAGGTTTCCGGGGTTACTGGACCACAGGTTACAGGTACAGGATCTTCAGGTTCAGTGGCTCAGCCAATAGGTTCTTCAGGGACAGGTTTTGGTTCTCATGTCACAGGTTTACCATACATAGCTATCAGATCACAAATTTCACCAGTTGTTGGTTCACCAGCTCCTAGTACACAGGTTTCTGGGCCTTCTACATCTGGGAGTTCTTCAGATGATGACAGACAAGTTTGGGAGCAAACTTCAGGGAAGAAGAATCCTAAATGGATTCGGGAGACCTTGAAGGAAGCTAAGGATTTTGGAGCTCCCAAGGAACCAGTGAGGACTATAGTGATGCCAGATAGGTTGGGTATGGCCTTGGTCACTACTCTTTGTGATTCAGAGCCATCTACTTTTGAGGAGGCCTCTTAGCATCATGTTTGGAGAGATGCCATGATGGAAGAGTACCATTCCATTATGAAGACTGATGTTTGGGAGATTGTTCCGAGACTTGAGGGGAATTCAGTGGTAACTTCTCGATGGCTTTACAAGGTAAAGCATGCTTCAGATGGAAGTGTGTAGAAATTCAAAGCTCGGTTTGTGGCGCGGCGGTTTTCACAGGTAGAGGGAGTTGATTATGATGAGACCTTTGCACTGATTGCTTGTTATACTTTTATCAGATCATTGATTTCCATTGCTGCGGAAATGGGTTGGAAGATCCATCAGATGGATGTGAAGACTGCATTTCTTAATGGAATCATACATGAGGAGGTTTCTGTGGAGTCCACAGGGCTTTGAGATTCATGGGAGAGAGTCTCATGTTTGTAGGCTGAAGAAAACCTTGTTTGGACTGAAGCAAGCTCGAGGAGAGTCTCTTACTTGATGTCGATGGGTTTTCAGAAGACTGAGGCTGATCCGAATATCTACTTCATCATGGTTGGAGATGATCCGCTCATTCTTTTGTTGTATGTGGATGATTTGTTTATCACAGGTGATGAGAGACCTTTTTGCAGTTTGCAAGAGAGATCTTGCTTTAGAGTATGAGATGACCGACATTGGGTTGATGCATTATTTTTTCGGATTGGAGGTTTGGCAGGAGCATGGTCATATTTTCCTGGGGCAGGGAAAGTATGTAGTGGATATTTTGAGGAGATTTTAGATGGAGGATTGCAGGCCAATGTCTACACCTATTGTCACCAATTGGAAGAAGCTTCATGCTTTTGAGGGAGAGTTGGTGGATCCTACCTTATATCGTAAGGTCATAGGTTCATTGATGTATTTGGTCAACTCTAGGCTAGATTTGTGTTTTGCGTTGAGCACTCTTAGTCAGTTCATGGTGGAACCAAGGATAGGGCATTGGGTTGCCGCAAAACATGTGTTGAGATACTTTGCAGGTACAATGGATTATGGTCTGGATTATAGGAGATTGGATGGGGTTAGGTTGATTGGCTTCACGGATTCAGATTGGGCAGAAAGTGTGACAGACTGGAAGAGCACTTCCGGATGTTGGTTCAGTTTTGGCTCGGCAGCAGTGTCGTGGTTCAGTTGGAAGCAAAAGTCCGTTGCTTTGAGTTCTGTAGAGGCAGAGTACATGGAAGCCGGTTAGGCTAGTTGCGAGGCACTGTGGCTTCGCAAGTTGTTGGTGGATTTATTTGATCAGGAGCCTAGCCCTACGGTGATTTATTGTGACAATTAGAGTTGCATCCAACTCTCTGAGAATCTTGTATTTCACGACAGGTCAAAGCATATAGAGATCAAGTGCCATTTCATCTGTGATTATGTTAAGAGAGCAGCAGCTGTGGAGTTGCAGTACATTTCCACTGATGAGCAGGTTGCAGATATCTCGACGAAGTCTCTTGGAAGAGGCAAGTTCATTTATTTCAGAGATAAGTTGGGTGTGGTGCAGAACACCTTCTTCGGTAAGAGGGAGTGCTGATTTTTGTACCCTAGGAAAGTGTTCTCCTTGTGATTTTTGCCTAAGTCATAAAAAGGGGAAAATTAAAGTGATCCTTGCAGTTAATAACTTGAGATGAGTTTTAATTTTCACTTTATAGAATCAAACGACTTTTTGATAAATTTAAGTGAGGTGAGTGAAATTATTTTTGGAGAGAATTAAAAGTGCATTTAATCTCATCCATCCATCTAATTCATCTGGGCCCTTGGATTATGTGACATTCAACTTCCTCGTTTAGACACCAAAAAGGCAAGGGAAGCCATGAGAGACTATTTTTTTTCCATGAGATTTGGAGAGTTGAGAAGGAGAAAAATTGCAGGCAGAGAGACAACACCAGTGGGCACGATTCTCGAGACAACACAACAACATTAATTACATTTCCGTTCAACATGCTTCCCAAGGCAATGTCTGGGAACAAATTTCGAGGCAGCTCGCATAGTTTTTTGGGCACGGAATTTGAGGTGGTCTGTATAAATGTGTACAGTCTGTATGGTACAGTAGGTGGGCACGAAATTGAGGTTTGTACAGTTCATACGGTACAACAGTGGGCACAAAATTCGAGAATATTTGTAGTCATTTTGGCACGTTTTTCGAGGCAGCTGGTTGGTAGAAAATTCCACTGTGAAATTTCTGAATTTATTCAACTTGCTGAGCATTGTGGTGGAGGTAAGTGCATATTTGATTTTTGGTGTACTTTATTTTTACTAAAGAAAATAAAATTCTCTCTCTCAAGCACAGGTTTTCCTCGGAGGTTGGGGTTTTTCCTGGATCATTTGACTAAGAAATTTGAGTCTGATTTTTTAATGTGTGACTGTATTTTTTATTACTGCTCATTAAAAGTTGTAAAAATTCCTCATGTGTTTCAGTCATATTTGTTTATGAGAAATGACTTAATTTGTAACTGAAAGATAAATTGGGTTGGGCATTAAACAATCATGAAAATGGTGGTTTGAAACCAGGTCGGGGAATGAGATAAAAAATTACAAGGGAGGCATAGGGTGCTATTAATGAACCTGTTTCCTCATTTTGTGCAACTTAGAATCTAACCCTTGTTGGACACAATTGCCAAACTGAGAGGGGGGGTGAATCAGTGAGAGTAATTTAAGACTTTCTAACCTTCTTTTATTCAATCAAATTATATCAAACATTAATCACATAATCATATGCATCTGCTAAGTCAACCATAAGTCATAAGCATAAACATCACATCCATAGACACAAGAATGTTTGTAATTTGATCTTTATTTATTGTACGCACTTGTCTATTGTACACACTTGTATTTACTTGTCTATTTACATACTACTGTACACACTTGTATTTACATACTACTGTACACACTAGTATTTACATACTCATACTGTGCTCAAACTACTTACTCATGCTGTACACTTCATGTATACTCAAACTACACACTCATACTGTACACTTCAACTTGTACATACACTATACACTCTACTCTATTCTTTCACATAAATACAACAGTATAATTGCATGTCAACATACCTTTCATGCATAAGTTTTGGGACTTTCACAAAAAGTAAGGAAGGCAGCAATAGTCGCCCAAAGCTTTGCTGTCAAGAGTGCATGGACTGTGACGTCTACCAAAGAAAAAATGCAAGAATTAGACTGCATAATCTCTTGTCAAGGCTTGGATCTGTAGTTGAATTTTTCAACAAGGATGTCTTTGTGGAAGGAAGAAAAGACTCGGGTCTGTGGCAGGCTGATCTCCAACCAAAAACGTGACTATTCTACCATAGTATAAACTCTGTGCAGGCTTCCTCAGTCCACTCCTGAAAACAGCAGACCTCAAACTTGGTTTTGTCATGAGGAGGACAGCTACAGGACTTGTCCACCAAACTCGGTAGCATATGATAAAACCAGACCTTAAAAACGTCTCTGTGAAAATTCGTTTGATACCTCTGCTGCTGTTAGACCAGCAAGGAGAAAACTCAGTCAACAACCCCGAAAATATCAATTTCAGCACTGGAAAAAATTTGGGTCTGTAACTTCTTGCTGATGTATCCCTAGCGTAAAACCTCAGTCAAGTATTACGAAAAACTTCAGTTGAATGGATGAGAAATCGTTGATAAAAAGTATGACAAGTGTTGTGTATTAATACTCTTTGAAAGCGTTGAGCAGAAGTATACTAAGGCCGACTTGTTTAAGAAAAAACATCATCATAAAAGGTTGTTTTAACTTGTCAATATTTAGTGGAGCCGACTTTATAAAGGGTTAATTAATTTATTAAAAAATGCTTCTAAGACATGCCAAGGGGATTCCTAGGCTTCTTCAACCAGCTCAACCATACCAGGAGACCTCCAAGGGTCAAGATCCATCATGACATCACTTGTGGGGTTGCCAGCATAGAAGAAAACATCGGCATCGACAAAAAATCGGCAAGGGTCCATAAAACATCTTCTTGGCAACATCGGTGAAAAAAATCGGCAAACCGCGACAAATATTTAAAAACACAAAATATATTCATTTTTTCATAATTTTAAGCATATAAAGCAACAATGACATCAAATAAATAGATTGACACATAAATATAGAAAAAACACTGATATATATCATATAGGCATGCCAAATATAATATGAGACATAAAAGTCGATACTGAAAGTCTGAATATAGTTGTCCAATAGTACTCAAAAGTGGGAAATCAATGGTCCAATACATATTACAAAATGACATCACAAAACTAGTAGCTAACTATCTGTCTTTGAAATATAAATCAATGCCCTCTTCCCCTTTTTTGGAAAAGATAATGGGCTGTTTCCTAGGCCTGCCCCTGACAGTAGAAGGTCCTGGCCTTGTACTACTACTCGGTGCCAATAGGGAGTAGATGCATCGACCACTGTAGAAGGTGGTGCTGATGAAGCCACATCACCCTCCATGAAGTCCTCTGGGTCGAAGCGGTCCCCCTCCTCATTCTGTTCCTCCTCTTGCTCCTCCTCATTCTCCTGCCCCTACTGCTGCTCCTCATCTAACCATGCAGGTGCCTCCTCCATGATAGGTAACTCAACCTCCACCCTCCACTTGGACAATACATCAATATTGTCCAAGCAAATGGCATCCATAGTCGAAGATTGTAGTGGACATACACTAAGTCATTCAGGTGTGGGAAATCCAACCTGTAAGAGGGTGATAAAAAGATTTAATGAGTCTGAAGGCTTGATGCCAGAGGAAACCAATATGAAAGAGGATCTTAAATTACAATGAATTTAATTGCTTTGATAAAGTTCTTAGTACTTACCTGGTGCGTTTCTTTGAGTGTATTTTATCAAAGACACTCTAATTACGCTCACATCCAGAAGAGCTACAGGTTTGGTTGAGGACTCGGATAGCAAATTTTTTTAAATTTGGTGCCCTTGCACCATATGTCCTTCACCAAACACCTACAATAAACAAGAAGAAAGAGAATCGGATTATATAATTCAAATTTCAAATAAAATGATAAATCATAAAACACAATTAAAATTTAAGAATTTGAAGTTCAAAATACAAATAAATTCTAATTTGCAATCACTTGCTTGGAGTCAAATTGTTCCTTGCATGGACAGCATCAGCATA
Source organism: Pseudotsuga menziesii (assembly GCA_001517045.1). Lineage (NCBI taxonomy): Eukaryota > Viridiplantae > Streptophyta > Pinopsida > Pinales > Pinaceae > Pseudotsuga > Pseudotsuga menziesii. The sequence continues at coordinate 1,017,219 of LPNX010752928.1, forward strand.
GCCAAATAGTCCAGTAGCCTCTCGATACATCTCCATCTCACGAGTAATACTCTCCCGAGTCTCAAAATTAGGTACCATCCTACTCATACTTTCGATAAGCCCTTCCAAAACCTCTTCATCAAAATCAAACTTAAACTTGTATGAAAAGGCAGGGTTGAGGAAAAGTGCAGCTACATGAATAGGTCGATGGAGCATCCTAGTCCATCGTGTATCAATCAACTCCCATAGCATCATGTGTCTATTATGTCCGGGGGTACCCTTGTCGACATAATAAGACCGAATAGACTCTTTGGCCCTATCCATGGCCTCGTACAAATAACCCATAGCGGGCTTGTCATTGTCAACTAATCTCAAAACCTTTACCAAAGGTTCATTGATTGAGCACACTTCCTCCACTCCTTCCCAAAAGGAGTTGGTGTAAACCAATCTAGCGATGGCTTTCCCATCCTCTCTCCTGATATATGTGCAATCTCGCCACTCATCACAAACAAACATTTGCTTCAGCTCAAACTGAACTCGAAGCAAAGACTGAAGAGAAATGAAGTTGGTGGCAAATTGTGTGATTCCAGGGCCCAACAATTCCCTGTTTCTCGTGTATCTCCTCATGAGGCTAAGAACCCAAGCATGGTTATATATGAATTTGGTGATACTCCTAGCTTGATCAACAACCTCCTTGATGAAGGGAATTTTCCCCACATCCTCCAGCATCAAATCAATACAATGTGCAACGCATGGACTCCAAAATAGTGAGGGGTGCCTCTCCATAAGCAATCTACCAGCACCCACATAATTGGCTGCATTATCTGTTATGATTTGCACCACATTGCCCACACCAATCTCCTGAAGGACCCCATCCAACAACTCACATAACAATGCTGCTTCCTTTACCTGTGCTGATGCATCAACGAATTTGATAAACATGGTACCTTTAGGGCACTGTACCAAGAAATTGAGAAGGGTCCTACCCTTCCCATCTGACCAACCATCAGACATCAATGTGCATCCAGAAATCTCCCATGACTGTTTGAATTCCTCCAAATCTAGTGTTGATGTCTTTCTTCTCTGCTTGAAGAATTGGGCCTCGAATCTCCTCATATGTAGGGCACTTGTACCTTGGGCCAACAATAGCAATGGCATCACACATAGGCTGGAAAAAAGGATTGTTTCTTGTTATTGTAAGAGGCAAGTCACTCCAGAAAAACATCCTCCCCATAATCCTATCTGCTTCTTCCTTCTACCTTTTTTAAACCATGGACTTGATGCTATTCCATGGAATAAAGAAAGATGAGGCAGCAGCCCTCACGGAAGCTGAACCCATGGCCGTGGAGCCCCCAACACTACCCTCAGTGGGATCCAGATGATCATAATCATATGTCCCTGAAGTCCTAGCCACTCAACTTGCAGCAAGTTCAGCTCTATTTGTAGCTGGCTCTTCCCTTTTTCTATCCTTTGAGTGAATTGCATCATGGGCCATTCTCATAATCTCGGGGGTAATTGCACTACACAACCCCACATCATGGCCAAGGAGTTTTGCCAAATGGTACTTCAATCTGCTAATGCCTCCTGTCATATGTTGTCCACACAATTTGCAATTCAATCGTTGTCGGTTTGTTCCATCTTCAGGGTCAGCATATTGTCAAAATGGGTCCAATGCCTTTGGCATTTTTGCAATGGAAATGTAGAGTGGCTAGCCTCAAAAGTCAAACCTGTGGTTGCAAAAAAAACAAAAAAAAAAGACATTAAACCCAAATATTCTCAGAAAGAATGCCCTCCAATCCTAAAGATTCTGCCTTCTTCCACCTTTACTTACTGCCGCAATTGCATATAGGCTTGGCCCTAGTATATTTAATATTATACTGTGTATAATATATAATATATACTACTATATACTATATAGTATATACTAATATAGTATATAGTATATACTATATAGTATATAGTAATATAGTATATACTATATATTGTATAGTATATAGTATATAGTATATACAGTATATACTGTATATAGTATATAGTATATAGTAATATAGTATATACGGTATAGTATATAATATATATATTATATAGTATATAGTATATAATATATTTAGTATATAAAATTTAATAATGGACAATGGATTGGAGATTCGGGCTCTGTCTCGATACATACCCGACAGTGGAGGCCCGAGGGCTCTGTCCCGGTTTTAATAATTAAAATATGAACTTTAAAATTTAAATAAAATCTAGTTACTGACCTGAAGTTTTGATTCCTGAACCGCGTAGTGTGCACCGTGGAGATCCGATCGAACCCTCGTGCTGATAAAACCTTGAAGTATAAACCCTCGTCATCGTCGCCTGCTCCTTATGCCGCTAACAGTGTTCGTCGAATGCCTTTTTAATCACCCAAATTACGCGGACTGTTGCGTCGATGATTTTTCCCATCGTGGTGCGAGATTTTCGAAAAAATCGATGATTTTTACCAAACATCGTGCGGCGCGATTTTTCCCTGAAGTCGTGATTTTTTCGTCGGAAAAAATCGTCATCTCGAAAATCTCGCGATTTTTCGGGACATCGACGATGTTTTCTTCTATGGTTGCCAGGTCTTCTCTTCAGGTACCATGACACCATCAAAGCATGAATGACCACATAATGGGTGATTATTGCTTCTCCATCGTCCATCAAGGCTTCGACAACATCTCTAGGGTCCTTAACACCATCAGTAGGGTCTTCAACCTCTTCAGCAAGGTGGTGGCATCAAGATCCAGTCTTGTGGGTATAGGGACCTTGTCAACTAGGTACAAGGTGCTTCAAGGCACAAACCCACTCTGTAAGGGATCCAAGGTACTGCAGGTGGGACTTGGTGGCATCAATGATGACCTATGGGGCCACTGCAAGTTCATGTTGACATCAATGGCAATTTCATCATAATCTCCCCCTTTGTCGTTAATGACAACAACTCATTCTCCCCCTGTGAGCATGCTCCCCTTTTGTTTTCATCTCTCCCCCTTTGGCATCAATGGCAAAGGGTGTTCACACACTTGTATCTGCTATAACTTATTACTGTTCACTGATCATCGTTCCCCCTGTTAATACGCACGATCCTAGGACTTGTTTGTATACCTGGAGTAACCATCCTTTCTCCTTTTAGTTCATCCTCCAGCCTCTTGAACTCAAGGTGTGCTAAGGTGTTGCTGGAAATACTCACTTCCTGCGGACAAGAGCTATTTCCCTAGCTTGAAATCCTTCACAACAAGAACAAATGAGTAACAACAATAAACAATACTTTCCCTAAGATAAGCAAATGTTTGGAATGAAACTTCCACCTGTTACAAAGTGTAATGCTCCAGTCTTCAAGAGTACTAAATCTTCACAGTTTACCCGCAAAAACACATCACAAAGCACACAAGATCAAAGGTACCAAATATAATCCACTATCTTATATCAATGACTAAGGAATTTGATAATAAAACCAGTGATTAAAACACAATGAGAATTATGGGAAAGGAACTTTTATTGCATAATCAAATGAAAAGAGAGATTACAACCGATATGCCTTAGTGTTGAGATGTCTCTTTCCAAGCAAAGTCTTGTCCCCAAAGCTTCAACTTGTTTTCCTTATGCACACCCTAGATTTGGCCAGAATTTTGGTGCTGAAGCATAACTTTCCTCTCTTTACCCATGGGGGGTGAGGCACTACTTATAGCTCTTGGGAGGATAGGAATGGTTGAGATTCTCATGGGTGAGGTGGAAGGGAAATCCTAGAAGGAAGGATCTCGAGTCCAAATGGTCCAAAAGTGTAGGGATGAGGGTGCCACGAAGCTGATCTTTGAGAAGCTTCGTGAATCTTCTCTTTTTCCTTTTGAAACTAGAGCACCACTTCTTTTCTACGGAGACAGAGCGTTACAAGGGCTGCATCGCTTATTGCTTAAAGGGATTAGGCAGTGGCACCACTTATTGTCAACTGACAAATGTCATTACTGACAGGGGCAACTCACATTGTACAAAGGGAAAAAGTGGTGGTGGACACAAGTATGAAATCATGAGTTCTGGCTTGGGTCTAACTTCATATTTTGAGGATTTGAGGCAATTTCTGATGTTTCAGTTCTCATTACATGGTCATGACGAGAATTGTGTGTAACATAAGGCTTGCTATATGGCAGCCATCCTCCCTGCTCTGATCAACCTCTCTTGTCTGAACTGCTCGGTCTTCTTCATCCATACTTGCTTTTTGGCATCTGTCCTTTCAGCATTTGTTCCTTCATCCGTACTGGCTTTCCTTGATGAGCTGTATGGGAAACTTCTCAAGGGTTGTTTCCGTGTACTCCAACAATCTATAGCTTTGTGCCCAAGGCCACTACAACTATAACACCTCATCGTACGACAATATGCAGCAATGTGACCAACATGGTTGCATGTCCAACACCTTACTGTGTTGTTGGAACTTCCAACACTTCTTTGATCAAATTCATGTCTCCATGCCTGAGAGTGTCCCTGACTATAGGCCTTTGTCTTCTGATCTTCAAATCTTCCTGCATTGCTCTTCTTCCATGGTTCATTGGTTCTTCTTGCTGATGTGTAGGAAGGACTCTTCTTTGGTTGACTTCTTTGAATTGCACATTCTTGGGCTTTGTGATCAAACCCACTGCATGTGTAGCATCTCAATGTGTGACATGTGGGAGCAACATGTCGAACTTGATTACATGTCCAGCATCTAACTGAGTCATTGGGCTTTACACCATTTTTTTTTCCGTAGAGTCTACAATCTACAACTTTATGACCAAAGTTAGAACAAAAATAACAATAACCATTGAATTCACTTTCATACTTGGGACTTTGGTTCCATCTTGAAACTGTTTCTTTTCTGAACTTGCCTTGAGGAATAGATCTTGCTTCTTGATGCATCCTTGAATTAGCAGGGTCTTTGTTGTCATGTGCAGGTGCATGAGGAGCAACTTTGGATGTTAATGGACTTGCTTTTGGAGTCTTGGGAGACCAAGCGTCATCTTTAGATTTTTCTTTCTCCTTCTTGTAACCAAGACTAGTCTTGTCGAGTGGAGATCCCTGGCAATCTAAGATCTTATCTAGGACAACTGAACTGTCCTTGAACTTGACAAAAGCTTCATTCTTCTTACCTTTCTTCCTGAGACCAACTACCTCCATTTCCAGCTTCTGGATTGTCTCCTCCTTTTCTTCCAGTTGAATCTTCAGGATTTCTTCTATCCTCTTAGCTTCCTCCAGCTGACTCTTCAGATCATGATTGACCTCTCTAGTTTCTTCAAGCTCTTCAACATGCTCTTCTGATTCTTCCTTTTGACTGATCAATTCAGTCTTTAGTTGTTCAACTTCAACATCCTTATCTTTCATTTGATCCCGCAACTCTTTGTCTTTGTTTTTGAGCTTCACAAGCAACACTTTCATTGTCATGGTCTTCTACTGATATTCATTCAAAGAGTCCAAGATTTTCTTTTTGAACTTCGTGAAGTCACTTTGGTTCAGATTTACTGTGTTCAGAGATTAGTTGGCTCTGAGATCAATATTCAACAACGTGAGATGTATCTCATGTGCAACCTTTGATAACCCTTCATCATCATCTGCAGAACCTTCTCAATTTTATCACACAAGCTATCATTACAATCAAAGAGTCCATACCTTTACTGGAGTCCTCTTCTTGCTATTCTTCTTTTTGATTGACTTCTTCTGGGGGCTTATCTTCTGATTCCTGGTTAGTCTTCTCGGGTTCTGGTCTTTCCTTTTGATACTCACTTTCCAACTTGAACCATAGGTCTTTGGCTGAAGTGTATTCCTCGACACTTTCTTTCATTGAACTGGGATTCCATCCATGAGAAACTTCAATGTTGTAGTATTGTCCTTCTTTGCTTCCTTCTGTGCAGCTGATTTACCCTTCTTGTTTGATGGAGCGGGTGGATTGATCACAATCTCCCAAATGCCAAACTTCTTCAAATATGCCTTCATCTTGCTCCTCCAACTGAAATAATCTGTCACATCAAGTATTGGCATGTCATTGCTTGATGACTCTTCTTTTGCTTCCATTGTGTCTCCATAGATCTCCTTCAAGCTTGCTAGGCTTGTGACGAAGGACGACTCTGATACCAATTGTTGGACACAATGGCTACACTGAGAGAGGGGGTGAATCAATGTGAGAGCAATTTAAGACTTTTTAACCTTCTTTTATTCAATCAAATTATATCGAGCATTAATTACATAATCATATGCATCTGTTGAGTCAACCATAAGTCATAAGCATAAACATCACATCAAAGAGACACAAGAATGTTTGTAATTTGATCTTTATTTATTGTACTCACTTGTCTATTGTACACAGTGAAGCACCACTCACTAAGGACTCGCGAGTCTGTGCGAGTAACCGGCAGAGACTCGGCTAGGACTTGAAAACTCGACAGACTCGACTACCTGGCGCGGACTCGGCAGAACTCAGCTCATACTCACTGAAAAAGGACACCGTCGGTCACGAACTCGATTCCGTCGGAATTGCCGGAAAGACCCCGCAGACGTGAAACAGACATTGCCTACGCGAAATGGACGTAAATCTGACGTCGTAGAGGGGTTATAAATTGCAGGAGCCGGTCGCTGTTGGGTCATCCCTGGCTGAGAAGAAAGCCTCATCAATTGTTGTTGGTCGTGGACGAGGTCGTTGTGCAGTGTGGAGTTAGGACGAGGTCGCTGTGTAGTGTGGAGTCAGGACGAGGTCGTGGATGAGGGTGCTTGGCAGGTGGTCTTCGACGTTCGCTGGTGGTGCTTCCAAGTTCCAAGTTTCCAGGTTCGTGTATCATTTTAATTTTTTACAGTTTATTGTTCACTGTAAGTTACAGTTAACTGTAAATTAAAAAAGAAAATTATGTAATAGTTATAGACTATAGTTAATAGTTTTAATTTAAAAAAAATTATGTAATAGTTTATGTAAAACTTAACAGTTATAGTTTATACTATATAGTTTAAAAAATTTATGTTATAGTTATTAGTTATATAGTTTAAAAAATCTATGTTATAGTTATAGTTTAAAGAATTTTATGGTATAGTTTAAATTATAACATTTTTTTATGTTATAGTTTAAATATTTTTTTATAGTTATAGTTTAAAAATTGTTATATTATAGTTTAAAGTTTAAACTCATTAAAAATTTAGCATATAATATTTAATTTTTTTAAAATTTCATTTGATTTTGTAGTATAATTTTAATATTTTATAAGTTAATTAATTTTAAAATTTTAATATGTTATTACTAATTAGGTTTCGAAGGGTAAATGGCTAAGTATCTCAGCCACATAGGGGACTGTGGGATGAGATACTCAGCCACAGGGCCTGTGGGCTGAGTAGTGTTTGAGTAGACTTGACTTACTCAGCTACTACTCAGCCCACATGCCTTGTGGCTGAGTNCCCCTGTGTGGCTGAGATACTCAGCCACAGGGCATTTGCCCTTAGAAACCTAATAACATATTAAAATTTTAAAATTAAAAATCAATATCATTTTTAAAAAATCAATAAATTTAAGGTAGCTAGATTCATTTCATTGTGTTTTGAATTTTAATTTTTAATTGAAATTGATTTTAAAATTAAGTTTTAAATTTAAATTTATAATTATTTAATATTTTTAAAAGCCCTGTGGCTGAGATACTCAGCCACAAGGCATGTGTGCTGAGCAGAGTCTGAGTAGAGTGTTACTCAACTCAGCCCACAGGCCCTATGGTTGAGTATCTCATCCCATTAGGTGCCACACCCCTGTGATACTCAGCCACAGGGCCTGAGGGATGAGTAGAGTAACACTCTACTCAGTCCACAGGCCCTGTAGCTGAGTATCTCAACCAACAGGGCCACAATTGTTTTTAAATTCTTTAAAGTTTAAGCAATTAAAATAAAATAAAATATGAATTTAGAATACTAAATTTTAAATTTTAATAAACCATTTTTTTTGTAATCCAGAATCCAGATTCTATGGCACCTAAGGCTATAAGGCCTCTTGATCCAGCATGGAAGTATTGTGTCCAAGTGAATCCCAATGATGACCACAGGGTCATTTGCAATTTCCGCACTGCCCAAATGTCTGGGGGCATAGACAGGTTGAAGTACCATCTAGTAAGAATTGTTTGCAAAGATGTGGTGGTGTGTGACAAATGCCTCGATGAAGTCACAATTGAAATGGTAGATGCTTTGGATGCCATTAGAGAACAAACTGAGAAGAGGGCAAGATACAAGTTTGAAACTTTTATGAGAGGAAGATATTCAATGGGACCATCGGATGCAACTTCAACTACAGGGGGGTCCACATCCTTTATTGCAGCAAAAAGAAGTGTAACTTCAGGATCTCAACCATCCTGGGAGAGCTTCAATGAAAAGAAGAGGAAAGAAGCAGATATGGTTGTGAGGAGGTTTTGGTATCATAATAGCCTTTCATTTAACTATGCAAAGTCTTATTTTTATCAGCCCATGGTAGATGCCATTGCAAGTGCTGGCCCTGGATACAAAGCCCCCTCCTATAATGCACTTAGGGGGAAAGAGTTAGATGAGGAGCTCGAGCGTGTCAAGGAACAATTGGAGACCATTAAAAAGTCATGGAAGTTTACAGGTTGCACAATTTTGTCAGATGGGTGGACAGATCAAAGGGGTAGAACAATCATTAATTTTGTTATAGCTTGCCCTAAAGGAACCATGTTCCTAAAATCCATTGATGCATGTTCGCATGTAAAGGATGCACATCTGATTTTTTCATTGTTGGCTGATGTTGTGGAGGAAGTTGGGGTGGCAAATGTTGTCCAGGTAGTCACGGACAACACTGCAAATTATGTGGCAACTGGAAGGTTGCGTTCTGCAAAATATCCCACCATCTTTTGGACTGCATGTGTTGCCCATTACATAGACTTGATGCTGTAGGACACTGGGAAGATGGAATGGGTGCAAGCTGTTGTGTAAGAATGCAAGCAAATAACCAAGTATATCTATAACCATGCTTGGGTCTTGAACTTTATGAGGGAATATACACAGGGTGAACTCAGTCGCCCTGCTATCACACGGTTTGCCACGACCTTTCTTTCCCTCCAAAACCTTTTGAATGAGTACCAAGCTTTGAGACGGATGTTTTGTAGCCAAGAATGGATACATTGGAAAGATAGCACAAAACTAGATGCAATTGTTGTGAAGCTGTCTCTCTTAGGAGATGGTTTGTGAGAGAATGTCACTGAAATTGTCAACTTCACTGAGTCACTTGTAAAAGTCTTGAAAATCATGGATGGAGAGAAACCTGCAATGGGATATGTCTATGAGGGCATGGATAGGGCCAAAGAGGCCATCAAGGCTTTCTATAAGGGGGATTCATCAAAATATCTCCCTATATGGCAGATTATTGATTCCAGGTGGGACATGCAGCTACATGCACCATTGCATGTTGCGGGAGCATATCTCAATCCGAGCTTATTCTATAATCCAGACTCTAGCATTCAAGGTGATCTTGAGGTGATGAGAGGTGTCATGATATGCATCGAGAAGATGGTCCTGGATCCAGAAATTCAGGACAAAATCAACTTGCAACGTGATATGTACAAAGAAGCATCTGGCATGTTTGGATTCAGCTCAACCCAACGATTCAAAGACAAGAAAATGCCATGTAAGATTCAATTTGTAAAAACTAAATTGTTATAACCTAGAAGTTAGAACTTAGCTTATAAATTTGCTAGTTATCTTTTTCAATTTTGGCATTGCAAAACTTGTAATTTTTTATGTTTTTAATTTTTGTAGCCAATTGGTGGATAGATTGTGGCTCTGAGGCACCACAATTACAAGAATTTGCTATCAAATTTTTAAGTCAACCCTGCAACGCTTCAGGTTGTGAGCGCAATTGGTCGGTATTTGAGCACATCCACAACAAAAAGAGGAACAGGTTGGAGCATGAGAGGTTGGAGAAGTTGGTTTTCATCTACTACAACCTTTGAATGCTCACAAAACAAATGCAGCCGAAGGACCTAGATCCAATTTAATTGGATGATATTGATTTAGAGTCTAAGTGGGTTGCGGAGGAGTTCCCTGATGATTTGAGTTGGCTTGATGAAGAGACTCAGGATCCACCTAGTCTGCCATATTCTCAAATGGAAACTCCAAATACACCTGCTTCATAGTTGCTTCAGTATGCCGATGTTGGCACTAGCTCCTCGAGGGCATATTTCAGGCGTACTTGTAGATAGGCATGAGACTCGAGTACATGGAGACATTGTCTATTTTGGTTTTCTATTTCTGTTATGAGACTGAATTTTGAACTTGCTGCCATTTCTGATTTTTAAATGACTATGGTATATTGTTTATGGTATATGGTATATGGTATATGGTTATGGTTTATGGCTTATGGTTTATAATTAGTGAATCTATAATCACTATTTATTTTTTTGCATACAAAATTTGATTATGTTTATGAGATAATGTGCCATATTTTATTTATTTTTCCTAGTTGCCGAGTCTTGCGGAGTTTGTCTCGAGTCTTTCCCGATTTTTTCTCGAGTCAGCGAGTCATATGCCAGCCGACTCTTTGCCGAGTCCGAATCGTGCAACATTGATTGTAGTATGTACACACTTGTATTCACTTGTCTATTTACATACTCCTGTACACACTTGTATTTACATACTACTGTTCACACTAGTATTTACATACTCATATTGTACTCAAACTACTTACTCATGCTGTACACTTCCTGTATACTCAAACTACACACTCATACTGTATACTTCAACTTGTACATACACTATACACTCTACTCTATTCTTTCACATAAATACAACACTGTAATTGCATATCAACATACCTTTCATGCTTAAGTTTCAGCACTTTCACAAAAAGCAAGGAAGGCAGCAGTAGTCACCCAAAGCTTTGACTGTCAAGAGTGCATGGACTGTGGTGTCTACCAAAAAAAAGATGCAAGAATTAGACTGCATAACCTCTCGTCAAGGCTTGGATCTGTGGTTGAATTTTTCAACAAGGATGTCTTTGTGGAAGGAAGAAAAGACTCGCGTCTCTAGCAGGGTGATCTCCAACCAAAAATGTGACTATTCTACCATAGTATAAACTCTGTGCAGGCTACCGCAGTCCACTCCTGAAAACAACAGACCTCAAACTTGGTTTTGTCATGAGGAGGACAACTACAGGACTTGTCCACCAAACTCGGGAGCATATGATAAAACTAGACCTTAAAAACGTCTGTGTGAAAATTCTTTTGGTACCTCTGCTGCTGTTAGACCAGCAAGGAGAAAACTCAGTCAACAACCCCAAAAAAATCAATTTCAGCACTGGAAAAAATTTGGGTCTGTAACTTCTTGCTGCTGTAGCCCTAGCGTAAAACCTCAGTCATGTATTGCGAAAAACTTCAGTTGAATGGATGAGAAATCGTTGATAAAAAGTGTGACAAGTGTTGTGTATTAATACTCTTTGAAAGCGCGTTGAGGAGAAGTATACTAAGGCCGACTTATTTAAGAAAAAGCATCATCATAAAAGGTTGTTTTATTAAAAATTGTTTTAACTTGTCAATATTTAGTGGAGCTGACTTTATAAAGGGTTAATTAATTTATTAAAAAATGCTTTTAAGACATGCCAAGGGGCTTCCTAGGCTTCTTCAACCACCTCAACCATACCAAGAGACCTCCGAGGGTCAAGATCCATCATGACATCACCTGTGGGGTTCCCTGACCTTCTCTTGGGGTACACCATCAGAGCATGAATGACCACATAATGGGTCATTAATGCTTCTCCAAGCCATCTAGGGCTTCTCCATCGTACATCAAGGCTTCGACACCATCTCTAGGGTCCTTAACACCATCAACAGGGTCTTCAACATCTTCAGCAAGGTGGTGGCATCAAGATCCAGTCTTGTGGGTACAGGGACCTTGTCAACTGGGTACAAGGTGCTTCAAGGCACAAACCCACTATGTAAGGGATCCAAGGTACTGCAGGTGGGACTTGGTGGCATCAATGATGACCTGTGGGGCCACTGTAAGTTCATGTTGGTATCAATGACATCATCAACAATTTGCTAAGGACATGTAGAAAGAGTTTGAAATATCATTACTCGGTGAATTGACCTTCTTCTTGGGACTCCGGATATCTCAAAGAACATAAGGCATTTTTATTGCTCAGACAAAATACATCGAGGAAATGTTAAAGAAATTCTAGATGGAAGATTGTAAACCTGTGAGTACTCCTATGATCACCGGTTGTAAGCTGAGCAAGGGCGATGAATCTTAGCAAGTAGATCAAAGGCTCTATAGATCAATGATTGGTAGTCTGCTATATGTAACAACCTCCAGACTAGATGTGATGCAGGCCGTTGGACAAGTTGCAAGATTTCAAGCTGCCCCAAAGGAAACCCACATTATAGTAGTGAAAAGGATCTTCAGGTATCTCAAAGGAGCTGTGGATTTTGGACTTTGGTATCCAAAAGGGAATGAGCTGATATTGATAGCCTATTCAGACGCAGATTGGGCAGGATGTGTTGATGACAAAAGAAGTACAAGTGGAACAACTTTCTTTCTAGGCAATTGTCTGGTATTTCGGTCAAGCAAAAAACAGTGTTCAGTGTCTTCATCAACCGCAAAAGTAGATAGCAGCAACAACTTATTGTACTCAAATTCTTTGGATGAAGCAAACCCTGCAAGACATACACGTGACATGTAATGAGCCGATTCCAATTCTATGTGACAATACGACTGCCATTAGTATCTCCAAGCATCCAGTTATGCACTCCAAGATCAAGCACATTCCAATCAAGTAAATCTATAAGATGAACCCTAACCTTGTGCTTCTAGGTGTTCAACTAATACTACTATTGCAGTTGTAGACGGCCTTGAGGAGTTCGAGCTTGAGCTAGATGATGATGCCATTTCCTATGCCAATGCTAGTCTTGATTCTAGTTTTACTTCTAGTTCTAGCAGTGGTGATGAGTTTGATGATTTATCGTGTTGACTATTGACATCTATGATGTATGATGTAGTGGCATCATAGCATGTTTTTTGGACTCAACAAGCCATGTAGGCTTCACTGATTATGTATTTTGTTTGAGAAATGTATTGCATAGTACACTTCGTGCCATTTTGATATATTCAATGTTCACCCTTATATGGTATATACATGAGTAGACTTTGGATATTTTGTCTCTAATGCTTTGGAATCATGGATTAGAATCTTTAAAATTTAAATATTTTATGTATTTTTGAGTAAACTGAGTCATTAAATTCAATTCAGTCAAGTCATCACCAATTCATTTCTGATTCCAATTCCGAGTCTGAGTTGACCCTCTACTGATACCTAGTCCCAGTCCGAGTTTTAAAACATTGAGATTTATTCTTGAGTTTTTTTTAGAAAATAACAGACTATTAAATCTGAGATTTATTGTTAAGATATCCTTCTACATATGAAATAAAGTCACTAAAGTGACTTAGGTTAAATAATTTGGGTTTATGTATTAGGGTGTTAGTTAGTTAGGGTTTTCGGTCTCTCAAACTCTTTGTAAGAGCGGGGACCCTCAATGTAATGTTGTACCGTCTCGTAATAATATTATTCCGTGTGTTATTGAGATCATTTGTTCGGTAATGTAACCTGCTTTAGGGTTTCTTTTTTATTGGTTCTTGGAATATTGTATCAGAGTGGGAGAGTACCTTGGACTAATCCGCTGAGTATGCTCTTCTCTTGCATCGCAATATGATCTGGAGAATCATAAAATCTTGATTAGTTATTGAGTTAGGAATTTATGAGTTTGTTCTTATTTTCTTTTGTTTATCATTTGAGCCACTTCCATGGGTTAAAACCACCACAAAGTGCTGAAGGAATTGCAACCACTGTTGTCTACGATTGCCAGCCTTTAAAAGTCATCGCTATCAACCTCACCATTATACCTGTTGGAGACATCGCTATTTACTAAAGCCGTGATCTGTTAACCCACGAGTTTGTTTAGTTACAGATAATGTCAAAGAAGCCACCATAGAAGAAAGTCACTAAATTGCTGTCGCAGTCTTGACTCCATAGAGTCTAACCCATCATTCATAGTTCACTGCCACATTGTAAATCAAGCAACCGTGAGGGATTTGTCACAGGATTAAAGAGAACTGTTGATCTTTTTTTTTAAACCAATTGCTACATACCCAAGCCACCTTTTCTTTTGAACACATCAAGATTCAATGCCCAGTTAGTCAATTTGTTGTTGGAGCGTAGCATATATCTGCCATCGAGCCTGATATTGCACAATAAAGAGATCTTCCAAGGTAAAAGGAGCTGACATGAGCCATCCAACCATTGGAGGAAGAAGCCACAGATAAAGTAAGGATTGTTTTTTTTAATTAAGGGAGCTACCAGTTTTCCAAATCGATGCCAATCATGCTGCTGTAAAGATGAAAGTCAAGCTAGCCGTTGATATCACGCCCAGTCTGTCTAGTCGAGCCTAGCCACTGTTTTCTTTAAGTAAACACCTTTTCTTTAAAGGAAAAAAAAAGAGGAGCCGCTGCCAATTTTGAACGTCGTCCTTTTGGCCACTACCCACATTCGTACAATAGTACAACTACCATACAATGATTTCTGAAAAAACAATTTCTTTCAAAAATTGATTTTGTACAGTGGAATAAAAAATCGAATCTGTACATCCATTACACAAAATTAAGACCCGTACAGTCTGTATGATCAATTATGCACTGGTAGTGTTTTAAAATTTTATTTTCAGTGTGAGTTATTTGATTAAGCAGCAGAAATTCATAAAGTGTTTAGATCTGTTAAAGCCATGAAAATGCCATGGGTCACATCCTTGCATTCTTGTGTCCCCGGAACTTTGTGGAATATTAGATAGGATATTGTTGCTGTTATTTCTAAAATATCTTAAATGCTATTTATTTTCTTTCTCAAAGTAGTAGAGACATTGATGTCATGAATGATTGCATCTGTTGTACTACTGTATGTCTAAGGGTTTTGCAACTTTTTCCAGTTGCCAAACAATAGGTTTTAACTTCTGTTTGTGCTTGTCACAATCTGTTAGTAACTGGCCTTTCTGAGGAATTTACATCTCTTATGATTAGTTTTTGGCTCTTTTTGCAGTGGCAGTGTCTCAATGCATCCTGAAGGTTTCCGAGCTTATGTCCATGGTGGGATTCTTGCAGGTGAACTTTTTCACATTAGTCTATTTTTTTGCTAGTAATCTATAGTGATTCCATCCCTGATATAAAGTTTTTTCATGATTTAAAGAAGTATGCCATATAAAACCTTGGTTGATCTCATTGTTTACTGTTGTTGGGGATGTAGATGAAATGGGATTAGGGAAAACAGTTGAGCTTCTTGCATGCATCTTGGCACACCCTCAGAGATCAGATCAATCGGATATTGTTCATGACAAAGTGAACCTGGCAGAAAATGGGCACCCTTCTTTGAAAAAACGAAAAAGGGAACGAGTTGACTGTGTATGTGGAGCTGTTACTGAAAGCTACAAGTATACTGGTCTTTGGGTTCAGTGTGATGTATGTGACGCTTGGCAACATGCAGATTGTGTTGGTTTTGAAAAAAATGGAAAATCTAATTTTGAAGTTGAGATTAGGAACAGAAAAGTCACTAGAAAGAAGAGGAAAGGTTTAGTAATGGAAGATGGTGCTGGGGCCATCGAGATTGAAGAAAACTTTGTTTGTCAGACCTGCTCAGAATTGATTCAAATTTCAGACTGTGCTATGGTTTCTCGTGCAACTCTCATTGTTTGTCCAGCTCCAATATTGCAACAATGGCAGAGTGAGATTGATCGGTAGGAAACATGATAGTTAAGTAAAATTCTGGTGCTTCTTTTGGTGGGAAAGTACTTATTATATCTACATAAAATTTTCGCAAAAGAAATCAAATTGAGGGAGTTCTGGTGCTTATTTCTGAATAGATTGTCTTTAAAAAAAGTAGAATTATTAATATCTGCCAAACAAAGAGAGAATTTGATAAAATTAAGTTATATGCGATCGAGTGTAATTAGACTTTGCTCAGTGAACTCCTAAAACATCTCTAATTGTTTACCATCATAGTTATGCTATATCTAGTTATTTCAACTTATGGGAATGGCATAACATGATCATTGATAGCATATTAGATCAGTGCTGCTCTTGATAAGGAATCTATCTGTCCTCTACCCTTCTAGACCCTTTTGTCCGAAGCCTCAAGTTTAATAGGGAATCTATCTGGCATCTAAGCTTCTTCTAGACCTTTTGTCTAAATCACCAAGTGGCTGGAATAGTCTAAAACATATCGTAGTCCAAATACTGTGCATCCAGGTTTATCCTGATTCTTCTCATTATCCTTAGCTGAATATCCCCTCCACAAGCTGGATAATATTCCCATCTTTTATTGCATTATAGTGCCAGTGCCACTTATCATATTATCCTCCCATCTATATAGTTTGCCTAAACCTCTACAATTCTTTATTGTTCAACTTGTTTAACAGAACAATTGATCCTCGTCTCCATCACTGGTGTTCTTTCAAGTCACAATGTGGCTTTCCCCTAATGAGTTCTCTATGATTTCTCGTCCTCTCTTTAAACTTTAAAGTCACAATGTCTTCCAGAGTCTCAGATATCCTCTTGGATTGGCTCTATTTTTGGCTGCTTATCATTTTTCCATCTACATGACTTCGAACGTGCTCAATCTCTTGAAGTTACAGTTGAGAATAATTTGAAAAAAGGATGATTGCCATGATTAATGCTTGCAGGATACTGTTAATTTTTCTTTTATATTTTTGTCATTAAATAAGTACAGAAAACTGGAGGAAAGGAATTACACATCATTGAGAATTACTTGCCAGCCACCCATTATTGTGCAGGATATCCTCTTGATTGAGATTCTTCAGTAGTTGGAATCCTTAGACTGGTCTTGGGAGACTATAATGGTTGATGAGAAAGATGAAAATTTTGATAATTTTGGTTGTATGTCTTTTAGCCATGTTTTCTACTCCACAGTTGTACTAGATTTTGCTTTGAATTTTATGAATTTTGTAAAGATGCTTTAATCACTCCTACGATGTATATAAATGAACTTTTGTCATTCATGGACATTGATATACATCCATTTTAAAACCACCGATGCTAGTTACATCTATGGCAATCTAGAAACTATATTTTCTATGACAAAAGAGAACTTAGCCCAAGAGAAGAGACCTTTTCCCCAGGAGTTTGGTGAATACTATCACCATGCCCTAGCACCTGTGACCAATTGGTATACTCTTCCTCTTCGATATTCAGCTGTATTTCTTTTCATCACTGACTCATCAAGTCTGTCTTCCTTCCATTGTGATTAAGTGAACTATGGAAGAATTAAATGAGAGGATGCTTTAACATAATTGCTTTGACTAAAGTAAAAGAGATTCAGGCTACTGACAATAATTATATTCCTGATTAAAAGTTAAGGAAATTCAGGGATTAATTGCCTGCATATTTGTTTTGCAGTCACATCAAAAAGGGATCTTTAAAGGTTAGAGTGTACGGAGGTGTTAAAAATATTTCGAGTGAATCCACTTTAGACCATATGGGAACCAGTCTAAATGACCTGGCAGATGCAGACATTGTTTTAACAACATATGATGTACTGAAATCAGATCTTTCACATGACTCTGATAGATATCATGGTGATCGGCGATCCATGAGATTTCAAAAGAGGTATGTATCCATAGTATATTTACCATTATTCCATATTCTTTACAAATTTTACTTATGAGAATTTTGATGTTTTCTGTGTCTTGTTTTGCCAGTTTCCTCTTCTTTCCTTAGTTTTCTTTAATGGATGTTGGTATGTTTGCAATAGTTGCAAGTGTCTTTTAAGGGAAGCCTATTACTTTTTGTATGTTTCTTCATTTCTATTGTTGCCTTTCAGAAAGCTCATTAGTAGAATGGAGTGATTTCATATAGCACAAGAAAAGATAACTTTTTAAGATATACCATTCACTCCATGTGCCATCTATAGTGTCTTCAGAGGCTATACAGTCAAACAGAAAATAGATTTGGCTCAAGAAGAGCAAAATGGAGCTCTAGCACGAGAGTTAGAATTGACCATGGTCACAAGCATAGCTCTCAACAAAGTAAAGATGAATTCAATTTGAAAACCAGATCTGTTTGAAGTTGACTATTTAAAACACCATGATATCAACTTCCCTGGATGGAAGTTTATGCCTGAATAGCTTACACATGATGGTCTGGATCGGGTTTGTTGGCCTTAGCACCTCTTTTCCTATGGGAAGCTGCAAATACCCTATTATCTGTTGGGGACAAATCTATCCTGCTTAGTACTGTGAGCAAAATTTGTCATAAATTTTAAGCTTTTATGACTTTGGGTCCAATATGTATTGTGTATGGACACATTTTTTCTTAGTATTCTCATTTTATGACCATATAACCTTAAAATTTTGGTGATGCATCAAAATCAAGCAACTGCAATACAAACTTTACCTTGCTTATATTTGTCTCAGCTCCACGGCTTTGACCTGTAAGATGGCCAATTCTTGCATTTACCATTAGTATCCAAATAGTCTAATCCAGGGTAATTTTTAGGGGCGAAATTTCGCCAATTGGCTATTTTTGAGGTTCTTTTCAAAAAATAATTTTGCTATTTGGTCATTTTTAGTGTCTAATATTGCCTATATTTACATTAAATATGTTTTTTTTATCATAATATTCACCAAAATTTACACATTTCAGTGTTAATTTTATGTTTCATATTTAATATTCACCTACCTATCTATAAACATGTTTTTTTCAATCCAAAACAATCGCCTAGAATACAATTCTATACTTAAGTATAATATTAGAATCCTTAAAAAATATCCTGCTCTAATCAATAAAGAATAATGAAAATTATATAAGTTAAATGTATATTGCACTAAGTTTCAGAGACAGGAGGATGGGTTTTGGGGATGGTTGGAAGATATGCCCAAATTTCCATGGACAACAGACTGACAAAAATATATAAAAAATCAACATATTAAAAATAATAGAAATTAAAAAAACATTAAGACCTTAAAAACATTAAAAATTTAAAAGCAAAGATTCTATAACATAGGACTATAATACAACTCAGTGAAAGTAGAAATATCTAAATATAATAGGTCCAAAATAAGATGTCTGTGTGGATATTAAAAAACATAAAAGAGTAGATATGGGCTACAAGAACCTACCAAATACTGGAGTCAAAACTATTGTTGCAATTATCCCCAATTACAAAAATATACTACATAGTATTTTGACACACAGTACATACATAATATTTGTCATTGTCTGAATGTCGAAATAGTGAGTGTATTGTTCCTGGAGAACTGCTGCCACATGGGCATTTTGGATGTGGGGGTATCTAGATGTTCCTGGAACCATAAAAGAGAACATGTCCCAGACCTCGTCATTTTTGATGGGAAAAGTTTGAGGGATGTGGGGGAAGTCCTCCACATCCTCGGGGACATCAACTTCCAAACAGGGACTTCCTCCTGAAGTCCCCAAGTTTCTGTCGGTGCATCCCCTAGGGGCAGGGACCAGTTTCCATGGAACATTGGGTGAAACTTTTGTTTTAAACCTCTTGTGCATAAATACAAATTAATATTACTGTCGGAGCATGGTACTCCCAGGAGGTACTTAAACAATAGTCATCTCAAATGTGAAAGAGCATAAGGAATTCAATTTGATGGTATATGTCTGTACTCTAGAGTCCCTATATCCAAGCCTCACGATTTCAAGTGGTTTAACGTGCTCATTAGCCATGGAATTTATTTGAGGTCAAAGACTGTCCATATCAAAGATAAGATAATTATATTAATGTCCAACAAATGACCACAAAAATAGGTCAATGGGACTAGAAGATACAGTGTGAATATAAAGTGGGAGTATAAAGTATGAAGAGAATATAATTATATTAATGTCCAAGAAATGACTACAAAAGTAGGTCAATGGGACTAGAAGATACAGTGTGAATATAGAGTGGGAGTATAAAAGCAACTCCCAAGTAATGCTGAAAGGTCAAATACTGGCCATATCCAAGATAAGATAATTATATTAATGTCCAACAAATGACCACAAAAATAAGTCAATGGGACTAGAAGGTACAGTGTGAATATAAAGTGGGAGTATAAAAGCAACTCCGAGGTAATGCTGAAAGCTATGTCGCAAGGTTCAGGTTTGAATTCAGGTTCAAAAAGCAGTAAGTTCGATTCAGGTTCGAATTTTCCGTTGAAGTTCGGATGAGGTTCGTCATTAGTTTTGACCATATATATATAATGGAATTGTAAATTGTAAAAAAAAAATAGAATAAATTCTTCAAACTTCAAATTTAAAAGATTATCCAATATTTTATATACTTAAGGAATTAAGTTAGTATTTACTCTAAATTAACATTAATAAAGTAAAGTTTTCTTTTAATAATATTTAAAAAATGACGACATTTATTTATAATTCTTAAATTTATTATAAGTTTCGAGGGAAAATTTAAAAAATTATTAAGAAATACGATTTTATTTTTATATTAAGCCGTCTTCCACAAAAAGCTCAATGGAAGATTTAGAAGACTAGTCTAAGTTGCCGGTCACACGGACATCGTGGTCCACAACGCATTGATCCTTTCAAGTTTTGGGTTTGAGCAAACACCCATTGACGGTCACACCATCTGCCTTCGATTTTTTGCGTCATGAACTGGTTCACGATTAAGGGTTCGACTACTGCATGAATTAGTTTGCGGGTTATAGAGCTGCTCGCTCTCCAAATTGAATGTCGTCCGTGTGTCGAGACTCAAGCTCGGACAAGAATCATTTGCTGAGTTTTTAATGGGTCGAGCTAAGCCATGGTCGATTTTTAACTACTGCTGCTGGTGAAATGAACGTAGGACTCACCGTCTACGAGTATAGCATTAGGATCTTTGAAACAAAATTAAAGAAAAAACTCCTTAAAAATTCAAATCTGAACAAACTTGTTCAACAAATTCGTTTATCTTCAAGCTTGCCATTAAGTTCGCTTATTAGGTTTGGTGAACCTAAACAAAATTTCAAATATTTTTGAGGTTCACCAAACTTCAAACCTCAAGGTTCAAGTTCGACAAACCCTATGACATAGGCTGAAAGCAAGATAAGGAAAGCTAAAGAAAAAAAAAGTGTAGCATAGATAAGTATCGAGCTAAGCTAATCACCAGGTGTAACCAACAACAAAAGATATATATAACAGTATCATAGGTGCAGTGATGCAAAGTGAGAGAGAGAGAAAGCCGAGGATGATGTCAAGATCTCTTGGGTTTGATGACTGAAGGTGGGGCGACCGGAGCACTGGCTTGCTATCAAAGTCCTCGAGCACCATGGTGGGGTTTGAGTATATGATCTTGGGGGGGGGGACATAGGAGCAAGGGAGCGTTGCTCTCCTACTATTTAAGGTTGAAGGAAGGAAACTCTAGATCGATCTCTGGTTGCTCAGTTGAAGTGAAGGGGTAATTTGATGGGCGGGAGGCACCCTTCATGTCCATTGGTTCATCGATGTTGAAAAATGTAGTTCATACAAGAACTTTTGTATAGGTTCAATGTGAACATGCCTGAAGTAGTTTGAGTCTTCTATTTTGTAATTCACTATAGGAATAAAGTGAAAGTCTAATTTTTCACTAATTGAGTCTAATAAAGTGTTTATACATTAATGATTTAGATTAATTTCAATCCTACATCTCATTGTGAGATTAGGGTTTTGGTAGATTAGGGTTTCAAATCAAGTATAAAGGTAGGTCAAGATAGATTGCTTATATATAGTTTTGTTTGACAAGGATAACGATTGAAGAAGGAGCAAATCACATCATTTAGGAGGCATAAAACAACATAAGTAATCTTTATAGCCAAGCCATATATTATAGTTAGTACATAAGATCTGTACAAACATTGTTATATATATAAAGAAAAATATAATGATGCTTAAAACTAAAATCATATAATAAATTGTAATTAGTCATGAAAGAGCATGACTTTATGAAAAGTCATATTCATACCCTGTAAAACATATATATGCGGGATTTCTATTGTAAATTAATCACCATCAGGAATTTTACAGTGTTCCACGGGGACGCGTTTCCACGTTTCCTACATCCCGAGGACTTGGGGACTCTTGGCAAAATGTTTCCCCCCACCATGCCCCTAAGATTTTTTTTTAAATGTTTTCCCATTATTTTCAATTTTTGCAATCCCTACTTGGTACTACTTAGAAAATAAATCAATATATTTAGTATTTACATTGCACAATCATGAATATACATCAAATGAATTATTATTTTTTATATTTTATTTTATATTTATAATTTTAGAGACGTCCCCACGTCCCCCCCGAATTTCCCTAAATTTGGGGGTGGTCTCCACGCGTCCTGAATGTGCATTTCCTCGTTCCTGCATCTCCCTGTCCCAAAAACTTGGGGGAACATGGGAATTTTATTAATAAATATTTATTTTTACTCGGTCAAAATTGTCTTAGCAGTGATTTTTTCAGTCCATTGGTATCAGAGCTGTTGACGCCTGTGCACAGTCACCACCGTCAAAACCATCTGTCACCTGCGTTCTTCCCGCTGCATATCACCCTGTGTCGTCATCTTCTTGTGTTGTCATCGTCCCTTTGCTCCCATCGCTGATCATCCCTCCACGCGCCCGCTACCCTTTCCCCCCGCAATTTCTACTTCTCCTTGTAGCCTCCTTCGATGTCCCAACTCTCCGCCCAGTCTACCTCCCTCCGCTCCATTTCCCCATTGCTCCATGCGCAGACGCCACTCACCACAAGTTTCGATTCCCACAACCGCCTCCACGCCCATCTCCACGCNGCGCAGACGCCACTCACCACAAGTTTCGATTCCCACAACCGCCTCCACGCCCATCTCCACGCTCCTGTTTCCGCGTCTTGCTCCCCTCCATCTCTCCCATCCATCCCTTCCGCCACCACCCCCGTCTGCGTGGGACCTTGTCTCCTGTCTCCACTAACGACCTTCCAACGCCACCCTTCCATTGACCTACAAAAAAAAATATAAAAAATTGTATATAATAATAATATTATTATTATTAATATTATAATAATAATAATAATAATAATATAATAATAATAATAATATTATTATTACTATTGTTATAATTATTTAAAAAAAGAATTATTATATTATAATAATAATAATAATTATTATAATTATCTAAGAAAAAAAATTGTGGTGGGTTGGCTTCAAACAACCAATAAAAATAAATCAAGATTCACCGTAGAAAAAATCCCAGTCGCTGCCAAGATGGGAGATATCAATGTGAGATTGGACCAATTAGACCAAAAAGTCAACAAGAGATATGCAGAACTCAAGGTAGACATCAACAAAAAACAATAATGAACTAACAGGACTCGAGGCAGGACTAGAGCAAGGCATCATTACATTGTAGGTAGAGCAAAAGAAGATGCAAGAAACTCTCAACACTATCTTGGCCAGACTACCGTCACACACTCCAATTCCCCCACCTAGCTATGACTTAGACCCTTTCAATACACCTCCTCCAAATACGCCTAATTCGTCGGGCCAACCCGACACGACGCCACCACACGAAGTTCCCCTCTTTAACATTTTGTCGATATCAATTCCCCAAGCACACGGATACTGGATAAGGGTAAAACTAGAGCTACCCAAATTTGATGGTGATGAGAAGCAATGCATCGCATGGATAAATAAAGCCGAGGAATACTTTGATATCCATAACATACCCTACGATAGGGAGAAGATTAAGTACGTTGCCATGCAGTTAGAGGGAAATGCGTACAATTGGTACATGTGGTGGAAGACGACAATTCGAGTTTGTTCCTTTAATTGGAACACCTTTAAAAATGATCTTTTAAAAGGTTTCAAGGCGTAACCGAGAAAAAATTCTTTGCTAAGATCACCAGGTTGCAGTAAAAATGTAGTGTAGATGAGTACACATGTGAATTGGAAGCTTTGGCAACTCGAGTTCCAGAACTAACCGATGACCAACGTCTCCAAACATACATACATGGACTAAAACTGCACATTTGGGAAGAGTTAGAATTACATAACACTTCTACAATGGAGAAGGAAAGACGTAAGGCCAAGATCATTGAGAACAAGTTTAAACGATCCACTCAAGGTAGCTTCAACAAAAACTACTCCAAGAGGAATCCTCCCCAATCAGTGAATACAGGAACTTCAAGGTATACGCCATCGCATCTAAGGGAAGGGGAAAAACCCAGTTTAGAATCCCAGAGGATGAGGGAAGGAAAGTGCAAATAGTGTGGAGAAAAATGGGATCCTAAGCACAGATGTTTGTAAAGGAGCAACCCCCAAAACCTATATGCTTGCGAAGTCGAAGAAGAAGAAAAAGTCTCAGAATATAAAAAGCCAAGTGAGGAAGTTATAGGAACCTAGCATGACTGCTACTCAGAACTAGAAGATGATACACCAAAAATTTCATTAGCCGCCATTATAGGGATATCTCAACCACAAACACTAAAGCTAAAAGGACATATAAAAAACAACAATGTTTCTATTCTCATAGATATTGACAGTACACATAACTTTATTAATGTTAATCTCGCTAAAATATTCAACTTATTCGTTTTTCCAATGCCTAACATGAAGGTTATGGTAGCAGATGGCAAGAAGATTGAAAATGTGGGCAAATGTCACAAGGTTAAATTACAAATGCAAGAGTATAGTCTAGAATCCGATTTTGCCATACCTCTTGGAGGAGTAGACGTTATGTTGGGAATCCAATTGTTGCAAACATTGTGTACTGACTTTGCTAACCTTTAAGAGCACTTCATCCAGTTCAATTGGCTAGGGAAAGAGTACAAGTTGTACGGCTTCCAACCACCCCAAACTCAATTGGTTACATCACATCAGATGGAAAGGCTAATTCGAAAAGGAGCTCCTGCTTACATAATTCACTGTCAAGAGATGGAGCTGCTAACATGTGAAGGAGTCGATTGCAACCCTTTGGAGATACAAGAGCTAATCCAAAAACATCACAAGGTGTTCCAAGAGCTTCCGATGGAGCTCCCTCCAAATAGGAAGACAGGGCACTTAATTGAGCTAGAGCAAGGGGCAAAGCTTGTAAACATCAGACCATACAGATATCCCTATCATCACAAAACAGAGATTGAGAGGTTGACCCAAGATTTGTTAAAATGTGGAGTTATTTCAAAGAGCATAAGCCCTTATGCTGCTCTAGTAGTGCTAGTTCGAAAGAAGGACAGGTCGTTCAGGTTGTGCATAGATTATAGAGGACTCAACAAGGCCACAATTAAGATTAAATTCCGTATTCCGTTCATTGATGAGATGATGGATGAACTTCATGGAGCCAAGTACTTCTCAAAATTAGACCTGAGATCAGGATATTACCAAATCATAGTTAGATTAGAAGACGTAGCCAAAACCGATTTTCGTACTCATGAGGGCCATTATGAGTTCATTGTAATGCCCTTCGGGCTAACTAATGCTCCAACCACCTTCCAAGCCATAATGAACGAATTGTTCTAGCCATATTTACGAAAGTTTGTATTAGTATTTTTGGATGATATCCTCGTATAGAGCAAAACTTGGAGAGAGCATGTTTGACCCTTAGATCAAGTACTAAGCATCTTGGAAGAGCATCAATTTTTTGCAAAAATGTCAAAATGCACTTTTGGAAAAGAAGAAGTGGACTATCTTGGCCATATAATATCAAAAGGAGGAGTCAAAGTTGATCCCAGTAAGATCAAGGCAATTACCGAGTGGCCCCAACTGGATAATATCTCAAAATTACGAGGGTTTCTAGGCTTGACGGTGTATTATCGAAAATATGTGAAAAATTATGCCCCTAAAACAACCCCCCTAACAAACTTATTGAAGAAAAAATCATTTCGATGGAATTATGAGGCAGAAAAATGCTTTGAAGCATTAAAGAACATTATGTCATCAACACTAGTATTAGCAACCCCGGATTTCATAAAACCTTTTATCGTTGAGTGCGATGCTTCAAGATTCGGGATAGGAGCATTCTTGATGCAAGAAGGTCATCCGATAGCTTTTGAAAGCAGGAAGCACAATAAGAGAGAGAGTTTGAAATCCACGTATGATAAGGAAATGCTTGCCATTATACATGCTCTAACAAAATGGCGACAATACCTACTAAGGAGCAAAATCTTGATAAGAACAGACCACAATAGTCTTCAATATCTCCTTCAGCAACAAACATTGTTGACTGAACAACATAAATGGATAGAAAAAATTGCTACATTTGACATGGAGATACTATATAAGCGAGGAAAGGACAATGTAGTTGCTGATGCCCTTTCCCGAAAAGATGAAGGAGTTAAGGCTTACACAATCTCAGTTGCAGTTCCAGATTGTTTAGACGAAATCCGATGAGAATATGCCAAGGATCCAGACACTTGTGCCCTATTCAATGACCCTAATTAAGGTTCGAGGTTTGAATGGAGGACTGACATCCTCTTGTATAAAGGAAGGATCTACTTAAGCCCTACATCTCGGTTTAAAACCAAGGTGTTGATAGAGTCTCATGATTTTCCATCTGCAAGCCATGTATGTTTTTTAAAAACTTACTACAATGCCAGGCAATCCTTCTACTGGAAGGGGATGTATAAGGACATTCAAAAGTATGTAGCCAAGTGTGATACCTATCAAAGAAACAAAAACGAAAATGTCATGACTCCAGGGCTACTCTACTCGCTTCACATACCAACCCAAAAGTGGGAGGAAATTTCCATGGATTTTATTGAAGGGTTACCAATATCCGAAGGTAAGGACAAAATCTTCGTGGTAGTGGATTGCTTAACAAAATATGCACATTTTATGGTTATTAAAAAAACTGACTTTGTTAAACAAATTGCTCAAGTATTCTGTAAAAATATTTACAAATTACATGGATTCCCAAAAATCATCGTTAGTGACAGAGATGCTAAATTCTCAAGCAATTTTTTGGAAGGAATTCTGCAAACAAATTGGGACTACTCTTAACATGAGCTCAGCCTATCATCCCCAAACAAATGGACAAACAGAAGTTGTTAACAAATGTGTGGAAACCTATCTTCGTAGTTTTGACATTGGCAAACATAACAAATGGATACAATGGTTACATCTTGTAGAATGGTGGTATAACTCCACCTATCATACGTCAGCCAAAATGACACCTTTTTAAGCATTGTATGGTTATGCACCTTCTAGATGGAAGGAACTTGTTCAAGGTGATGCAAAAGTACCTGCATAAAAAGTCAACTTGAAGAAAATCAGAAAGTAATGCAAGTACTCAAGGATAATTTAACTATGGCACAAAATCGTATGAAACAACAAGCAGATCAACATAGAACAGAAAGAGAGTTTGAAATAGCAGATTGGGTATTTGTAAGACATCAACCATACAAGCAATTGTCACTCGGGCAACAAGGAAAGAATAAATTATCTCCCTACTTTTTTGGGCCATACCAAATTATCCAAAAGATTAGCCCAGTAGCATACGAATTGAAGTTACCAGATAAGAGTCGAATTCACAACGTTTTTCATGTCTCGAATCTTAAAAAATTATTGGGTCAACATCAAACTGCTCAGACGACACTTCCTACCTTGGACGAAGAATGGAAACTTGTATTAGAACCAGAAGCCATCATCAACACCAGAGAAAGAAGACTACGTTATTGCATCATCAAAGAATACCTTATTAAGTGGAAGAATTGTCCAGAAGTAGATGCTTCCTGGGAAACAAAGAAGTTCATTCAACAATACTTGTCATTACCTTGCTTCGAGGACAAAGCATCTTAAAAGAAGAGGGCAATGTTATATATATAAATAATTAGATATATATAAAGAAAAATAAATAATAAATAAAAATATAATAATGATTAAAACTAAAATCGTATAATAAATTGTAATTAGTCATGAAAGAGCATGACTTATGAAAAGTCATATTCATACCTCGTAAAACATATATATGCGGGATTTCTATTGTAAATTAATCATCATTTGAGTTTTATTAATAAATATTTACTTTTACTCGGTCAAAATTGTTTCAGCGGTGAATTTTTCAGTCCAAACATATAGATTGGTACAACAGTAGGCCATACATCAATGTAGTTTCTTGATATTTGGTGCAAGCAAAAGTTCTTTAGGGGGCCGTAAATCTCAGGTTGGAGGTGAATTTGTTTACCATACAATTGCTAGTTTTTAGCAGTAGTGGAGGTTTCCTTGTAAACTTTGATTAAGTTAATGATAAGATGATTTGAAGGAGAAATTCCGTGTTTGGAATTATTTTTTACATTTTACTATTTACTTTCCAGCTATTGTGTGGTTGCTGCTATGTGAAGATTTATATTTCTGTAATTGAATATCAATCTTGTTTGATTGAGAACATAAGGGCAGTGATCACCTAGAGTTTGGAATTTTCACATGGTATCAGAGCTTCTTTGATTGAGAGGATCTAAAGAGTTTATGATAGTAGATAAATTGTTGGAATGAACTATCAGGAACCAAGAATAGCAGTCAGAGGGTTTCAGAGGTAGTGCTTATCAGATTTGGAAGTTTGCATGTTAGAGCTTTAGAGATAGCATCAACTAGCCTCAAATTTGAGGGCATATTAGAAGATGCCTTGAATTTCCTATCATGGAAAGTGAGGGTAACTCTTGTAATAGAAGAGAATGATCTTTGGAATATGGTCAAGGATACAATCACTCCGTTGAAAGATCTGCAAGATTTGGTAGTTCACAAGAAGAAATAAGTGAAATCCAAGCGGATGATCATGGATGATGATATGAAAGGATCATTTGATCCCTCATATATGTGAGAAGAAAATGATGAAGGAGACGTTCAATGCTCTGATTAGCCTTTTCCAGAGTGAGAATATCAACAAGAAGATGATATCGCATAACATGCTTTGATTGGTAGAGATGACCAGATCTGACATAGGTACTTGTTACTTGATGAGGGTCACATAGATTTTTGATCAACTTGAAGTAGTTGAGAAGGTGGAAGACAAAGAGCTAGTGAATCAGGCACTGAATGGGCTCTCATCTCAATGGAAACATTTATTTAGGGTGTTTGTGCTCGGGAGAATCTTCACTTATTTGAGAGATTGTGGGATGGCTGTATCTAGGGGTATACTCTGATGGAGTCAAATGCTAGCAATTAGGGAGGTGACAATGACCATACATTATTTGGTTAAACAAAGAAGGGTAGAGGTAAAGAACCTAGCAAGGATAAGGTAAAAAGTAAGCAATTAAGCTTCATAGCCAAGGAAGAAGGACTTGAGTAAAATCAAGTGCTTCATATGTCATAAGCACAACCATTATGCATAATAGTGTCTGACAAGAAGAAGGTTAAAGGGAAGCAACAACATAATTGGGTAGCAACCTTTGTTGAAACTTAGATGAACGAGTTTACCATAAAGTTTTAAAAGGATTTCTCTATGGTATCTTTTCTTTCTACCAACACGGTTTCAAGGAAAGTTTGGTATGTGGATAATGGAGCATCTAGGGATATACATTGCTTAGAGATTTATTTTCAAGTCTAAAGGAGCACGTCTTAGGATTTCAGGTTGAGCTTGGTGATAATGCCAAGTATTTGATCATAGGAATGGTACCTTTCCTTTTTGCTCAGTCAAATAATTCTTTAGAATTTGATGATGTGTTGTTTGTTCCAGGTATTAGGAAGAATTTGCTTTTAGTTTTAGTTATGGAAGATAAGGGATTTGCAGTGGATTACAAGATCCAACATGTCCTTATCAGATCGAAGGAGTCTAGCTTAAGATCAACTTAGGTGATCGGGGTTAGGGAAGGCAACTTAGACATGTTACAAGATGAACTTGTTCGAGCCCTAATTCATAATACAAACAACTTGTGCGAGTTATGGCAGAAGAGGATGGGGCACTTGCATCATAGTGCCCTGCCTATTTTGAGGGAGATAATCACATGTCTTTCAGAGTTCAACATTGAGTAGTAAGGAGTATGTAGAGGGTGCAAGCATGCCAAGGATGCTCTCCCAAGCAGTGAGCATTGCTAAGTTTATATGTTGTTACATCTTAATTTCTAACTTCATGAGCATTTGTAATGTCCTCGTCTGCTTAGGCATTGAGGACCCACCCGCTAACCTATGTGATTCTCGTAGGTTCGAGCGGGTACTGACAGTCAAGGAATCAATCGAAGACTAATGCCATATATAGAAGATCTAGGGCATCAATATTATATCACTGTTGGGTCGAAGAGGGCCACCAGAGCCAAAGGCCACCTGCATGCATGACATCCGGGCATTATTTAATGATGCATGCACCCGATTATGTCTTCATGCGCTTGCATGAAAGTCAACTGCAAATTAGAAGATAAAGTGATTGCTTGCATGCAAGTCAACTGCAAATTAGAAGTTAAAGTGACCTAATTAGGTCAAAAGTTAGGTTATTTGCAGTTGAGAGTTATAAAAGAAAGATAAAGTGAATGGAGAAGACACTTATGTGATTATTGATTTGTGGAGTCGAATTGGAGAGCTCGGCGAGCTAAGTTGGGGTTGAGCGCATGCTCAACTAACTGGTGTATTTCGGTAGGGAAATCTATCTGCCCTAGTTCATCATCAGGTTGGATCATCCAGGTTCAGCACTAGTTCATCATCAGGTTGGATCATCCAGGTTCAACACTAGTTCATCATCAGGTTACATTCAGCAGTTATTTCGGGAGGTTGATTATTCATCCAGCCAGAGAGTTCCACCATCACACACCGTGTCACCATGGTCAGAGACCAAGCAATTCGTTTTCCTATCTACAGGGTTCAAAACTTCCGCATGTTACTTCCATTCATCCCAGAGCACCTCCATTACCCTCCCCTTGGAAGAAGGACCGTTCAGCTTGAGTATCTAGCGAGTTATCATTAGTGCTCCTTTTTCTGCAATGTCACAAGGTTCGGGTTCGGGGACCTTCAGGTTTGAATTTTTTGATGAGGTTCGACATAGGTTCGTCTATATACATTTTTCAAAAAAAAAGAAATAATATATATATATATACTATTTAGAAATTAGTATTAATATATCATGAATTATAACATAAAACATTAAAAAATAAACAACAATGAACCTTTCAAGATCAAAGAGTAACTAAATCATGATAAGATTCAATCATTAATGCTCATGAAATTACAAATAACAATAGAATTGCAAATTGCAAAAAATAGCAAAACATATTTTTCAAATTTCAGAACTTAAAAGCTGTCTATTATGCCAATTTTCAAATGCTTCTAAATTTAGAAAATTTAAAACATAATCACAATATATTATCAAAATAATAACGCAATAAAAGTTGGTCATAAAAAATATTAGGCTTTCCTCATTCTTAACATCGCCCATTAATATAAGCATTTACTATGGAGAGAAATGATGAGATGCAAAAAGAATATAGTGGGTTTTCGAAGACGTGACACAATATAGATATCTATTTGGCCAAAATATGAAGAGTGGCTTTTTCGATACCCAACCAAAATAAATTGAGAGCGGGTTTTTGGACACCAAGGAGAAATAATGGACGAGATACAAAGGTGGTGACTCGGTGAGTAGGTTTTTGGATACCTGTCTCAAAATAGGGCTGTTCCCATTCAAAATATTCTCCCTACGACGAGCGGAAGCTAGCTAGAAGGTAAGGTTATCCCTTTCTTCGGAACTTCCCGAGCTACGAAGTGACCTATCCTCAAGAGCTGCTTCAAGGATTCAAGAGGATAGTGTTGAGTCACTTGCAGCTCAGGAGCATATAGTCCAGTCCCTTGTCGACGCAGACGCTCGCGGGAGAGAATAACCGTGGAGAAAAACCCTGCTTGATACTTAAAGTCCGTGCCTTATTTTTTGCCTTAGGGTTTGTTTTATCAGGTTTGACGAACTTGATAGCCGAACCTCAACCAACCGGTTCGTCTTTTAGGTTCGGAATGAGGTTCGTCTATCAGGTTCGGCGAACCTCAACGAATTTTTTTAGGTTCGCCGAATTCCGAACCTGGAGGTTCAGGTTCGGCGAACCCTGTGACATAGCTTTTCTGGAGGCGCTATTCTGCATGGGCGAATTGATTTGAGGAGGAATTCATGTTTTGGGCTAGTGTGCCTCTGTTTCTTCCACATGCTGCTTCCATCACCATCAGAGGGGTATTATAACCCTAGTGCATATCATTCGGGCTTTCAACAGCTGCGTATTTATTATTCTGGAGCATATACAGTTTGAGAGGAGGGCGCATTCACCTGTGGAGGACGATTTGGTGTATCTCCCTATTCCGCTAGCAGAATCCTTGCATGCTTGGACCATCCTCTTCACCATCAGTTGACCTATATACTGGTATGTACATGCATTGATTTCTCCTGAGTCCTATTTTATAGCATCTTAGTATTTTCTAGGGCACAGATCTGCATTCAACTGCATGCATGCAAGATCGGGGTTTTCTTTCCTATTTTATTGAGGCATAAGTCTATTAGCCATCTATAGTACACACATAAAAAGAAAAATACTAGTTTGGGATATTACAACATTTAATACATTTTCACAATAACAACATAAAGAGGATCTCTAAAAGAAACACAATCACAAGGTACATAGCAATTTATCCTGGGAAACCCATAAGGGGAAGAAAACCCAACAAAAACTTCCTCAATATAGATGACAAAAGTACATGCCCAAAGAACAAGGTCTGATAAGAGAGAGAGACCAAACCCTAGCATAAGAGCCAAAGACACCAAAAACACTTCTCCTCCTTCACCATCCCTCCTCTTTCTCTCTCTTGCGCAATGCATGAGTGAGTGTGTGTGTACAAATGATGGAGGGCGCCTCCCTATTTATACTAATCACTTGATTGGCCTTTTAACCTAACTGAGCCGACCTACCTAGGAAAAACTTAAAATAATATTTATATTAAACTCTTCTGGTTACTATTGATCCGACTTACAACGAAGGATTTACCTCATGAATTTTACATGACCTTTTACATTAATGACATCTCCCAAAGGAGGAATGATAATAATAATGTAAAGTACAAGTAGAATATTCCTCAAAGTTACATTATTTCAACACTCCCGCTTAACAAGAAGGGTATTCTACTGAAAACAACAACAACAGGTGTGTCTCTACACAACATCATCAGAAGGAGGGAGGAGGAGAAAGCATCATCAACAACATCATTTGGAACATTGTCTGGTACATCTATAGATCATTGAAATTTTTTCAACAACATCAATATCAACAACTGGAACAGCTTGATGGAGCATCATCATCATCTGTACGGAGTTGGAACATCATAATCTGCAGCATGAGACCGGAACATCATCATCTGCAGCATGAGGCTGGAACATCATCATCTGCAGAATAGAGCTGGAACATCATCATCTGCAGCACGGGGTTGGAACATCATCATCATCTTCAGTACAGAGCTGAAGGATCATCATCCACATCTTCAGTACAGAGCTGAAGCATCATCATCAACATCTTCAGTATAAAAATTGATACATCAACAACAACGACAACACGAGGCTGGCTCATCAGCATAAAGCTGGAATAATATCATCATCCACATGTGACAGGTAGAACAACATCATCATCAACAACTCAAGGCTGGAGCAACATCATCTATGGCAATAGAATGAGGCAGGTGTATCAACAACCAACATGATCCTTCCATTCGGAATTACGGGATCATGGACAATCCTTCCTTTCGGAATTACAGGATTAAGTTCAACACATTTGTGGTGCTTAGACGATCCTTCCTTTCGAGATTACGGGATCAAGTCTTTACGGAGCCACCAATACTGATCACAAGTGACACATACACGCACAGTTATTCATACGATCCTTCCTTTCGGAATTACGGGATCAAGTCGACCAACCAATATCTTAGACGATCCTTCCTTTCGGAATTATGGGATCAAGTTCATCTACCAACATCTTAGACGATCCTTCCTTTCGGAATTATGGGATCAAGTCTAAAGATCAACATTTAAGATGAGCCTTCCTTTCGGAATTACGAGATTAAGTCTACACTACACCAACAAGGATGTAGCCTAACGGGGCCCCACGATCACTTCTAGTAGTTCCCGCTTCACTTGAAGAATTTTCCCACAGCTTCGCAATAACGAATGAGTGTTAGATCTTCACTTTTGGGAATTAATTGGAGTGTGAAACTAATTACTAGTAACTCCAATCCCTTTCTGATTATCCCACCATCCCAGCCAGAGGCCTGTAGTGTTCACAAGCGCATACGAGAATTGAAGCCTTGTCAATTTTAAGGATTTTAAACTAAATGTGAATTGTTTAGAATCTCAGTACCGATACTCTCGTTTTTGAGAACATGGTCGTTTTTGAGAACATGGTCGGATTTGTTAATTTTAAAGATAACAAAAATAAATGCTTGAATAAAAGTAACTAATCTAAAAAATGGAAAAAAGACGTGGATCCCCCTTGGGGGAATGGGGTGTGGGCACTTGGCTGCCCGCTTGCTTCTCTTTTATTGTGATGATTACAAAGAGGAACACTTGTGGTCCTTTATAGATTAGGAGCAACACGTTTATAGGTATTTAGAAGCTTTAAAAGATTGATGAAAGATACATAAGCAAAAGGAAGTCCCAGATGACTTGATTCTTCAAAAAATATGCAACACTTCCTTCTACCTGTTCATCAAAATGCAGAAATCAACGACTAAAGATTACACTAAGATGCCAAATAATACTTTAAAAGCATAAAAAATTTACTAGTTTTAAGTATCGAAAGATAGACTTTTTGTTAGACTTTAAAACTAGATTCAAAAGATAGATCTATAATGAAATATTTAAACTTTAAATGCTTTAGAATCCTATCTTAAAAGAACTTATACTAGAAGAGTATTCCTAAAATCTGATTTGAATCTTTCGAAATACTTCATAACTAGTACAAGTAAAGTAACCAAGAAATAATGTGAATTAATCGAGAAGGTGGTGAGAAAGCCCCGATTCAAGAAACTTGGGCAATAGAGTCCTTGTTAGGTTTTCACAAGATTATAGCAGTATATCTTAATTGCAATTAATCAATAGCATCACTAGAAAAATAACAAAGCACAAAACAATAACACTAGTGTTTTTATCCTGGGAAACCTAATCGAGAAAAACCCAGCAAACCTTCGTATAGAGATAATGATCTTCTGAGAACAAAGAGAAGAAGAGAGAGAGGAAATGTCTCTCGCAGATATAACCCCATAAAACACTCTCCTAGACTGCTGGAGCACACCTTTTCTGCTGAGCTGAGTAGCTGTGAATATATATCAATAATGAGGAGGGGCACCTCCTATTTATAATGATTTTCCACTAGGAAAATCACTGGGGCCTACTTCTCTTGGGGGAGCAATAAAAATATATTTTATAATTTTATTTTTATTTCTTTCTTTTGATTGCTTTTCACCCCAAGGTTTATAGTGAATAATTACAACAGTATAGTCTCCCGTAGGAGGTACAAGGAGGTACAATACAAGTACAATAAGAATAGCTTCTGCAGTTGCACAAATTCCAATACTCCCTCTCAACGAGGAAGACAATCTATGGGGCAGTGCTAGAGCCTCTTCATCCACAATCTGTGGGGCAGTGTTGGATGAGCCTGATCCTTGACCCATGCGGGTCTCCTCCTGCACAAAGTCATCCCATAGTCTCTGCCAATCAAGGAGCTTCTCCCTAGCCACAACATCTTTGACAAAGGTGCCCCATGGCTTAGAGAAGCCATTGAGGGCTATCCGAACTAGCTCCTCATCATCAGTCTTAGAGCCAACAACTCCAAGCTCATCCCTGATCTGTGTGAGCCTCGTGAGACAAGACACCACTCCTCCCTTGGCCATCTTGGTGTTGCGCATCCTCTCTTGCAACACCATCTTTCGGTTCTTGTTCTTGCTTTGTTATAGACTCTCCAAAGTCTTCCACATCTCTAATGCGGTCTTCTTACCAGAAAGGTGAGGGACTATATGGTCTTTCACACCATCCATGATAATCAACATGGCTCTGGAATCAATCTCTTCCAAGCTGCTAGGTCTGTCGGATCTGTGGGTGCAACCTTCGTGGAGTCAATGTGCTCCTCTGCATCATTGCATCACTGACGTCCAGGGTCCTTGTGATCCTTTATTTCCATGTAGGAAAGTTCTGAGCACCCTGGAGTCTATCCTCAACTCTCAACTACATGGCCATAGTGAAGTGTTACATGTCAAACCCTAGATCTCCAATCTAAGTTTGAGTCTTCAATAGATCTACCCCTGATGTATCACTGCTGTTGCAAATCTCTCAACTTTAGCTCACCAGAGTTCTGATACCATGTAAATTTTCCTTTAATATTCAACTAGGGCTAAACAGTGCATTCAAAATATCTATTGATAACCACACATGAATATCTTTTACATTATGAAGCTGTAATGTTCCGTTTTTGATTAATAGGGAATTGACCGAGGACCTTTAATACCGGGAGCATATTAGGATAATTATTCAGTCATCAGAATAGTAAAGAGGGCCGCCCGAGTTATTATCATAAAGCATGCGGAGCATGCAGGCCTTATTTCTTCAATTTTAAAATCAACGAGAAATTAGAATTGCATGCATGCTAAAGTAAAACGCTAACCCTAAAAAGTGACATGCAAACCCTAAAAGTACATGCTAAGCTATTTAAGAAGGGTTGTTGGACCAAAGAACATATCTATTATTATTGTTGATTGATTTGGAGTTTTTGAGCAGCAACATAACGTGCAGTGGCGATAGTTGGGGTTGAAGACAGTGTCTTCAGCCAACGAGGGTTCATTAGTGAGATATCTACCCTAGTCTCTTTTTGGGATAGATCATCTAGGTTTATCCACAACATTCATCATATACATCAGTATCCAGGGATCCAGCACACTGAGAAGGATTATTGGCAGATCCACGTTTTGCAGCTGGAAATAGCTGGGAAACCATAGAAGGATTCGCTGGGACCATAATACCTAGTCTTTCCTCCGCATGTCGGCTTCCTCTTTCTCAGTGTTACCAACTATTTTGTACTATAGTTGAGCTTCCTATTGAGCCGCTAGTTATCGAGCATGATGATTGCTCATCTCCAAAGTTCAGAAGTTCAGTGTGTTCTTGTGTTAGCCAGTTTTCGGCTGAACTTTTTATTTTTTGTAAAATACATATTCATACCCTCTTGGGGAAAATGTAACAAATGTCCTAGCATTTAAATCTTTATTAAAGGCTTGGCTTCCCGGACTTGGGCATCAAGCCGACTAGCCCAAAGTGTTTTTTCCCTTGGTTATTATTGGATGTTGAACAAATGACCAATAATTTCTTAGTTTTTCACTCGCTCCAAAGCTGGGGTAGTTGTCTTGATGTTTCGGCCTTGGGAGGTTATTAGAGTCTTCGTGTCAGTGTTTTTTGTCATGCTAGGCATTTCGATTGAGTCGTATGAACATGTACTAGGTCCCCCTCAAGTTTCGTTGGATTCCGAAAAATTATTATTTTTTTCGTTTTTTAAGCCATTTTTTAATGGTTTAAATGGAAAAATTCAAAATGTAATAAAAGTGTGATTCGAAGTCCGTTTTCGGCATGGTTGGGCTCATTTTCAAGCCTGGAGTAGCATCTTTACCCCATGGGCTACTTTCACCATCAGTCGAGTAGCCGAAGCATCCCGAAAGTCATCATTCGGCTAAAAGAGCTTCAAAATAACATTTTAATGCTAAAAGTGGACATAATGCACCAAAGTCAAAATAGTAAAAAAAGTCAAAAGTCATTATCTTTTAAGTGGAAAGTGACTTGGCATGATGTCACTATGAGTAATGCATTCCTTTTAAGTGAAATGGCACTTAATACTTTGGCATAATATATGGTTACATTTTATTTTATTAAGAGGTGATGTGAAATAAAAGCACCCATGCTCACTCGTGAGCATGGTTGTGCTAACTTGACGAGTGGACCCCTCTCCACGTGAAGCTTAAACCATTACATATGTTTCCAATGTTTTAAACCATGGATGAGAGCTCACGATTGATTGCGAATGGTTTCAAGTAGTGATGTCAATCTAAGTTGGAGCTCACGCCAGGCAGCCGTATGTCGCATGAGATCACACATAGTTAAACGCATAATGGCTGGTTTGGTGGGACGATTACCTTGATTCGTGGCCACCTCATGGGCTCGGCTCCCTTCAGTCATAAGTTATCTTTACTTC
This sequence comes from Pseudotsuga menziesii, assembly GCA_001517045.1. Lineage (NCBI taxonomy): Eukaryota > Viridiplantae > Streptophyta > Pinopsida > Pinales > Pinaceae > Pseudotsuga > Pseudotsuga menziesii. Next base: position 1,055,364 of record LPNX010752928.1, read on the forward strand.
AGCTCAATCTTCCACTCAGTTCAAGCTCAGCTTAACTCTGGATTGATCTCTGGTTCATTAAAAGCCCCCAGGGCTTGGTATTTTGTATAAGTAGAGGCTCTTTTTAGCCCTACAGTGTGGATGGATTTGCAGAGGACCTCTGCCCGTATGATTGTAATTTCTTATCTATGTTATGAATAAAGTTGAGTCTTTGGAGGACAATTTGATGGTGCAAGAACTTTCATGGTGAATATTTGGCTTATAACCAAGGTGATATTTGTGTAGTTATTTTATTATTCATGCATGCTTAGAAGGTTATAATCTAATCCATAGAGTAGGAATTTGAAGTTTCCACTTGCTTGCTTATGTGTAGCTATACACGATCTAAGAATTGCATATTGTATTCAGTTGTACTCATGCTTTTCGGTTCTTGTTTGGTTTATACATACTAGATCTAATCACTTGCTTGAAGGGTATTTTAGTTTTGTAGATCACTCGGCGTGAAGTAAGGATCGGAGCTCAGTTGCATCTTATCTCCCTTCAAATATAATTTTTCTAATGTTTCTTGTCCCACAGGTTCCCTCCACGCTCAAATTTACTCAAGCTTGGGCTTGAAGTTTTTCTTATCCATCCTCAAACTTAAAAAAAAGAAAATTCTTGCTTTCCGGTTACTTTGGTTTTGTTTCATAACAAGTAGATCTAAGTGTTAAATCTTATCTTTTCTATCTCTTGTTATATAGATCTAAGAGCTTCCTTTGCTAAAAAGTTTATCTCACGAAAGTTTAGATCTAGCTTTGCTTAGTTTTAGTACTTGAAGTAGCATAAAAAACTCTATCTTTGCACAAGTACTAACTGTAAATTTTAGTGTATTTTATTGTCTAATCCACTGTTTTACAGGAAAGTAGCTCACTGGTTTTTCACTTTTCATGACAGGTTAAGCGGAAGTGCTGGCGAAAATTTGAAGTTTCAAGCACCAAAAAACACTCCTAATTCCCCCTTCTTCATCCCCCTTTCTCCCGATTGCATTGAAGGCCTTTCAAGATCAAAAAAGAATCCCAACATCAAAGGCATTGTAAAAATTAATAAAGAGCAAGTGGGATAAAGGCTCCCATACCCCACTTCCCCCATTTGGGGGAAGCCTGTATCGTCTGTTTTTCATGTTTGCAATTTGCTTTGTTTTATGCTTGTAGAATAATTGGTGAGAATAGAATAGGAAAGGTTAGTTTCAAATTCTAGAAAAGTTTGTTTTTTGCTTTCATAAAAGTCAAAGAAAAAAGCTTCTTGTTTTTGTTTAACTTTATTTTAGAGCTTTCTTTCATTTAATATAAATTGCAAAAGTAAAAAAGAACTAAAATCTCTTGAATCTCACTGTCAGGTGGATCAAGAGTGCTCTTTGTTGGAGGGTTTGTGGTTATTCTTTAATTCATGCATTTTTGCTCATTAACTTGATAATTTAAATCCAAGTCTCTTGAACTTGCCCAAATCCAAGTCAAGAGCACTCTCTGTCGGAGAGCATAATAGTTTTGCATCATCCTTGCATTTAGGAATATAGAGTAACTAAGATTCTTGAACTTTTGTCATAAGACAAAGTCAAGAGCGCTTTCTGTCGGAGAGTTTAATTGTGTTCTAATAAAATTTGCAACTCACATTTTCCCCTTAATTAATTTACTTTGTTGCTATCCCTCACCTAGTATGCTTTGCCGACTTTCATAGTTGGGCCCGTACTCAGAACGGTGAGCGGATTTGATAATTTCTCAAGTAACAATGTAATAAAATTTTACCCCCATAACCAACACATCGGCGTTGCTGAAAGTATTCAAAGTCATTCTTAGTAAAGGCGCTGAAACTCCTTGTTGTCTTAGAGTCTCGGCTAGCTGGTCAATCCGCAGGATACCAGCCTGGGATACTGGACGGGCCGACATGTCTCGATCGGAATAACTTGGAACGCTTTCTCGGTTGGTCTTTTGATACCTTTTGATGAGCCATAATAAACAAGACCACTAAAACACTTTAAAATAAGCCAAGAACAATCGCTAAACACTTTCACTAGCACTATTTTGAGACTTGTATTTTCAGTATTCCCAAGCATCTCAGACATTTGACTCCATAAGGCACTGGTCTGTTTTAAAATCTTATGCATTATTATTGATCTGGGCCATTTGTCCTTTGGTTTTTTCAAGTAAGATCTTTATCTGTGAATGCTATCTTATTTCACGAGCTCTCATTATATTGCTTATCTTTTAATCTGGTGATAGCAACGTGGATTGCTTTTTGTCTTGTGTTTATTTTTCAGTTATAAGAATTGCAATCTTCGTTCATCATAACAAACTCCTAATAAACACCTGTCTGCATTACTTTCGTAAAATTTACTTAAACACATTGAGCCTTAGAAACTTTTTGTTAGGGACCACCCCCCTTGGCTTCGTTAGGAGTTAGCCTAAACGGAGGAGCTAGGAGTAGGTGACAGTACCTGGCTTTGTGCTTGCCCCCAAGGTCACACCTCTCCCACTTTCTCAAGTGAGGAGACAGCTTTTGAAAGATTTCTGCTGCTGGTGTGCAATCGGCGGACAACAGTCAGCAGGCCTATCCTATGGCATATAGTGACTATCAGCCATCAATTTGCTCATCTGGAGCAGTTATCAGCAAATTTGAAAGGTTGGGGGGCGTGAGCACCAGATTGGTAAACCAATTCGCTAGGGCTCTTGGAGAGGTCAGAATCCTTGCATGCTTCGATCATTGTCTCTGGCACGGGCAATTCCACAGCCCGACAAAATCTCAGTACCAACAGGTCACTCCTCCATCAAAAACGTCACCTTCAGTCTGAGGGGTGCACATGTGTGCAGTTGGGCGTCAACAACAGGAAGGTAGCACTGATACTTCACCTATTCAGCACTCTATGCATGCAACCTATTTCAAGAGTATTATCAGCCGAGTTATCAGTGGCAAGTGTTAAATTCCTTTCTGCAAGCCATAGCCCTAATTCTGCTATATTTTAGGGTATTTTTGCATTGCAAGTTTGCATGCACAGTTATTCCGTATTTTTGCACAAGATTGAGTGTACGAGTTAGCATTATACAAAGTATCCATAGAATATCAGTATTTGGGATATTATAGTGGTATCAGAGCATGATCCTTGCCAGCTGTGGGCACATAACAATTGAATAAAAGTGCATGTTGATGCATGCTTGTACATGCAAATGCATGTCAGTGATGTTGGTGAAGTGTATGTTAAAACAAAGGTTTTGTTTTGCCAGCTTGTGAGAACATGAAGACAATGAGAAAGATCTTGATTGGAAATTTGCAGAGGTTAGCAACACTGCAACACTTGCCTTGATATTGGGAATATCTAGCCTTGGTTGATGAGGTATGTGCAGCGTTGTCCTTTCAAGATTATTACACCATCAAGTTTGGGAGCCAGCCCAAGGATTTGGATGAGGATCGTCTTAAAGGCATAGTTGGCGGGGTGAAGAAAGATGAACATGAAGTATAGGTTGTTGGTGAGCTTGATTTGGAGTTAACAGTACATGATGAGAATATGCATGAGGAGATAGCATTAGAGCCATCATGTGAGTCTAGAGACACGAGCACATTCGCTAGTCAGATTGTGGACAAGCCGTGTGATGAGTTGGAGTTGGTACACACTTCATCACCTACAACTGGAGTCTAGACGGTTATGATAGGCAAAATACATGAGGTCCAAGGCAATGAGCACAACAGTCGAGACAATGGGCAGTCACACGGAGGTTAGGGAGAGTTTATACATGCATGAGATAGAGCTTCTAGATGATAGTCACTGAAAGAAGATTGAATGTGTTGAAGAAAGCATTTTAGCAATGAAAGAGAGGACCAAGATACTTTGAGACACCATATTACACCAAGATGTTGAGCTTACAGTTCTTCGAGTTATATGCACCGAGTCAGTGATCAGGATTTCTAGTATTGAAGAACAATTAGATTCCTTGATAGGGCAGCAGAAGAATCATATTATTGCATTTCAAAGCAGTCCTTTTCAGGAGTACATAGACAAGGCTTGCAGTAGCTTGAGTCCACATTTGCATAATGGAGGATGGTTTTTATAGGTTGACCCGGATCGAGAAATTGGGCAGTAGTATATGAGCATTCTATTTGAAATCAAAAGGGAAGAATGTCAGCTTGGTAGGATTATTCCTTGTGATGGTGCTTATGGACAAGGTCCTTTTTGGGGATTGGATTGGAGAGAGATTAAGAGTTGGTGCCCTATTAACGAAGCGATTCTTGGGAAGACATTCCTAGCCAAAGGTATAGTCCTACAAGAGCCTTGGGAAATTTGGGATGAAAGATGCACAAGTTTGCATTGGGATCCAGGTGGGAGACCTTATGAGGGATGGATACAATGTTTACTGATGGGGTTACTTGGGAGTCTTCAAGATGCTCCTTGTGTCGATACTATGTAGGGTAGCGGTGGATGCATTTTGACCTCTGTGTTACCCCTTTTTCATGACAAGGGTGTGACAGGGGTATCTACAAAATCTCAATGGCAGGGAGATTGTTGCAGAAGCACTATGATACTGTCATTTTCAGAATATCGGATCTGGCCCTTTTGGAGTTTTTGAGCAGCAGCACAGCGTGCAGCCGCGACAGTTGGGGTTGAAGACGGTTTCTTCAGCTAACAAGGGTTCGACAGTGAGATATATGCCCTAGTCTCTTTTTGGGATAGATCATCCAGGTTTATCCACAACATTCATCATATACATCAGTATCCAAGGATCCAACACACTCAGAAGGATTATTTGCAGATCCACGTTTTGCAGCTGGAAATAGCTGGGAAGCCACAAAAGGATTCGCTAGGACCATAATACCCAGTCTTTCCTCCGCATGTCATCTTCCTCTTTCTGAGTAGGCCTATCCTATGGCATATAGTGACTATCAGCCATCAGTTTGCTCATCTGGAGCAGTTATCAGCAAATCCGAGAGGTTGGGGGGCGTGAGCACCAGATTGGTAAATCAATTCGCTATGGCTCTTGGAGAGGTCAGAATCCTTACATGCTATGGTCATTCTCTTCGGCATGGGCAGGTCTCCATCCCGACAAAATCTCAGCACCAACAGGTCACTCCTCCATAAAAAACGTCACCTTCAGTCGAAGGGGTCCACACGTGTGCAGCTAGGGGTCAACAACAGGAAGGTAGCACTGATACTTCACCTATTTGGCACTTTATGCATGCAACCTATCTCCGAAGTATTATCAGTCGAGTTATCAGTGGTAAGTGTTAAATTCCTTTCTGCAAACCCTAGCCCTAATTCAACTATATTTTAGGGTATTTTTGCATGGCAAGTTTGCATGCACAGTTATTCCGTATTTTTGCACAAGATTGAGTGTATGAGTTAGCATTATACACAGTATCCGTAGAATATCAGTATTTGGGATATTACAAAAGCGGAATATAAAACTGAGAAATAACTCACAACATCACAGCATAAAATTGACACAGTTATTTTGGGTATGGAAACCCCTTGGAAAACCGGTACAACAGTCAGATATAGATTTTATTATGAGAAACTATGGAACGTTACAATCACAGCAAATTCACCCAAACCTGGCGAATGCAACTACACAACATAATTACCAGATAAACGCCCAGCTAAACTTCAACACCCTCCTGCAAGACTGTACGGTCCAACTGTACGACCTCACACGTGTGGATCCGTACGACTGTATGGAATCCGTATGGTCATGCTGGTAGCTGTACGAAATCCGTACGGAATAGTACGACCTCCCTCTGCAGACTTGCCCGTTGACCTGTGTGGGTTCTGTCCGCTCGGTGAACCTATTTCTCGATCCTCCGTCTTCCCAGCTAAATCTTCTGTTTGACTTTCTCCCTCTCTGTATCCTGTCTTTGTTGGAATACAAGTGTGTGTGTCCTCTCAACCAATTGACCTTTCTTATATAACTTTAGGTAAAGCATAAAACCTAATTTCACTTTCACTTAAAGTCAACCATTTTAATTATTTTCCAAGGTAAACTTAGGAAAAATAATTAAATACAATTGGTTTCCTGTTTTAGAGTCTTCTGCATGCAAGGACACTTGCATGCAAGAAGACCTTCCTTGTTGCTGCTAATCTATTGACGGTCTCATTGTTTAACCCCCTTACACATTTCGCCATTGGGAACATGCTCTTCATATTCCTTAAGTTTAGTTTAGAGTGGGCTCTCATTGTCTTCGGGTAGAGATAGATCACTAGCTAGATCAGTTAGACAGGATCTTCCAAATATGTTACCTTCGAGAGGTTGAGACCAATGAGCACTTTGTCTTTCGATGTCCTATTTACTACGAGATCCGCGGTCGATTTCATCATCTTTTTAGTGACCTTCTTCTCATAGAGCTCCAAACTTAGACTAGATTCTTCAGATACCTTGATCAAAGATGTCTAGCCTTATACTTGCTTGAGGCCCTCTAACTTTTCTCCAACCTCCAATGACATTCTCAGTCAGGACGAGGCTCCAGTTAGAGTATCACTTCCTTATTTCCAGTGCTTCCTTTCTCTAGGGGCACCAAGATATAGATCGATGGTGGCACAAACCTTGTCCATTCAGTTAGGACACGACAGTCCACCTCTATCTCTGCCCAACACCAACTACGGGGATAGTCTTGACCCCATCTCAGTAGTAAAACAAATTCATGTAGGATGCAACATCGAGCTTCCTCCTCCAGGCAGTGACACACTACCCATTGCAACTCCTCTTCTAGGTCTTCCTTTAGACAGAGTACTCTTTCGAGCTTCCTTTAGTTGGCCTTTGATAGTAGGAGAGATACACCCAATGCTTCCAATGTTTCTAGTGCTTCTAGTTGCCCATGACAACGACAGTTTCTCCATTTTTGCTTCACTACACTCGGATCCACTCCCTTTATACAATTTCCTTTCTTTCTTGGATCAGCTCTCTTCATATCTCTCCTTGTATATTTTTCTTCGAGATCAGGTTTCCATGTATGGAGCTAGGGTTTGATTTGAGTTTTTCTTTTAGCTTTTCAGTAGCTACTTTTACGCTCCCACTTTGTATTTTTATCATGATACTGCATAGTCCCGTTGACCTACTGTTGTGGTCATTTGTTGGACATTAATATCATTATGTTATGTTATGTTATCTTATCTAAGCTCTCCTTTTGTTTCTATTGTTGTACGTTTCACCCTTCTTGACTTTTATTGCCATTTCCTTCTTTCTTTATTTGACACTTGTCTTCTGTTGGAGACATATAAGGTGGCTTCAATTATACTCCATTCTGGCTTTTGATTAACGCAATTCAAATGCTAATCCACAATAGTTCCAACTTCCAAGGTAAATATCTTTTGTTTCTTATTGACTTTACTTGTTTTTTCACCTATTATTGATGATAAGAATTCATGTATTTTGGTTTGTGATAACACGTTATAGCTTTGTTTTTCCAATATATTGTTTCACACGTCTATATGTGGAGGACATTGATAGGGTAATGAGTTTTCCACTTCTAGCAGGCAGATCAGATCCTTCTGATCTCAGCAGCAAAGTACCTCCTTCAAACAACAACAGAGTCGTCAGTCTCGATCTTCCACCAGACCCTCCTCTAGTCATCATTCTATACTGAGTTTACTTTGTTCGGCCTCGGATGTTAGGATAGACGGGTCTATTCCATGACAGACCTACCTCATTACTTTGTACTCTTTTGTTCCTACATCCATTCCTCTTGTACATCCCCTTCTTCGCGCAGCCTCTAGTGCTCGGGGTGAGGGGTTTTCATACTATAGCATAGCATAGATCTCATGATATGTTTTACTTTAGGTTTCTCGCTTTTTATAGGAGACTTTTTAGTACTCCCGCGTTGTAATGACATCATTTGTATTGTGCAGTCACATTGACCTACTTTTGTGGTCATTTGTTGGACGTTAATAAAATTATCTTACCTTATCTTATCTACATGAAGACCACATTCATCTTTGGCTGTTGACAATGTCTAGAAGCAAAAATAAACAAGTGTTTTGGGGGGTCAATCTCTGAGATTTTCCTGAAAAAGGTTCTATGCAGCAATCTAATACTCTACTGCAAGAGCATACTGTTAATTTTCCAAACCCTAGGAGATTACTGCCCTTGTGTTCTCAACTAAACACGGCTTATTTAATTGCAGAAATTAAATTCTTTCACATCGTGGTAATCACACATATGGTTGGAAAGTAAACAACTAAACACAATACACATAATTACTCCTTCAAATCAGCTTTTCATTAACAATTCAAAGTATTGAAGGTTGTCTTCTTCTCAGATATATGAGGGGCCAAATGATCTTTTATAGTATCCATGATCATTTGCTTGGTTTTCACTTTTTTCTTGTTGTGGACTGCCAAAGTCCACGTATTTGTCGATGCAATTACTGCATCTTTGATTCCACCGAGAGTAGCGAGGTGCTCTACAGCCCTATATGGGGGAGATGTTCTCACGTATGGAACGTAACACTACAAAAAAAAAGTAGTTAAAACATAAATTCACGTCGTCTCATAAAATAAAAAATTAAAACCAAATGAAAAGTAAATAAAAAATTCATGTTGGCTTATAAAATAAAAAAATTAAAACCAACATAAATCCACCCAAAATTACGTGTAATTTTTTCTAAAATGTAAAACAGTAGAGATAAAAAAAATTTACACCTCGAAAAATTGGATCCCTCTCGGTGCTTGGTAGATTTGAGGTTAAGATGGATCTATGCTGGTGGTATCCCAGAGAACACTCTCTTCTAATATAAAAGTTACCCTGACTTTCTGTGATAGGAAATTTGATCACTCTCTTCTAATATAAAAGTTACCCTGACTTTCTGTGATAGAAAATTTGAGGCACCATCCAAATGTGTCCTTGAATTTGAGGCTAGCTGATGCCATCTGTTATTTGCACACAAACTGCCAAAATTGACAAGCACTACCTATGAAATCCTCCAATTGCTGGTCCTGGTTCATGGCAGTTCGTTTCGGTAGTTATTTTTGGCAGTTGATCTACTACCGTAAACTCTATAGGTTCTCTCAATTAGAGAGGCTTTCATACCATGTTAATTTTCCAAACTCTAGGAGACTGCTATGCCTTGTTTTCTCGACTAAACATAGCTGTCATTTAATTGTAGAAATTAATTTTTTTCACACAGTAGTAATCACACATATGGTTGGAAAGTAAACAACAAAAGCATAAACACAATACATAGATAATTACTCCTTCATATCAGCTTTTCATTAACAATTCAAAGTGTACAAGGAAACCTCTGCAGCTGTCAAACTAACAGCTATATGGTACACCCAAAAACGAAACAGATCTGCACGCTTACTGAGGAAAATCTGCCTGCCAGTATATGAAAAAACAATCTTCAAACTAACAGCTATATGGTACACCCAAAGCGAAACAGATCTGCACGCTTACTGAGGAAAATCTGCCTGCCAGTATATGAAAAAACAATCTTTTGTATGTTGCTTGCTGTATGGCCTGTCCATATGTCTCTACTGGCTTGTAAAGTACGTCTGTATAGATCTGTCCGTATGGAATCCATACAACCATACAGAATTCAATGTATGGACCTGCTCACTGCTTTTTGCCCTCTATCTAGCTTTGTCTACTCTCTGGCTCTCTAACTCTGCTCCACAGATGAATAAAATCGCCTCCCAAACAAAACTTGTCTTTGAGTGAAATAAATGTGTCTTAACCTTCTACTTTGACTTGCCTTTATACTTGAGTTGAAACCCTAATCTCACAGTGAGATGTACGGTTGATATTAGTCTAAATCACTAATGTATAAAAATACACTATATTAGACTCTAAGAGCTGAATATAAGACTTTCCATTTGTCACTAAAGTGTATTACAAAATAGATTTGACTTGAACTACTTCCGACACGTTTGACATTAAACCTATGCAGAAGTTCCTGTCTGAGCTACTATATTCAACACATACATTTTTGTTCACTTGTTAGGAGGACAAATCACGGTTTAACAAAAAACCATGATTAGGCCCCAAGGGAAAAAATAGGTGGAGGAGCAAATCTCATCAGGCCCATAGGCTGAGGTGAGGAGTTGATATGTAGCAAAATATGACTTCCTGTAGAAGTTTGGAATCAAGAATCTTTAGTTCATATGCCAACTCTAACTCTTGGGAAAGCGTCTGGGAAATAAATCTTCAATTAAATTTGGTTCGGTGATTTGGGTGTCTATCTTGGTAGTTAAACAGAATGAATTTTAACTTCAGAAGTCACTTAGGCAGGTCTTGTATTTGTAGAATCGGATTCTGAGTGGGTATTCAAGCACAGTGTGGCAGCTCTGAAGTATGAACCCTTCAGTATTTGAAAACTCAGGATATGTTATTTCACTGTCATTTGGTGCTTGTACTTTTGTGGTTTGCAAAGATACAGGGACAGACATTTTCTTTGTCAGATTGGCACAGGATGATTTGTGAGGAAAAGTTCATCTTTCACTGAAAGTTGTGTAACGTAAAGTGATTTCATTTTTGTGAACTGTGGCATGTGATTATTATTTTATCTCTGATATGGACACACTAATTTGTTTTTCGTATACAATTTTTCTGTAGTTATCTTTGACACATGCGAGAACTTTCTTGCTAGGTACCCAGTTATTCCAACCCTTTTGACGAGGATACATTGGTGGCGACTCTGCCTGGACGAAGCACAGATGGTTGAGAGCAATGCAGCTGCAGCAACGGAAATGGCAATGCGTTTGAGTGCTAAGAACCTTTGGTGTGTTACTGGAACCCCTATTCAGAGAAGTCTTGAGGATATGTTTGGCCTTTTACGATTTCTGAGAGCTGAACCATTTAATGATCGCAGATGGTGGAATGAAGTTATTAAAAATCCATATGAGGTAATATTTGTTTCCTATGCAAAAATATCAGGAACAATGTGCTCTATGTGGCTTTCTGCAAACATCAAAATGTTTTAAATATATTTGAATCTAAAACTATAAAAACTTTGCTATCCTTTTTGATATTATTATAACATTAGGCTTCATTTGGAGGTGAGAAACAAGAGATTTTTTTGTGGAATAGTAAAATAAGCTTTAATGGTAAAATTCTCTTGATGCTGTTAATGATCTTGAATAAGGATATGCCATCCTCTGCTTCTTAAAGTCTTTATTACCAAATTATGTCTATTCCGTAAAGAGGTATTATCTCTGGCCTGCCTTTGAGTGCATGCTGGATATCTACAGTCTTCAGGTAGAGTTTTCTATATGGAAAATAAATATAGATAGGAGAATCTAGCAAGAGCTGTAGATTTTTGCTGAGATTTGTCCATCTTATATCATTTTAAAATACTGAGGCACAATTTCATCGTGTATTTAGGCGGTAATTTCTTTGTAAAAGCAAAATGTATTTTTCTAAAAGATATTTAAATCTGCATCTGAGACATGCATACAAGTAAGAAACAGTCAGTGGAACTATTACCACTTGGAACTATGATTATTTACAATGCTTAAAGAATTACCACTTGGTCCTAATACACTTGGATCCAAGGGTTTACAGTGCTGAAAGCTGAAAAAGGGGAAGAAAGGAGAAGTCTGGAGCTCTGGATGCCCTGATTTCAGTGAAATTTCACCAGCACACCTCTCTATTCTTTTGTTAAACCTGCAAACCAGCAAGCAAATATGATTAGAAGATGGTGGTATCCACAAAAAAATAAAAATAAAAATTTTGGACTTTGGTACTTAGAAAATGTTTGAAAATTTACTAAGTGCAAGTACTAGTTTTATAGCCTAGATCTAATGGAAATATGAAGCTTTGAAAGCGTTTTTTATATCTAACTATTCTTAATATGCTAAAGTAGATTGAAAGAAATAAACTTTTGAAAATAGATCTACTTGATTAGCATCTAAAACAAGGTAACTGAGAAAGATCGAGTTTAGATTTTCAGGAGATGGATGAACACTTCAAGCCCTTGCTTGATCCTTTGCTAATGACTTTGGAGTCCCTGCAACAAAGATTAGCTTCTAAAAGGGATGCCGCAGAAGGAGAAGATACAACTTAGTTCAACGCCTCCTTTGGATCGTATGACTTGCAAAACTATAAAACCACTCTTCCAAAAATTGGATTAGATCTAGTATGTTTGAAGAAGAAAAACTCAGAGAACTTCAATACAATTGAATATAGTTGGTTACTCCTATATCTTTCAAAACCAAATCATAGACAAGCAACTTAACAACTGTAAATGCTTACTCTACGTATCCTGAATGATCTTTTAAGCTAGATATAGCAAGAGAAATTTTAAACAATACAATATCACATCATTAGCATAGCTTTCGTCCAATGACACAAGGTAGACCTCCAAAGTCTAACTTTCATCAATTAGATAAACAAACTTACAATCGGGGAGAGGTTCTTTGCATCCTTTCTGAATGAGGGAGAAGGCCTTGCTTAAATAGAATTTACAAGCCCCTGGGGGTGCACCAAACAATTGGAGTGGACTAGCGTGAGCTTTAGTTTGTAGAATAAATCTTGGGATTGATTGGAGTTAGTTTATCCTCAATCACACCAAACCATTCCTTACTCGCCACATATGCCAACTTGTCAGAGAAATGAAGGAGCACATCCTTAATTGTGGAGTGAGTAGCTTGCGTTTTCATGAGATGATTGGGAAGATGCTTGTTGTGGAGTTTATGTGAGGGCGCCACATCTCATAATAGAGATGTGTCCTCACTCCAATCTCCTAACCAACTAATATTTGATCGCCACATAATCCATAATGTGAGGGCCCAATGCGTGAGCCAAATGAAGGATGATGCACTCCAAATTTGGATTGATTTGCCACTAATTAGATTATGTCCCACTCACATGCTTATGATTTTAGCCTTAATCGCCTTCCACTTGAGACAAAGTCCCACCTCATCAACATGCTTTTTGACTTATTCCCTTTGACTTTTCTCACTTTGTCTTTTGTGTCATTTTGTTGCATTTTTGTGACATTTTGATGCCTCATTAGAGAAAAAATGCCATACGGGATAATTTAATCACCTGAAGCATAGGAAAAGTGGGTCATAGGGTAAAGAGGATACACTGAATGTGAAAATGAGCATCCCCATGCCAAAATTGGACTCCGGATCACAATTTTATTACGATTTGAAAATTTCCATTTAGACCATTACAAAATGGCTTGATTTTGTGAGAATATATATATAATTAATTCAGAATTTAAAAAAAATCTAGGGGGACCTAGTACATGTTCATAATGACTCAAAACCATGTCTAGCATGCTTATATACATCAACACGTGAACTTTAATAGCCTCCTGGGGTTTAACCACCAAGACGACCATTCCAATTTTGGAGGAGCGGTGAAAAACTCGAAAATTATACATTGCTTATTCAGCATTGCATAATTGACAAGGGAAAAACACCTTGGAATGATCGGATTGGCGTCTAAGTCCTTTACAAAAAGTTTTCCTTGCTAGCACATTTATTACAAAATCCCCATGGGGTATGAACATGTAATTGTTAAAAAAAGGGGCCCCAAAATGACCCTGAAAAGTCTTATGAACCTTCGAGCATTGATAATGAACAACTGGCTTGTTCATCACTTCGACGGCCCATTGGAAATCCACTTAAGTGCAACTTTAGTGGATAACACTATTATTTTTAGGTTAAATTCTGCACAACATAGGAATTTTACCCCAAAATAGACAGAAAAAATAAGCTAAAAGATGGCTTTACTTGATGAATTAGTGAGCCAAGGGGGGACGTCATGCCCCATCTAACCCCATAGTGATGAAAATCCCTCAATGCTCCCCTTCTAGGACTTGTAGGCTCAATTGGTGCGCAACTGTTGGAAGAATTGCGCAGTGGGACGGAGGCACACGAGTAGGTATCTCTAGATGCAGAAAAAGGTCCAAGTGGGTGCAAGAAGGTGTGTAAGGAGGAGATACTTGTCCTTTACAAAGCAAAACACCTCTGCATAAGCAAAAACCAGGATGTGCAGATGCTTCGATGGGTCACCCCCAGAAGCCCCAGAGCACCAACCCATGGGCATAAAGCCTTGCATGGTAGGAATATCTACACACCGAAGGGGCAGTTAGAAAAGCCACTAAACCAAGTACTTTTGAGAGTGAAACCAACCAAGTACTTTTGAGAGTGAAACCAAAGGGGATGGCCATGTCTAATCCAGGGGGTAAACAACCCTTAAACCAAATATCCATACAATAAATCCCACTTTGGCTTGTATAATAAATTTTTTTGATCTCTTGCTCTAGCCTTCGCCTCGCTAGAATGTTATAGTATCTCTGCTGCGTAACAGTGCCCATGCTTGCTGTAATGTATCATATGCATGGATGCCACATGTCATGCCTACATGGCCCACTGGTAAAAATAGAAAATGCTCACATGTTTGAAGATTTGGCATGTGCATGCCTTTGAAAATGCCATTCAATGATATTCAAATACATGCAAGTCAAACCCTAATTGCCAAAAATAAAAGTATCATGCATGTCATCCAAAATAACTTCTTTGGAATCCTGAGCTGGCAAGGATGCCAAAAAGGTGGTCATTTCTGCTATGCACACTTCCGATCCCTATTTGTTAAAAGGTAGGAAAATTGCTAAAAATAGAAATCTCCTCTTAAGAATAAAGAAAAACTTGTGCAATGTCTTTGATTATGAACTTGGATCATATTTTTGAACTAACCTACATCTGATCCTTGTGGGAACCAACCTATAACCTCCGAAAACTATCTCCTTGGTGTTGCCGCTCTTGACCGATGTGTGTGTCAAAGCCCAAAATTAGGCACACCGGCCTGATGGCAACTACGAAAAGAGCAACCACTGTCACCACACTCCTCTCTTCCTCGCTTCAGGTTGGCTCTTCTCCAACTCAAGGGGGGCTTCCCTAAGGTTAAGATCACTAAGGCCAGAATCAATGGTGGACAAGGTGAATGGAAGAGGCTGCCTTAAAGAAATGGTTGTAGTATAATAGATAAATTGAATGGGTGATGGAAGAAAGGAAGAATCATTCCTCAAGGAGAAACCGGTGTCTTTGTATAAGGAGGGGAAAATGGAGTCAAAAGAGAATTCAAGAGGGCCTTGTGTCATATGTAACTGAGGGGGAGAGATCGCATGATTGATCAAACCTTATTCAGTCCAGTGCAAAACGACAAAAAATACTCCTTCCTTTCTAGCCGCGGGAGGTGCTTTGTACACACAAGAGATCGCTATGATGCTATCACACAATCAACCTAGAAAAAATGTGAAAATCGATACCCGTACATGCATGCTTACAAAGGAGAATGGAATAGCAACTGCTAAACTTCTTCGCCTTCCAATGTGGTGAATACACCCCTCTATGGCCTCATACATAAATTTAGAACAGGAAGGCTAAATCTAGTAACTTTAACACTCATAAAAACTCATCAAGAATATGCCACACATTGAAAAAGAATGCTCAACTATACATCCAAAAACACCTCCAATGAATTTTCAAATAAGCTCTAGGGAAAAATCCTCTTAGTTTTTTCCATGATTACAATGAAAGAGGCTAACCTCTTTAAAGGCCAAAAAAGGCTCTCATAAATTTTTTAAAAAGGAAATAAAAAAGAATAAAATAATAAAAAAGGAAAAAGTGGATGGAGATCCACTTTTCTCTCCGCAAGCACCTTAGGGGAAACTATTACATTATTAAGAAGCACTCCCACTTAACCAAACGTTCTAGCCCAGCGTGACGTGGAACTCCTCGATGACTAGCTGCTGCCACCTCCACGTGAACTAAGACGCCCATGAATGCAATCGACACCCATTAAGACTCAAACCGATGCTTCCAGGTGGAAAACTCGATCATCTGCACATGGCGATGTTGGATGGTGTAACCCCTGCCTCACTGTCATGATGGTTTAAATACTGAACTGAAAATGAATTCCAACTCGGAGAGATGAATTTCGGTGTGATCCGTCTTACAACTGCGGGCTATTCCTTAAATCAACTGCCAGTTAACCAATTGGTGCGGTGGCGGGATTTTAACAACGATGATGGGTGGCTCCTGTCAACATTCACACCGATTCCAAGAAATTAAGACTCATGTAATAACTTGGAACCTCAAGCCAACTCGGTGTGTTGTCGCCCAAAACTGGCATGCGTGTGCTGAAGCCCAAAAGGTAAGCGCGCTGGCTTGATGACGACTCTCTCTTGAGAGGCCAATTTCACCACACTCCTCTCTCCTTGCTTTAGATTGGCTCTTCTCCAACTCTAGGGGGGTTTCCCTAAGTTAGGATCGCTAAGGCAGGTACAACGAAGGGCAAGGGTATCTGAAGAGGCTGCCTTAGAGAAACATATGTAACAAAAAGGAAAGGTTTTTTGCTTGATTGATGGGAACGAAGGGAGGATCAGTCCTCGAGGGAAGACCAATGTCAGTATCAAAAGGGAGGATGGAGTCAAAAGGGGATTCAGGGAGGCCTTGCGGTTCACAGAAGTGAGACTAAGCTAGTACGTTCCATAATCAAAGGCAAGGAGAATGTAAGTATAACTGAATACTGTTCATTACTCCTAAGACCTTCAAAGACATAACGTCGGCAAACAAGTTGACAATTGCAAATGATTGTTCAATGGGCTAGATTATAGCCTTCTATGCTAAGTTTAGTCTACAACTTATGAAAAACAAAGAACTATGACAGAGATGCCCAATATATCCAAGAACCCAACAAGATTTTTCTTTATTCAGCTATGGGGAAAATTCCTCCCAAACAATTTCCATCCTTGCAATGAAAGAGGCTATCCTTTTTATAGGCCCAAAAGGCTCGAAAATTAAAAATAATAGAAAAGAGAAAAATCGAAAAAGGGAGATCCACTTTTTTCTCTTATCTAAAAGTAACTATCACTTTGTTAAAAAGAAATCTAATCTAACTATATGTTTCTTCCTCCAATAAAGGTGGACAGAAATGTGGGACCAGCCCAACCACTACATGCCAAAGTAAATGTAATCGATCCTCTATAAAAACCAACCGATGTATCCAAGAAAAGTCCACGATCATTATACGATTTACCAAAGTCTAATTTCTGACTTCCATGTGTGAATTGAAATGTGGGAAACTCACCCTGTAACCAGTAGTCAGCAAACGGAGTGGATTTCTCAACAACTGCAATCAGCTGTCAATCTTGTGATGTAGTGTGGTGGCTAAACCCCAAGCTGCTCACCAAATCCCACTCGGCTGCTAACTGAAAGTACGAGGTCAATGAGATCAACAGCTGCTCTCGAAACTCCATGTGCCACAGATGATATCGCCAAGCTGCAAACAGAAATTTTCGCCGGGCATTGTCTTCGGGATTTGAGGTGTATGCACTGGTGTTTGAGTGATACGTGGGCGTGGATTGCTCCACTAAATACGGGATGAACGATGGTCACCACAAGTTCACGATTTTAAAAGGAACTACACTTTACTCACTGCTCCAACCCATAGACAAGCCGCCCAACATAAAGTGGATTTGCCACATTTTTACTTGGCTGATGAGTGTACAGATCGCTCAATCCAAAAACACAGACTGGTATCTTCTTTGTCCACAATAATTTACGCTAAGATCTAATCTCAACGTTCTGCCGCCTTTCATGTAAGAGTGAAGCTCGAATCGAATTTTCAGTGAAGGGTCCCGTATCAGTCTGGTCGCCATCTTAATTTCACAACTAACATTTGGATTGTGTAACTGCCTGGTTGGACGCCTTCCCACCAACAAAGTGCAACTTTTTCTTAAGCTTAACTTCTCATTGGTCACCACGTATCAACAGCTGAATGCTTAATAAAGAACTGGATGTCACTTTCACCAATTGACTGAGAGCGGAGGGCGGCCATTTGTGCCTGCACTAACTTGAAAAAACTGTGGTTGCTTCATGCTACCTTGTCACGAAACAACGATAACATGGAAATCCCTTTTGGTTGCCAAAAATGTGGGTCCGGTTCAATCATCCATGACATGGATGTCAAAAGGATCGTGGGTTTAAACCATGTGAAGAAATGCGCCAATGGCTGAGTTATGGCCCAATGAAAAGCAGTGGATCACGTTTAATCGAAGGATGGACTTCGACGCCTTCCAGCAGAAAGGTCCCGCTTGTTGGGTAGTAGCTCCATCAATGTTGAATGTATCCCTTAGATCCTGGTTTCATTAATTTACGGCGGCTCTGTCAATCACCAGAAAACGACCAAGAGGAAAGCTACATGTTCTATTGTGGCGTGGACGAGATCTTTTGCTGAACAAGTCATGACCCTTTCTTCACGCAACAACTCTTCCAAATGCACTTGTGTTACCAATGTAGCAAGAGATAAATGATTTATGGAAGCTTCATCGATCCTTGGCACCTTTATAACTTTAGCATTTAACTCAAGCGGCTTCACGCTTTCCTCCATTTTTGCAATGATTTCTCTAGTTGGGTGTTCAGATGCAATCCCTGCTTGTGTGGTACTCAATAGCCCAGAAAATAATGATATCCTGTGCATTCATAAGAGAAAATCTTTTTTTGTCCATTGGATGGTGTTCAAGGCTCGTTCGAAAATGAGCTAAAAAGGGCTAGTAACCGGCGCAGATGTCACCAACCTCCTATAGCTTCCCTATTTTCTGCCTGCTGCTATATAACATTGGTGAACTGAACATTGTTTATGTTCGTAACTGACCTTTAAAACGTAGACAGACTGAGGATGCTCTTCTCTTGCTGCTCTGTGGACACCCCTGTCAAAGTGGGGTGGTAACACGGTGAAAACACCCATGAATTACTCCGCGTAGCCACAAGCCGAGTAGACGACTGACTAAAATTTTCATTGTAAAACTCGCCTGGTAGGGTGTTAGCTATAAATGGTGATGGTTATTTTTAACCTGGCATACTCAACATCCGATTCAGAACGCCATCCATGCCAATCCTGCCTCTCGGGCCAAAGTGGAATGCCAACAATGTGTAATCGACTGCGTGATGCGAGCTTCCAGTGATGACAGGTCTGGGCTCCACGTGAAAAAAACAATTTGTGACATCGATTTCCCTTTGCTCAGCACCCTCGATGTGATTGGCCACAGTGAAACGTGTCCAACTCAGAGATTGAGATTGCTGCTAGTGATGATCAGCTGCTATATGCTGGCTACTCCAAGATCCACGTAGCCATGTAAATACGCCCAGGTCTGCTAGAATGACAAGCGACGCGTGAAGCAATTGGATGAGAAATCTATGAGTTAATCCTCAACCAACTTTACATCAAAACGGTAGTCATTTTAATTCACGGGCTGACCATGAAATGACAGAGAAAGCTCGAGAAAGACGGTTTTGATATTGGAATGCTTTGTCACGCAAAAGTCTCCCACTTATTCGTCACTTCCATCAGCGCACCAGGCCTTACGGCTGTGGAGTACATGAAGAGAGACAACTTGGATACTTACATAAGTGGTGATATGCCCGATGTTGAATGCTAAACCAAAATGAAATCCGAATCGGTGATCCTGGTGTACTATGTGATAAACCTTCCAACAGTGGCAGCTCCACCATAGAATTCGCGACTTCCTTATGCCATGAATCCTGCTCCTTCATCCTGTTGCTGAACTTTCACTTTAATGCTTGACCATGCTTCTGGATCTACCTTGGCTGCCATTGATTCGGTTATCCGTTCTTTGGATGATTAGGTAGTCGACTTTTGAACAACTTGCAGATTTCACGGCTTTAAAGTAGCCAACCTTCAAAGTGTCAAGCATAAGGTCACACTTCAACTACAGCCTTTGCTACAACTAAGCAGCGACATATTTGATGTTTTACTTCTTTGATTCTGCAGGTAAATCTATTGAGCTAAGGATGGACAACTTTGCTGCTGAATTTCCCAGTCTTTCAAAGCGCTGTTCATTCAATCTGATAACTTCTTCAAAGATCCCTGCTCCAAGCTTACTGGTTTGTCCTTTTAAAAGGCATTCGAACAAAATCCAGATATGCTCTTGTAGCTTTTCCAAGGTATCACTCTGCTGAAAGATGCGAAAGCGTTTCACATGTGGACAACCTTGTGTAAGTGGGGTGGTAACATCTGGCTCCATATGGGGACATGTGCTCTTGGAGAGAGAACACGAGAACCTCAGATTCTCCTACTTGCTGACCAATTTTAAAAAGCCAAACAGTGTGGTAGGATGGCTTAATTCACATCCTACAACCACATGCTTATTACATCCTAGAAAGGAAAATGTATAAGTTAAACAATACTGAAAGTGTAAATGCTCATGCAAGAGCTTTATTTAGCCTACCTACTCTAACTTTATCATGAGCCTAGCACATGTTAGGTGTATGCATACAACCAATAGAGCCATCTCAGATCCTTGTAAAAAATAGAGCCTCTTCCCCTATGTTTGGTCATTAACCAAAACAAAATCTCATCAAATATATTGTAAATGTGACCTAGAAATGCCATGAAAGTATGGTTGTCATAAAAAAAACTCATGCTGCAAACGTAACCATCTCTCAAAATTTCAATCATATGGCATGTTGGAGTGCATGCTTCATCAGTATAACACTGCAGAGAGCTGAAATAAGTAATGGGAAGCCCTTCTTCAATCTGACTTTTGTCATTCAAGAGCTCTGATGAGGCAGATCTGCAATACTAGTGTTATCAATCTCAAAATATACCTGAGGTAGCTTCTCATCTTCAACATGAAGCTGTTCATAAGCTTGGGGCAGCTCAACATCTTCTATTACAGCCATGTCAGGAGGTTGTTTAGATATATCTTCAAGCAATGGCCCATGTAATGCTTCATCAACCAGATTTTCAATGATCTGTTCTTCATGGATCTCCTCTTTGGAATCAGGCCGTGTCCTAGGGAGGAGGGCATCATACTCTTTGGCGAACTGCTCAATCTCTTCAACTGTTCTTTCATGCCAATGAAGGAGAAACTTCTCAAAAAACATTGCCATTGAGTCAATGCTTTCGTCCCAAAGGTCATTGAACCAACTTTCTGCATCTCCCTCAAAAGTTAAAGCATTTACAATCATGAGATCATCCTCATGGTAGACTTTGAGATCCACCATCAACTTGCAGAAAGAAACAATATGTTGGATTGCCGAGTCCTCGTCATTTCCAAAGAACTCTAGAACGATTCTAAGTACTCTTTTATAGCACTCATTAGGAAATCCATGGATGCCTGAGAAATCTAGTGGGGTGAAGGCTCCGTGCAAGTGAGCACGAAGTGCTTCCATTTTATCATCCATATTCTCAAATAATGAAGTATTGAATCTGCATTATACATATAGTCATACCTCGAACTGAACTGTGGAGTCGACAAGGTGAGCTTGGAAAGCCTTCTGATTTATGAGTGTGCTCACCTCTACACCCAAAAAGTCTTTAGATCTGCAAAAGGACAAGGGCTTTGTCCTTTTGTGGAGTCGCCATGTGAGAATCAAGATCTGCAATATGATCTCCCACAAATATCAATGAAGCATAGTCTTCAAATCTACAGGAACTATACTTTGCCCTCGACAACGACGCCAAAAATGTTGCCGCTCCTGACTGGCTTGCATGTGTCAAAGCCCGAAATTAGGCACACTGGCCCGATGGCAATTGCGAAAAGAGCAGCCACTGTCACCACAATCCTCTCTTCCTCGCTTCAGGTTGGCTCTTCTCCAACTCAATGGGGGCTTCCCTAAGGTTAAGATCACTAAGGCAGGAATCAATGGCGGACAAGGTGAATAGAAGAGGTTGCCTTAGAGAAATGGTTGTAGTATAATAGGTAATTCGAATGGGTGATGGAAGAAAGGAAGAATCATTCCTCAAGGAGAGACTGGTGTCTTTGTATCAGGAGGGGAAAACAGAGTCAAAAGAGAATTCAGGAGGGCCTTGTGTCATATGTAACTGAGGGGAAGAGATCACATGATTGATCAAACCCTGCTCAATCCAGTGCAAAACGACTAAAAATACTCCTTCCTTTCTAGCTGCAGGTGGTGCATTGTACACACAACAGATCGATATCACACAATCAACCTAGATAAAATGTGAAAATCGATACTTGTACATGCATGCTTACAAAGGAGAATGGAATAACACCTTCTAAACTTCTTCGCCTTCCAATGTGGTGAATACACCCCACTATGGCCTCATACATAAACATAAAACATGAAGGCTAAATCTAGTAACTTTAACACACATAAAAACTCATCAAGATAATGCCACACATTGAAAAGAATGCTCAACTATACATCCAAAAACACCTCCAATGAATTTTCAAATAAGCTTTGGGTAAAAATCCTCGCAGTTTAATCCATGATTACAATGAAAGAGGGTAACCTCTTTAAAGGCCAAAAAAGGCTCTCATAAAGTTTTTAAAAAGGAAATAAAAAAAATAATAAAAAAGGAAAATGTGGATGGAGATCCACTTTTCTCTCCGCAAGCACCTAAGGGAAACTATGACATTATTAAGAAGCACTCCCTCTTAACCAAACGTTCTAGCCCAGCGTGACATGGAACTCCTCGATGACTAGCTGCTTCCACAGCCACGTGAACCAAGACGCCCATGAATGCAATCGACACCCATTAAGACTCAAACCGATGCTTCTAGGTGGAAAACTCGATCATCTGCACATGGCGATGGTGGATGGTGTAACCCCTGACTCGTTGTCACGATGGTTTAAATGCTGAACCGAAAATAAATTCCAACTCGGAGAGATGAATTTCGGCGTGATCCGTCTTACAACTGCGGGCTATACCTTTGATTAACTGCCAGTCAACCGATTGGTGCAATGGCAGGATTTTAACAACGGTGATGGGTGGCTCGTGTCAACATTCACGCCGATTACAAGAAATTAAGACTCATGTAATAACTTGGAACCTCAGGCCAACTCGGTGAAAACGCCCATGAATTACTTCGCGTAGCCACAAGCCGAGTAGACGGCTGCCTAAATTTTTCATTGTAAAACTTGCCTGGTAGGGTGTCAGCTATCAATGGTGATGGTTATTTTTAACCTGGCATACTCAGCATCCGACTCAGAACGCCATCCATGCTAATCCTGCCTCTCAGGCCAAATTGGAATGCCAACAATGTGTAATCGATTGGGTGATGCGTGTTAGATTTTTATCATTTAATCAATATGATCTAGGATCTTATCTGAGAGAATAACATGCACAACAATAATCACAAGATACAAGAGACACAAAGAGTTTTCCTCGGGGAAACAATAAAAGAGAAAACCCCGCAACTTCCTCAGAGATAGAATGAGCACCAATGGCAAAAGTAAAACCCAAAAACACAAAGATGATCTCTGACAACTGTTCTCTCTCTCACTATTGCAAGCTCCTCTTCTCTCACTCATGCGCTACAGTTGAGTGAGTGTGTTTCAAATAGAGAGTCTCACTTTATACTAGTTTTCCACTTGACAATTACTTACTAGGGCCGACCTCACTAGGAGAGTCTAATAACCCTAGTACCCCTCAACTGTGGGGACTATTGCCCTGACTTACAATGGAGGGTTAACCTCTATGACTTTACATGACTTTATTATATTAATGATTCTCTCGATAGGAACATCGGGGTACAATGAAATACAACATAAGATAAACAAGTGAATACATTCCGAAGTTACAAATACCTCAACACTCCCTCTTAATTGGGAAGGTATTCTCTTGACACAGTTCATCAACACAAGTCTTCATCACAGGATCATCATCATCACTGGATCATTGTCACTGCTCCTGCTGTCTCGAGCAAATGGTGCTATCTCTCAATTCTACTCGTCATAGGAAGTTCTACGGAGCCAACCCTTTTTCTTGTTGGTTATAGGCCTAGTCTCCGTGTAAGTCCTCTTCCTCAGTGCTTATATCATCGGCATGGTAGGACACACCTACTACCATCGGAGAAAGGCTCCAGCACCTACATCCGTCGGCATTGTAGGACACACCCACTATCATCTAGGGAAAGGCCCCAACACTTACATCCATTGGCATGGTAGGACACACCTACTACCATCTAGGGAAAGACCCTAGCACTTACATCCATTGGCATGGTAGCACACACCTACTACCATCCAGGGAAAGGCTCTGCACTTACATCCACCGGCATGGTAGGACACACCTACTACCATCTTGAGAAAGGCTCTGCACTTACATCTGTCGGCATGGTAGGACACACCTACTACCATCTGGGGAAAGGCTTAGCACTTACATCTGATCATGGGAGGAACCAATCCTGTCACCATGTCAGAAAGGCACAACACTTATATCTTACCATGGGAGGAACCAATCTTACCACCATGTCAGAAAGGCACAGCACTTACATCTGACCATGGGAGGAACCAATCCTGCCACCATGTCAGAAAGGCACAACACTTACATCTGACCATGGGAGGAACCAATCATGCCACCATGTCAAAAAGGCCCAGCACTTACATCTGACCATGGGAGGTACAACCTGCCACCATGTCAGAAAGGCCCTCAGACTCATCACTTCTCCTTGGAAGGAACCTCGATATGGATAACACCAAGCTTCTTCCTGAAGTACTCAAACTTCACTCTGGCCATTTTTAGCATAGAATTACACCAGGGCTGATTATGTCCAAGGATAATCGGTGAGCTTCGCCAAGACTGATTACATTCGAGGACAACCTATAGGACCGTTTATGTTTGAGCAACCTACGAGCTTCGCCAGGATCTTATACTCAGACAACCTGTCTCACCGGCTATCCTAGAACTCCCTCTTTCGAGAGATCTCCATCTGGATCACAAACTGGAGCTTCACTGCTCCTCTCTGCACCATATCCCTGATATAGTGATATTTGATCTCAATATGCTTCGACTTGTCATGGAACAGTGGGTTCTCCGACAACTTCCTACAACTCTGGTTGTCGCAATACGTACAAGTAGCATCCAACTGGAGATCAAACAAATCAGATAGTAGCTTTCTCAGCCACACTGCCTCACAACTAGCCGAACAAGCTGCGACATACTCTGCTTCGGTTGTACTCAGTGCCATGCAGGACTGCTTCTTGCTAAACCAAGAGATCACACCTGATCCCATACTGAAGCAGCACCTCAAAGTGCTCTTCCTATCAATGGCACTGCCTGCGCAATCAGAATCCACATAACCATGCAGGTTAGTCTTCTGATTCGTATCATGTTCAACTATACCCTTCAGGTACCTCATTGCATGTATGCGTCCAAGTGAGCATGTTTCGGATAGGTTAGGAACATCAATGGACAAAACATCTGACAATACATCGTGGCATCAATCGTCTCTGATGAAGCATCACTCAATAGATTCAGGTTCGATGCCATAGGTGTGGCCATGTCCTTGCAGTCCATCATCTTGAACCTCTTCAGGATCTCCACTGCATACTTCCCTTGTCCAAGGGAGATTCCATTCGCACTCGGCCACACCTCCATGCCTAGAAAGTAGTGCATCATACCCAAGTCTTTCACTTGAACTTGGCAGTAAGTCTCCTTTTTGCATCTTTAATGAGTTCCTCTTTTCCTGTCAGGAACAGGTCATCGACATATAACAGGAGCATCACTGATCTTCTGCCTTCAACCTTAGAGCAAAGGTTGGAGTCCGCTTTACTCTTAGTAAAGTCTAGAGCCATCAGTAATCTATACATCCTATCATACCATGTCGAACCCCAGGATCTTCTGCAGTCACTCCCTCTGAAGTGGAGCATCATTCTCCCTCTGCCTTTCGTACTCTATGTATTGAAACATTCTGTACTGGAGTGACAAGTAGCTTCCTCTGCTACTAATATTCTATGTATCAATCTAGGGTCATTGGATACCAAGATCCTCTATCTTGAACCTTTTCAAAAGTTCTTCTCGCACCCATCTGTGAGCTTGTCATCCTCTATAGGATTTCATCTTCAACGTTGTAGCAAAGGTTAAGATCTTCATTACTCTAGGTGATCTACAAGCTCCTCATTTATGTGTTATCCCATGGGTGCCTTCTGAGCTCATACAAAGCCTTCTTTAATTTGCACACATGAGTCTGACTGCCATGTGTCTCGACTTCCAGTGGCTGCAAATGTCTCTTCGTAGTCTATGCCTTCTTTCTGTGGGAAGCCTCATGCTACGAATCTTGCCTTGTATCCCACAATGTTTCCATCTACTGTATACTGGATCTTGTAGAACTGTATGGAAGATACTACGGACTTCCCTTTAGGTCTTCGACATCGCATTCTAGTCATCATTCTTCATTTTGGATTACTAGAGTGAATCTTGAACTGTCGTCACTTGTTCTTTAGAACAAGTCTCATCCTTCTTTTCTTGTAGGCGATTATACGCGATCTTTCCTACAAGTCAAATGCATTAGTTGTATGGTTAGAAACATTTCAGAAGGCATATTCATAATTGCAAATTCTTATGCAAAAAGATATAATCATGCAACTATTTTAGCCAATACAATATTCATCCATATCTCACGGAAACTTTCTAGATGCCTTCCATCTCTACCATGACATCATTGAGATTGTGCACTAATCCAATATGTCAGCAAAGAGGTTTCATTCTAGATAAGTAGCAATGGAGAGTTGTATAACACCATGAGCTACTTACCCATCACATGCATATTAGTAGTATACTGTCATTAATGCAAACATTCTACAACTAAACAATGTCATATAAACAACTAGATATATAGGAAAAGACAATTCAAATGCTTATCTTTATTTGTTTCGTGGGTATACTCTTTCTTGAGCCTTCAGCTTCATCATCTTCTTCATTCATAACATCATCATTTCTTATCCAAATGCTAAGATGGATAAGAGGTTCTTCAAGAATTGAGTCCTTCATATTCCTCATCGCTTGAGGGATCTTCTTTGAATCATGAGAGCTTGATCTTCAGTTGCTCCCATCTTCTCTTCTCTTATTATGAGTCGAGCTTCTTCTTGTGTGCACTCTTCCCAGAGTTTGCTGAAGGTAATCACTTCCTTTTGGCACACATTCCTTGAATGAATGAATCCCATGATCCTGGGAGGCCATTCAAGGTGGTTATAACAATATTATCTTATTCTTCTTCGATTGCTTCGTCATAGCTTCAAACACTTTCTTTTGGTGTCTTCAGGGATGACACATGAGAGATGATCTTTAACATAATTTGCAATGATTCTCTTGGCTCTAGCTGTAGCCTCGTCTCCCTCTGGCTCTTATAACTTCTGTACTGAAATATTGATCTAAGTCAATTTCTTCAAGGATCACGGAATTCCTATACTTCTTTCGATTTATATTCTTCCCTTCAGATAGCTAGCTTGGTCAAGGAATCAAACATCTCTTTAGGTGTCTTTAGGGAAGACACTTGTTGTATAAGGTGATCCTTGATAGAATCAACAATAATCCTCTTGGCCTTGACTAAGTTCTTTTTGTGTAAGGCTTTAGCCTCATCTCCCTCTGGAACTAGAACCTCTCCACTTATGTAGGTGTCCAATTCATTTTCTTCAAGAACCAGTGAGATTCCATACTTCCATGCTTGGAAGTTGTCAGCTTCACCAAGCTTGTCATCAAGCTGGTGTGATTAGTCATTTTGAAATGAGAACCTCAAATATAAATAGCAAAAATTTAGATCTTTGAGGTGCCATCCTGGTTCTAGCGCTGGCTGATCCAGGGTTTGTTAGAGAAACCCTAATTTTCAAAACTTGGAATTTCAAACTTTTGATTGGATAGAAAGATGGGCCTCTTCAAGGCGAGCTGTCCAATGTAATCCTTTTTTGAAAACAGTGGAGGGAAGCTCCCGGAACAGGAAGCCCTAGTTTTCCAATTTCTTCTGCAGAAATGTCTGATATTGTTTCTGCGGTATCTCTGAAAGTACTGCTTCCCTGTGTCTGAAATTTCGTATTGAGGTAGCCTCGGTTGTCCTCTTTCCAACACCACAGGTTTGAGCAGAATTGGTTTCACTAATTGGTACTGTTCAACATAGCAAACTTGTACAGACTGCCACGTGTCACTGTTTCACCTTCGGGTTCTGAAACTTTTACCACAAAAAGTACAGTCCGTGCCCTATATGGAACATCTTGCGAAATTTCATTTGGACCTTTGTAGCTTGAGATATAGCAATTTTCCCTAGGTGTCTTGTTTAGGGATGAATCCAAGGAGAGGTTGGAACCCTGATTTTGAGGAATCATATCACTCAGAATATAGCGAATCTGAGGCTGAAACTTTTACACAAGGTACATCAAGAATTTATCTTCGACCTTTAAAAGTTTCAGCTCCTGAGCCTTCTCCAATCTCGAGATATAATGAATGCACCAAATTGACTAGTCTTTTAGGGTTTTTTGATCCGGGGTCAAATTAGGGTTTGACTTTCCTGGAGTTTTACCCAACCAAAAAGTTCGATATTGGTCTCTAAATTTGGATTTTGAGGAGGAGAGCAATCCTATGCTGGGCTCACTAAGAAAATCCTCTTATGTGAGAAACCCTAATTTCCCGCAATAGTGACACGTCAAAAATTGAAAATGCCCGGAATCAAATTCTGCTTCCACAGAAAGATCCGCCCTTCAATGGAGAGTTAGCCTAGCCTCCTTTTGCTGATGATCTCTGGAGATAGACCCAAAAAATAAGAAACCCTAGCTTCTGCAGCTACACAGTGTCTTATTCTCAGGTTAGCTCTGATACGATGTTAGATTTTTATCATTTAATCAATATGATCTAGGGTGTTATCTGAGAGAATAACATGCATAGCAATAATCACAAGATACAAGAGACACAAAGAGTTTTCCTTAGGGAAACTATAAAGGAGAAAACCCCGCAACTTCCTCAGAGACAGAATGAGCACCAATGGCAAAAGTCAAACCCAAAAACACAAAGATGATCTACGACAACTGTTATCTCTCTCACTTGTGCCATTGGTGCTCACTCTATATTTATACTAGTTTTTGACTTGACAATTACTTACCAGGGTGGACCTCACTAGGAGAGTCTAATAACCCTAGTACCCCTCAACTGTGGGGATTATTGCCCCGACTTACAACGGAGGGTTAACCTCTATGACTTTACATGACTTTATTATATTAATGATTCTCCCGATAGGAACATTCGGGTACAATGAAATACAACACAAGATATACAAGTGAATAAATTCCGAAGTTACAAATACATCAACAATGCGAGCTGCCAGTGATGATAGGTCTGGACTCCACGCGGAAAAAACAATTCGTGACAACGACTTCCCTTTGCTTAGCACCCTTGATGAGATTGGCCATAGTGAAACGTGTTTAACTCAGAGATTGAGATTTCCGCTAGTGATGATCATCTGCTATATCTGTCAAATAAAACGCTCATGCTGGCTACTCAAGCTCCACGTAGCCATGAAAATACGCCCAGGTTTGCTAGAATGACAAGCGACGCGTGAAGCAATTGGATGAGAAATCTATGAGTTAATCCTCAACCAACTTTACATCAAAATGGTAGTCATTTTAATTCACGGGCTGACCATGAAATGACAGAGAAAGCTCGAGAAAGACGGTTTTAATACTGGAATGCTCTGTCATGCAAAAAGTCTCTCACCTATTCATTGCTTCCATCAATGCACCAAGCCTTATGGCTGTGGGGTACATGAAGAGAGACAACTGGGATACTTTCATAAGTGGTGATATGCCTGGCGTTGAATGCTAAACCAGATTGAAATCCGAATCGGTGATCTTGGTGTACTCTGTCATAAACCTTCCAACAGTGGCGGCTCCATCATAGAATTCGCAACTTCCTTATGCCATGAATCCCGCTCCTTCATCCCGTTGCCGAATTTTCACTTTAATGCTCGTCCATGCTTCTGGATCCACCCTGTCTGCCACTAATTCGGTTGTCTGTTCTTTGGATGATTAGGTAGTCGACTTTTGAACAACTTGTAGATTTCACGGCTTTAAAGCATCCAACCTTCAAAGTGTCAAGCATAAGGTCACACTTCAACTACAGCCTTTGCTACAACTAAGCAGCTACAGATTTGATGTTTTACTTCTTTGATTTTGTAGGTAAATCTATTGAGCTAAGGATGGACAGCTCTGCTGCTGAATTTCCTAGTCTTTCAAAACTCTGTTCATTCAATCTGACAACTTCTTTAAAGATCCCTGCTCCAAGCTTACTGGTTTGTCCTTTTAAAAGGCATTCGAACAAAATCCAGATATGCTCTTGTAGCTTTTCCAAGGTATCATTCTGCTGAAAGATGCGAAAGCATTTCACATGTGGACAACCCTGTGTAAGTGGGGTGGTAACACCTGTAACACAGGTTTGAATACCAGCTTGACAAAATAAATTGGCTCTTAACCCTCTAATTTGCATATGGGCAAATCTAGGGGTCAACACAACTAAGGGGATTGCGAATAAGTGTTCTCCCTAACATTTCCCAGCATGATACCAAGATAGTAACAAAACATAAATATCTACCTAGACTAACCCGTTATATGGAAGACCAGAGCTTCTTTTTCTTCAATTTTTCGATTTTTCGCCAGAGCTTCCTCCTCTTTTTTCGTTAAACCTGCAAAAACATCAAGCAAACATTAGTTAAACATGCCCCAAAACACTTTAAGAGTGCTTGGGAAAACTAACAAAAAATTGCCGAAAAAATTCTAAGTAAATATAATGAAAAATTGGGTGGAAATGACCGAGAAAGTAAGCTAGAAAGCTACTTTCTCAAGATCTTTGTTTTGCTTCTCAAGGATAGCAAAACAAATTAAAGCACTAAATTGCTAGATAAGGAAATAAAATCAAATACTAACTTACTAATAAAGTCTTTTGGTTTTACGAGAAAATGACTTGAAACAAGACAACTAGTACCCTAGATTTGAACTAAGAGATGATAAAGCTTTTAAACCTTTAGTTAGATTTATAAAGAGAAACAATTTAAGATCTATTTATGACTATGAATTTAATTATAGATCTAAAATTGCTTTTTTCAAAACAAAGGAACCGAAATGATAAAGAAAATATCGGGAGAAGGAAAAGTGGAAAAGCTTGGAGAGAAGAGGATCCTTGAGCCTTCACTTGTGGTGCGCCTAGGAACTTTTATCTGCAGCAAATATTGTTAGAAACAAGAAAGGTAGAAGATCAAACAAGATCATCCACGTCTCGTATCATGACAACCTGCATATCACACCCTTACACAACTTAGATAAAATGTAGGAGCATATATGTTCAGAAATTGATGTAAAAGCATCCATAAACAAATGAAGTATTCATTCAAATCTCTAAATACTTATACTCAATAGCTTAGATCATTAAACAAAATGATTAAACTGTATCACAAAGTTGATACCAACCCTTCAAGTAAACTACATATGATTTATTGCATGCATAATGGTTTAAATACAAGTTGCCTTCATACAACTAGAAGATAATACATTCACTCAACCAGGGCACAACACAATCCAAACCTCCAAAGTCTCTTTATTTCTCAAATGAATACACGATACAAGTGCAAGCTCTTCCCAGTACATTTCAACTAGTGAATGGGAAAGAGTCTTGCTTTATTTATAGCAAAGCCAGGCCCAAGGGGGCGCAACCACCTCTGAAGATAAACTAGGCGTCAACATGAGATGGAGGAGAGATGACATGAGTTGAACTAGAGTAGAAGGGAGAGTAGTAGGCGCCACCTCTCCACCTAACCTTCACCCACCCACTGATGAAACGCCACCCAGGTAGAGTGTGAGGCCCACAAGAGGGGGCGCAACCCTCATGGAGTGAAAGCTCTCCGCCTCTCCCGCAACCACTAAAGGTGATGCTTTATTCAAGGAGAGGACTCGCCTTCACTTAAAGAAGCCGATTGAAATTCATTTCAATCAAATCAAACAAAAATCCATTGATTTAGGATTTTGGATATTCTCTCCAATTTAATTATTTTTAATTTTTTAATTGATTTTTGGAAATTTGGAGATTTTTAACTTAAGTAATTAGTTTATCACTTAAAACTTAGGAAAAGTGGGTTTAAGGGTACAACGGGTGCGCTGAGTTAGAAAATGAGCACCCCCATGGCAAAATCCGATTTCTAACCGCACTTTTATTACATTAATAATTTTCCCAATTAAACTATTAAAAAATAGCCTAAGTTTATGAGAAAAATTAATTTTCTCAAAACATGAAATAAAACATAGGGGGACCTAGAACATGTCCATATGACTCAATAATAATGTGTAGCATGTTCATATACATTGACACATGAAGTTTAATAACCTCCTAAGGCCTAACCATCAAGACGACCATTCCAACTTTGGTGGAGCGGTGAAAAACTTGAAAATTATAAGTTGTTTATTCAAGAACATATAATTAACAAGGGAGAAACACATTGGAATACTTGGATTGCTGTTTAAGTCCTAGGAAGCCAAGTTCTTTACAAAAACCCATGCTAGCACATCTTTTACAACTTCCCCGCAGGGTATGAACATGTGGTAAAAAAAAGGAAAAAGGGGCGTTGGAAGCCTTGAATGGACTTCCGAACTCTTGAAATTGAACAATTATTTGTTCATCTTTCGTGGCTCACTGAAAGTCCAACTAGATGCAACCTAGTCGGTAATAGGCTTCAGAATTATATCGTCCCTCATTGATATTCGGTTTAAGTCTAGCATAGGTAGAACTAGTTCTAGGGTTTCCCTAAGCAACGGATGCCATGAATGATAGTGTATGAGCTCAATCGTTAGGATGTTCTTTCTTCACATAAAGAATATCACTCACATAGTCTAGAAATTTTACAATCTCTTCTAACATAGTGTCCATATGATCATCATCTAAGTGTCCAGGTACATTGATTTTCTTGATTAGGTGGTCGTTCTCCATATAAATTAGTTTGAGAGGAGTTATATTCTTAATAACATCATCACACATCGCCATCAAAGAGTTGTCGGGGCTTTCAAATCCTGAGCAAAAGGATCGGTGACTATGATTTATCTGACAATATATTGTATATAGCATGGTGTATGTTTTCCATTCAAAGACCTTATATTGCAACTGGCTAGAATTATAGAATATACCCTTGCAATTAGGAATATCAACATCCCAAAAAACTGTCGTGTGCTCCGCTTCAACGGGTCGAGTGAATTGTGTAAATTTTATCACATTCCCCAACCCGGTTTCAAGCCACCATTTTTTCTCATTGTTCAATGCCCAACCCAATTTACTCTCTGTTGCAAATTTGAGTCATTTTCTCATAAACAATTTAGACTGAAACAAATGAAGAATTTTACAACTTTAATCAGCAGAAATAAAACAGTCACACATAAAAAATTCAGACTCAGAAATTTTTGTTTAATTGACCTAGGCAAAACCCCAACCTCTAGGGAAAACTTGTGAGAGAGAATTTCTTTATTTATTCAGTCAACAGTACAGCAGAAAATAAAATTTTCAGTCACAACTTATCTCAACCAGAAGATAAAATTTCAGCCTCGAAATTCGTGCCGCTTCAGAAATTAATTCTCAGAACTTTTGTATGCTAACCACCTCGAAATTCGTGCTGCTACAGGATTGTACGGACAGACTGCACAGACACTGTATGGATTACAGTACGGTATGAAACATTGAAATTCGTGCCCAAAGGAACAACAAATTACTGCCTCGAAATTTGTGCCTCTCTGCATCGAAATTCGTGCCCTTGTCAGACTGAAAAAACACTGTACGGACTGGCACAGCATGACGCAATTAATGCTCAAATTGCTTCCTCGAAAATTGTGCCAAAGCTGCTGTACAGATGCATTGAGAATTGTGCCAGTTCAAGCTGTACGGATTCTTGGGAATCGTGCGTCTGCTCAACCTGCTCACCTTCTCTCAAATTCGACATTCTCTCTCTCTGCTCTCCAATGCTCATGGAAAAACTGAATGAGTCTCTCATGCCTTCCCTTGCCTTTCTGGTGTCTAATGAGGAAGTTGAATGGTCATCTAATCCAAGGGCCCACAATGGCTTAGATCAATGGATGAGAAATAATGTGCAATTTATATCTCTCCAAAAATTTATTTCACTCAATTTAAAATTAAAATTTCCCAAAAAGTCACTTTAATCACTAAAGTGAAAATTAAAACTCATCTCAAGTCATTAATTGCAAGGGTCATGTTATTTCGCCTTTTAAGTGTCTTAAGAAAAAATCACCAGTGAACACTTTCCTAGGTAGAAAAATCAACAAATTGGACGTTTGGTCGATAAAATGCTTCAATTGGGGCAGTTTCAAATAGATACACCATGCTGAAGTCATTAGAAGCAATGATTCCCAAAGAATCATTGTGCTTGTTGTACAACATATTAGAATTGTTTACTGGCAGTCGGAGTGATTGTATAATTTTTTGTGTTTGTCGGTGAAGGACCATCAGCAGTGGCCAGTCATTATATCGTGCCAGTTGATAAGACATGAAAAACAACATGCTATCACATATACAAATACCTTGATGTCTTTTCTAGCTCCAGAATGTCTCGTATCATTTTCAGATTTTCTTGTAGTTGATAGTCACAGAATAAGTTATTTATTTTGCATTCATCTAAGATGTTTTGGTTTGAGTTGATCTGCCTATGGTATAGTTTTGACCAACTATTATTTGATTGTGCCATCATACAGGGCCTTTGCTGAACAGGTGTATCTTGCGGTGGTTGGTTAGCCATCTCCAATTTTATACGAGGTTGAGTAATAAAATCATTTGAACAAGTGGGAGGGCTTAGGTCTGGTTAGTTTGCAGACTTGTCTTTTAAGGGAGCATGAATGTCATTAAATTGATGTTCTTTATCTTGCCAATATTCCAAAGTGTCTGCTGGGGACTTATCCCTGCTAACAGATAGAGGGAAATTTTTTCTGCGCTCAGAAGCTCATTTGGTTTGGCTTGCATACCTTCTCCTTCTTTGATGGGTTCAGATTCCCAATTCATTTCCCAATTCGATTTAGACTCAGAGCATAATCTTCAACTTCGGCTTGGGCTTCTACAGAATTCAAATCAGGATTGGAGCATGAGTCTTTTGTTTCACTTTCTTCATCGTGAACCACCTCCCTAGTTATGCTTCTTTCTAGTATTCTATCGATAACTCTTGTAATGGACTTCTCCATTTAATCTAGACGCTCATTATATTCTCTATTTGATTTCTCAAGGAATGCGATAGTGTCCTCATGCCATGAGACCATGATGGAATCGTTCCGAGAGGCAAGCAGGCTTTGATACCAATGAAGCGGAAAACGTGTAGCTTGAATATGAAATATATAAAAGTGTATATAAATATATATATTGAATAAAAAGAATGATGATGTATTACAATATGAATAGCCTAGCTTATATAGGCCTTTGTGGTGACTATTCATTAAAAGTGATACCTTTTCAAATACACTTTTTCATAATAATACATTCTAGACATTAATTAAATATAATTATTTAGATCTATAACACGAGCATTGCTTAGGTAGGCTTTTCTTGCAGCATTAATAAATAACACAAAATGCACAGGAGAGAATAAAAAAAGAAAAACCCAATATCTGAAACTTAAACATGATTACCCATTCATGTTATTGATTATTCCCATGGCTTTGTGATGCTTATGTATGTTTTAAGCACTTATATCTAGTCGCCACAACGACAAATAACTGACAAAATAGTAACAAGGATGAAATGTCTTTCTGCATTAATCCAAAGAACTTTTCTTCAGCAATGTGCAGTTTGGATGAATCCAGACACCAAACCAATTCGTAGTGAGAGTTAGATGTTTGATTGTGACGGAGGGGCCAAACAACAACAAAATGATAACATATCATCTGATCCAAATTTAAGGGTTTCAGTATTATCTTATATGGTCTTTATTTGTATATTTTCATCTCAAAATTGACTTTTTAAATAAGTTAGGTGTTGTTAGTGTGGTATGAATCAAATCCCTATTATATTATTGCTTATTACCTAGAGAAAAAAATGGCAAATATCAATCCAACCTACTAGATTATTGAGGAATTCCCTGTAGTTTGTGCAACTCTCTGGGCATACTACATAGTACATAGTCTTTGTTTGATGATCACTGTTGATGAAATTTGACTAGAGGAGAATCATTTGCTTGAGTTAATTTAAACATAATTTAAGCTCTATTGTTTTTTTTTCAGTTTCTTTTTGGATTTATGTGCTTTTCACGTGAACAGTTAGTCAAAGCACATATGGTAAATTCGTTTTATTTATACTAAATATATGTGCTTCGACATACACTTTGGAAGCAACTATCTTTTGATATAAAATATGTGAACTGTACTGAATTAAACTTAAAGTCTTAAGAAAGTAAAAAAGAACTCTAGCTAATTTACACCAAAATCATCAAAATGTGTTGTTGTCAATATATTTTTTAATTAGCTCATTTACATGCTGCTAAATCATTTCCATACATCCCTTCTTGCAGAGAGGCAATATAGGAGCCATACATTTCACTCATGATCTTTTCCGGCATCTCATGTGGCGCTCAACTAAATTACAGGTGTCAGATGAATTAAATCTACCTCCTCAAGAAGAGCGTCTATCATTGTTAACATTTTCTCCAATTGAAGCCCAGTTTTACAGACGACAACATGAGAGTTGTGCAGTTAATGCTCGAGAATTTATTGCAAAATGCAAAGATGATATTTGCAAGAAGGCAAATCAATGCAATAAAAAGTCGCATCTTATAGGTAGCATTATGGATGCTTTTCAGACAGTTATCTTCTAATTCCATTCACAGTTTAGCATAAAACTAATCAAGGACTGTAATACTTCAGGTTATGAAGTTTCCTATGATTCACGCCTTTCTCATGGAGAAGCTGCAAAGTTATTGACATCACTGTTAAAGCTCCGTCAAGCTTGCTGCCACCCTCAAGTGGGAAGCTCTGGGTTGCGATCTTTACAGCAAACTCCTATGACTATGGAAGAGATTTTGCAGGTCATCTTTGTTTTTGGTTTTTGGGTTCTTAAGCATAAATAATTTCTACCTATGCTGAAAGGAAGATTCATTGTGAACAAATCTAGAATTTTATTAGAGGGGAATTCTGTTTATATTTTCTCTTAGTTCTATTTTGACCTTTATTTCAGGTTCTGATTGGAAAGGCTAAGACTGAAGGGGAAGAAGCTCTCAGAAAATGTGTTGTTGCATTGAATGGATTGGCTGCTTTGGCCATAATAGAAAAGGATCTCCCACGTGCAGTGTCATTATACACTGAAGCTTCGACACTATCTGAAGAAAATTTGGAAAACTTCCGACTTGATCCTCTGCTAAATCTTCACATTCTCCATAATTTGGCTGAAATAAATGATGCGGTCTTAAGTCCTAACACGAATGGTAATTCTAATGGAGAGAAAACTGTCATTGGCTCAAGGAAAGGGGATGGAAAATTATTTGAGGGTTTCATGAAAAAGCAGAGAATTTTGGAAAGTGGTGATAGTAGCTCTTCTGGAACTTTAGAAGCGTTAATTGAAATTCCTGACTCATGCTCAACGGAAGACCCAATGGCGATGGATTCATGCTCTAAATCTGATCTTCAGCAACAAGGAGATCCCAGGACAGTGAGATATAATTTTCTGATCAAGCAATGCGAATGCGTCAAGGAGAAGTACATGTTACAGTTCATTTCAAAGCTTGCTGCAGCTCGGGATGAATTCAGAAGTTCTTACAGCCAGGTAGTCAAGAGCACTGAACAATGTTTTTTGTGTTATAACTGTCTGACCTTAAATTGTGGCATGGAAAGATGGGTTAGTCTGTATTTGGGTCGTTTATGTAAGATTTGCAGGTTGGCTTTTCTTGCCTATCTAGGTGAAATGCTTCTTCCAGAGAGAGTAGTTTGTACACTTTTGGATAGGACTTCTTAAGATAGAGTGCTATTTCAACTTTTGGTTCAAATTCATGTTTGAAAGTTTAACATGGTGATTCCAGAATAATATGATTTGATGTGTAGACAATTTCATTGGCTTGAGCTTCTTATAATCTCAAGCTTCATCTATTCTCTTGATTCTTGTTTGTATATTTAATGCCTGATAATGGTTTTTAAGAAAAATGATCTGTTCAGTCTTGACAATAGCGATGGATTTGCAACGAATGTTAATCAGGAATAGGATTGTTAATCTGCAACTTTAACATCCCAAGCATCTTCAACTTCATAGGTTATAGATGCAAGGAATGATTGCCAACATGCGGGAGGAGATTATTGGTGGTTCGATGCCCTGGAATTAGTGCAGCAAAAGAAAGATCTTGAAAAGGATTTATTGGACAAAATACGAGACAGTTTGTCTGGAACTGACGGGAGATTGAAGACATCTTCGCCTGTTTCACGGTACTTCTGACTCCTCACAGCTGATTTTATCTATATAATGTTGTTTCGAGATATCTATCCATTTTGCCTTTGCAGAATTGCAGTCCACCAGAGTAAATTTGCATGTTTATTTAATGAAACTGATAAAGGGTTGTCAAGGAATCTGAGGTTGTTTCCAGGAAAGGGTGTAGTTTAACACTGTGTTACCAACATCGGCCGAGAAATTGCCGATGTCCGAAAAATTGCGATTTTTTCACCTGAGCATTTTTTCTCCAAAAAATTGCCGAAAAAAACGGCTTGATGTTTGCCGAAAAATTGCCGATTTTTGTCCGAAAAATCGGCCCGAGAAATCGTGAGTTGATGCAAAAAAGCGGCCGTGTGGGACAGGGCCAGAAAAAGACGGGTTTAAGTCAATTTTTTCACTTTTTTTTTGCTCATTTGCACTCTAACGGCGACTGAGAGGGAAAGCGAAGAGACTAACAACGAATTTAGGTAACATTTTTTTTCGCCATCAAGCATCAAATTGAAGATTGGATCTTGTCATTCGGGTTTTTTTTCCACAATTATCACAGCTGAAGGTAAGTAAAAAATTTGTCCGTCATTTCTCATTTTTCCAAGAGGGATTCTTGTTGATTTACATTGCCAATTATTTTTCCATCTTCAAAATCTATTTTTATAGGGTTTTAAGCAATTTTTTTGCAACTGTTATGTTTTTTGCATGCCAAAAAACGTGTTTGCATTTTTATTCTTTCCCTTGATCCTTATAAATCCTCATAAAAATGTCTATTTATTTTCCCTCATCAAATTAGTGTTTGAATGCTCAATATGTCTTGGAATTCTTCTTGTATTTTACATTTCCATCAATCATATATGCTAAAAATGTTTTTATTTTTTTGCCTTCGGTTCCAATTTCAAGTTCAAAGTATCAAGCTTCATTTTGTCCATATACAAGATGGCGAAGGTTTTGGATCCATTTTGGGAGTGGGCCACACCTGTTGACCCACTCAATCGACAAATTCTCACTTGCAATCTATGTGGGAAAAGAATGACAGGTGGGATAAGTAGGCTGAAATACCACCTTGCACAAATAGCAGGGCATGATGTGGCTCCTTGCAATCAAACAACCCCGTAACTCATTGCTAAGGCCACGCACGCGATTGAGGGCATTGGGCTAAGGAAACAATACAAGGAGGCTGTGAGGAATCAAATTGCTTCAAGATTCGGGTCCGCAGCAGGAGTAGGGGCTAGTGGGACGAGCCCAGATATCGATACCCACTCCACACATCAGTCCACATCGCCTTTCATTGTATCTTCAAGATGCAAACCTGGTGGGTAACCTTCTATAAGGTCCATGGTGAAAGTAATGGAAAAAGCAGACGCAAACAAACTTATTGGTCCATGCTTGCTATAG
Organism: Pseudotsuga menziesii; assembly: GCA_001517045.1. Taxonomy (NCBI): domain Eukaryota; kingdom Viridiplantae; phylum Streptophyta; class Pinopsida; order Pinales; family Pinaceae; genus Pseudotsuga; species Pseudotsuga menziesii. The sequence goes on from LPNX010752928.1 coordinate 1,094,876, forward strand.
AGTGCTATTCCATTTAACTTTGCAAAGAACCCATTTTATGTGTCCATGTTTGAGACGGCTGCGATAGTTGGATTGGGATTTAAGCCCCCTAGTTATGAGGAGTTGAGAGGGCCCATCCTTTAGGATGAAAATGCTGATTGCACTCACAGATTGGATGAGCTTCGAAAATCATGGGACTTAACAGGATGTAGTGTGATGTCAGATGGTTGGACCGATATGAGGGGCAGGACACTTCTCAACTTCTTGGTTCATTGTCCCAGGGGGACTATGTTCATGAGATTCGTGGATGCATCTGCACATATCAAAGATGCAGCTTTACTATGTGGCTTGTTGGATGATTTCATCCAAGAGATTGGGCTGCAACATGTTGTCCAAGTGATAATGGACACCGCCGTGAACTATGTGGCTGTTGGTAGGACGCTCATGGCTAGGTATCCTACACTATTATGGACTCCTTGTGCTTCCCATTGCCTTGATTTGATGTTAGAGGATTTAGGCAAGATTGGTTGGATTGAGGATACTATTGATTCAACACGGAGCATCACAAAATTCATATAAAACCATGCAGGGATGCTTAGCTTGATGAGAAGGTTCACAGGTGACGAAGAGTTGGTGCGTCTTGCCATCACACGCTTTGCCACTAGCTTTATTTCTCTTTAGTCTCTCTTGAGTTCTATGTGGAACTTGCAGGCGATGTTCTTTTCGCTTGAGTGGTGTGCTTTATCATTTAGCACGAAACCAGAGGGGCAAGCCACATTCGGGCTAGTTGCATATAATGAGAGGTTTTGCGGTGCGGTGAAGGAGGTGTGCACCATCACTGAACCTTTGGTAAGGGTTCTCTGCTTGGTTGATGGAGAGAAGCCCGCAATGGGCTACCTATATGAGGCCATGGATAGGGCCAAAGAATCAATCCGTGATTATTATGAGGACAAGGGAGATCAAGGACAAGAGAGACAACAAATGATAAGGGCGGTGATTGATGTGCGATGGAACCACACACTCCATCGCCCCATTCATGCTGCAGGGTTATACCTCAACCCTGCGTTTTCTTACTCATATGGATTTAGATTTGATGGAGAGGTTATGTTTGGATTCTATGAGTGTGTCCAGAGGATGGTATCTGGTGCAACTGAGCATACACAACTTTCCCAAGAGTTGTAAATGTATAAGAGAGCCACAGGCTTATTTGGGTTTGATATAGCAATAAATGACAAGACCAACCTGATGCCAAGTAAGGTTCACTTAGTTTCAACTTTCAAGTTTAAATTTTCATTTTTCATATTTCATTTTCTCTTTCTAATTCTTTTTTTTTAAATTTTATTGTCATTTCTCACGTTTATTAACTTTATTCTATTCATAAGTAGAGAAAGAAATTGCAGAAATTAAATGCTCACTTTGAGGAGCTTATTTTCCTACCCTAAGCATGATATAAAGAAGTTAGATAAAATCAAATATCAAATGTAACCACCTAAGCATTTTGTCAACTTTAGAGTTTTTTGCCTTATCTTTGGTTACCAGCCAAAGCAAGAACATATTTATTAGAAAGTGCAAACTTGTGTGGATACTCAAGATGGGAGGGTTGGATGGGATATCATAGTTGTGTAATAAATCGTCAAACTGCTTCCCAAACCGGCAAGTCCTCCTGCGGACTTCTTCTATGCAAGACTTGATAGGACTAATGTATACATATGTATGTTGAGGCAGATCCACTACTTCATTGCGTCGAGAGGCGCTCTACAGCCCAGTATGGGGGAGATCTTGTAACGTTACGTAACATTATTTTTACTAATAAAAAATAATTTTTTTAATTATAGGCCAAAATAAATGTTGGCTAGAAAAAAACCTAATATAGGGGAGATGTTGTAATCTTCCTACCTAACAAAACAATAAAAAAGTTAAAATTTAGGTGAGGAAAAAAACACAATATGGGGGAGATGTTGTAATATTTTTACTTAACAAAATAATAAAAAATGTTGGCCTTGCACATGGTTTTAAAACCATAAACCATGTGCATGGTTTTAAAACCATGGTTTATGCACATGGTTTTAAAACCATGTGCAAGGCCTTCTAAACAACCCATCGTTTTATTGTACATAGTTTAGGAGGGCCTTGCACATTGTTTTAAGACCATGTGCAAGGCCTCCTAAACAACCCATGGTTGTAGGAGGGCCTTGCATATGGTTTTAAAACCATGTATGGGGAAATGTTGTAATGTTAGTTCATAACAAAATAAAAACAAATAATAAATATGATATGTAGTCCATAAATAATATTAAATATTATATGTGGACCTTAAATAAAAAGATGTGTCTTTTGGTTTGAATCAAATCAATGGATATCTACGAATAGATTTGATCCCTCTCGGCGCTTGATAGAGCCTAGGATTTGGATCTAAGCTGGTCATACCCATCCAAAGGGCTAATCTTTTGATACCTTTGTGTGTAAGCCCCAAGCTGCTCCAAATCATAAGGAACTTCTGCATGCAAAGACGATGACTGAGACTGATCTTCTGTTAATTGTATCCCATCTGACCCTTCATTGTACTGCTTCTCCAAATCTTCATTACTGATACTTGTGTGCAGCTCTGAATAATCACGTGAAAAGTTTGAATGCTCCTCTTCCATACCAAAACTTTCCCAAGTCTCAAGATCAACACTCCCTTGTATAAATGTATCATAGATGGAACTTCCACAAATTTCTGAATAGACACTCCCCTCGTTGGACATATCATCGATGGTATTCTCAATGAGATTTTCAAAAGTCTCATAGACTGGATTTTCCATGAAAGTCCAATAGTCATCGCCCCCATCCATGTTGGATATGAGAGAGTCTTTATCCTTGGCATCACATCCCAAGCTATACTTGTCCTCCTCCTCATCACAATTATCTTCTTCAGAAAAAAAGGTCACAAGGCAGTAAACCTTCCATACTATCATCATTATACAGAGAATAAGTAGGAGTGCTATCATATACATTACATATATCATCATGAGTTTCATTATAAGATTTTGTAATGGTTTCACTTTGAGGTAGATTTGGGGTACAAATGTGATTATCATCACTGAAATAATCATGAAAGGATTCCCAATCTTCAGTATTATATGTTGATATCACATGAGGAGGGTCTTCAATAATATCCTCAATGAATGACTCTTCATGTACAATCTTAACTAAATCATCACGGGTTTCTGAATATTGAGTGTTGTATACCATGTTGATACTAGGCAACTCATTATCTTCCAAATGTTATTTTCTCTATGGAAAAAAGTATTTCAAATTAGTCTTAATGAATGTTTCAATATCATTTTCATCATAATGCAACTGCCTCAAAAATATCTCAAAAAACCTTGCAAGGGAAGTAATAGATTTCTCAGAAAGGCCCTCATGAAGCCAACAATCATTATCCTCTTGTAGAGAAGAAGCAAACATAAGCAACATATGATCCTCATGACGTATGCTAAATTCACTCATATGTGAAAGGAACATTGGAATCTGGCTGAGTGATTATTATCATGCCCCCGAAAGAAAGGAAGGAGATAAGATGTCTTTTCCCCATTGAAATGATTAGGAAATCAAGGCATCTTGAAGAAATCAATGGGAGGATATGCATGGTAGATCCGAGCAACATTTTCTATCTTTTTAACATCCATATCAAGAATTAATAATCATGGGGAACATCTGGTGCTGAAAGAGTGGAGCCGTTGGAAAATGAGCTTTTGAAGTTTTGTTGTTGCATGGGCTTATCTACACAGAATCAATCTCAACAACTTTATGAGATGTAAGGGTTTTTATCCCTTCAGTGGAGTCACTATGTGAGAAGAAAAAATATGCATTGAATACTTTTTCCCAAAAATCAATTTTTCTTTTCTTTTCTTTGTAAACAATAAAAAATAAAATAAAAAAGGAAAAATGTTAATGGAGTCGCTAGATGAAAATTAAAGATTTACTCTAGTCACATCAAACAAAGCAAAAACAAAAAAGGTTAAAAACAAAATCTGTACTTCAGGATTAAAAAGATTTATACCCGACAACAGCACCAAAATGTTGCCGCCTCTTATGCACCTGGGGTTAACACAACATAAATTTTCAAGTTGCTAGGTGCATCCTTGGGGCAAAGTCTTGAGTCAGGCACTGTCACCCGATCACGACTCCTCTGTTTAGGCTTAGCTCCTAACGAAGCCAAGGGGGGTAGTGCCTACTGAAAGAGTTTCTAAGGCTCTTCAATATTTCAAGTGTTAGATGGGATTGTTTTTTAGGAGTTTTAAAGATGAGTAAATTGCTGACAAGACCCTTAGCAAAATTAGAGAACTTAATTGAATAGCATAACAAGATAAATCAATAATCATAATATGATTGAAAGCAAATAGAATTGCAAAACTTAAACCAGTGCCTTCATGGAGTCAGAATAATAAATGTTGCTGAAAATGTGAAAATGTGAAAATGTTTTGCTTTTTACTTGGTCAATTTTAATTATTAAAATGATGAGTGATTAAAGGGGAAAGGGGATTCTTGATATATCGAATGCTATAGGAAATATGTCTGGATTTTAGGAAAAGTGGCTCCGCACAGGAAAATGTGGGCTAGATGGAGTCGTGGGGGGGTGTTTAACACTACATTAAGGATGTAGCCTAACGAGACCCCATGGTCACTTTCTAGTTGTTCCCACTTTCCTTGAAGAATTCAACCACTATTCACCAAACTCGTTTTACACTGGATTTGCGTAATGTTTTGGGTTGCTATTTTTATTAAAATGAGTTCATTAATTAAATGTGAAAACATTAATAAATGCACAATACTGCTTTTGATATCCCCAAGTATCAGACAAAGTTGCGAGGGGTAGAGCAAACACAGTAAAGGAAAATGTTTATTCCGATTTGTGAAAGCAAAGTACAAAGATACAATCCATTAGGATGGATTGTGTGCTTGTGTTATAGAAAAATAAAGGAAATTTGTGAGACTAATTACTACGGCAATAAAATGCCAGGTTAGTATTTGATTACTTTGCAAAAGTAAAGAAAACTTTGAAATAAAAGTGAATTAATTGACAGTAAACGCAACTAAACTAATTGTTATCACAGATCTTATAGTTGCCCCGATAAATAAATCCTATACAGGATGGCAGAGGCGACAAGCAACCAAAGCTATGACCTACGGAAACCGTTAACCCCTGATTAAAGATTCCTTCGCTTTATGCCACTAGAGAAGCCCAAGTGACAAAGGGAGAGACCCATACCAATCCTGAAAGGAAAAATGCAAGACAAATCACCAAATCAGACTCCTGTTGGAGAATTCGTAAGGTGAGTGTCTGAAACGCTAGATTTAAGGATGAGCCACAATTTAAGGATACCTGAGTGGGGTGGTTATTCGAAATTGGAAATGTCACTCGGATGATTAAAACAGATGGCTTGGAAAGATTGAAGTTGGATCTAGGATTTTAGTGTGCTGGTTCAAATGATCAAACTTGGACCCTGGGGGATTTAAGCAGATAATTGAGAAATCCCCAAGACGAAGCTGATATTGACAATTATGGCTTCCTGCACACTAGCTGGGATGAAAGATTTGACAGTGAAAAATACCCAGATGAAATGTAATGTCCCCTTCCTTTTAGGCCTTGAGGCCCATACCGCTAACCCATGTGATTCCTGTGGGTTCGAGCGGTTACTGAGAGCTAGGGGATCAGATCAGGACTGATGCCATCCTTAGAAGATCTAGGGCATCATCATTGGGTCAAGAAGGACCACTTGGGCCAAAGGCCACTTTCATGCATGACCATGCTCTTTTCCATGCTCCATGCATGACCATGCTCTTTTCATGCAAGTCAACGGCAAATTAGAAGATAAAGTGACCTAATTAGGTCAAAGATAGGGTTTTGTGCAGTTGAACTTTATAAATAGAGGGAAAAGCAAGAGGAGAGGACACTTATGATTATTGATTATTTTGGGAGCACTTGGATAGCAGCACAGCGTGCAGCACAGCAGTTGGGGTTGGAGACGGAGTCTTCAGCTAACAGGATTTCAGCAGTGAAACATCTGTCCTAGTCTTATTCCGGGTAAGCCATACTGGTTCACCACTTGTTCTTCATTTCATTCATCAGTTATATCGCACAGGGTATAGATTGTTGTAGAGGCACGGTGCAGCCGTAAGAGGGGGTTTTCCACCAGAAAGCCCTAATCTTCTATTGGGCCTTCAGATCTCAGTTTCCTTCCGAAACTCAGGGATCATTCTCACCAGCAGCTACATACTCCGGTACCCAGTGACTATCAGCTCCATCTGAGCTCATCCGAAGGAGTTATCAGCATTTCTAGACCACCAGGGGCATGAGCAGCTGCCTCAGAGAACCAAAACGTTTTCATACTTAGAGGGTTCAGAATTGCAGTATATTCCAGGCAATCTCTTCGTCACAGGGAGGCTATCAGCTCCATAAATCGGCGGGTCCATTGGACACCTCCTTCCTTGAGGGCGTCACCTTTTTCTCTGTTGAGGGCGTCTTGCTGCTAGAGCATTCACCGGAGACAGGAGAGATCAGTTCTTCTCGGATCCAGTTCTCAGTACTTGCAGACTTCATCTGTGGCAGATCAGCCAGTTATCAGTGGTAAGTGTGCATTCTATCTTACAAACCCTAACCCTAATTTTTCCTATAAAATAGGGATTTTCACTTGGCGGTTTGTAAGCCCAGTTGTATCCGCATAATTGTTTAGAAATAGAAAATATCAGTATTCGGGATATTTCATGAAACCAGACAACAACAGAGGGAAAATGGCTGACTTGCTGAAGGAAGGGCGTTTTCTCCCAAACAAAGACCAGTGCCTGGAGGGGGGTAGAGGAGTCCAATTTCGATGTTTTTGAGGGAGAGGGGGTTTTTAAGTATGCTGCACAAAACCCATATCGCCAAATTTGAAGATTCCCAATGCAATTTGGTCTGATGATTTTTCCTAATGCTAAATGAGGGTTTTTCAGTGAAAATTATTGATGGGCAATGCATGAAAATCAAAAGATGGAGAACTTACCTGAGAAATGTACCTGGATGATTGCTGATGACCTCCTGGATGATGAAGAATGCATTTCTTGAGATCAAATAAGATTTATGAACAAGCTTTTGATGAAGTGCTACTTCAGCTAGTGTCCCTAGTGCCCCTGTTTGCCTGCTAGACCAAGGAAAATCGATTAGTATGGCAAATAAACGGTAAATGCAAGCTAAAAGAAGTATCAGAAGAAGAAATCGTAAAGAAGTTCAACTCCCTGATAACCAATGCCGAGATCAAAAAACAGGGTAAGTCCCCCCACTAATGCGCCTCTCTCAGAATTGACTCCTTCAACCTACAAGTTAAACGGGTACAAGGAAAGATACAAAAACTATGCCGGATTTATCTTAGTGCAGAAGAAAAGCAGCGCCAGTCATCAACTTAGTCATTCATCAAGCAAGTAGACAAGTGTGTAGTCCCATACAAAATCTCTTTATTTCAATTCTGGTGTGAGAGCTCATGAATTATAATGGGGGGGTCACCTCTCTTAAATAGTTTGAGAGAGACATAAACCCTAACTCACTTTATCATCCAACGGTTGAGATTAAAACATGATTAACGGTGGAGATCATCAGTACATCAATCAATACATGTATCAAGTGACTAAGTCAAATAGGGGGCACACTTTACTCAAGGACGCCTCTCTAAAGTAAAATGTCACAGCATAACATAAGATATAACATGATACATCATAGGAGGGGGTCACTAGGGGCTTACTTCACCCTATGCCCCTTTACAACTTCATAATATGAGATATAACAATGAAATACATCAATAGCCAAATAGAGGGGGTGCCCCTTGGGGGGCTTTCCTCATTGGCTGAGCCATAAATAAATAATTTGGACATTTGCTGACTGAAAACTGTTGGAGAACCGTCTGGGATGTTGAGAAACATCATCTTGCCAAAATTCCAAGCCATTTCCTTGACCCAAGAGGCCAAATCGATTTTTTCAGTGATTTTCTAGTTCATTTTTTGCTGGTACAATCTTTGGAAACTGATAAATCTACCATAACTCTATCCAGGGTGCAAACTATGGCAAACTGATTGCTCTAGATGATCTGGAGACATAGAAGAATGGTATAAGTGACTACTCATACCCCCTGGAGCACTGCACTGCTCTAGGAGAACCAATCGTATTGCCATCTGGAATAAAATTTGATCATTTGGCCAATAATTAAGTGATAATAATCACCTATTTGGAGAACCAGGGCCAAACTCTCAAAACTAAGAATATAGTATTGGTCCTTGGCATGTCTGGGACAAATATAGACCATGTTGTATTTTTGAGCCATTGCCTTGGGAACCGTGATAGACTTGGTCAACTAGGTTGACTAGGTCAAAGTACCCAAAATCAAGGTGAGATACTTTCCAGTATGATCCTGCAACATTCCAAGGTAAGACATGCTCCAATGGTGTATATCAAAACCCAACTTAAATAAGTTATTCATAATCACGGTGACAAATATAATAATAATAAGATATACCTTTGCTTTTGAAGAATCTTGGAAATTTCTGGAAGTCTGCTTGCTGATGCCATACTTACAAAGTGTAATCCATGTGCTACAGATGGGTGATGATGGAAAAACAAAGTTAAGGCAAAGGGGAAATGACTTTTAATTGACTTTGACTCAATGATCTATCCGACTGCTAACCAATATACTCTACCAAGGTGACATATGTATGATAGATAGCAATAGGGGATGGAGGTGTCTCATAGATGGGTAAAGTACTTGGGTATGCTTCCCTCAGACTCTAGCAAGTTTTCCTTTGCAACTTCATTGCAATATAGGTCAATCATCAAAGGTAGGTGCCCTGGAAGTCTTCTGGGCTCCAGTACTGACAAAGACTCAACCTTTCTAGGCTAGTCTCACCCTGTGGACCTATGGGGACCAATGAGCCGAACACTATACAAAGAGTGAGTGCTCATCCTTTGACCATTAACCTTTTGATAACTTTCACAATTTACATAAGATGGTAGCTGACCTACAGGAGCAAGTGCCCCAGAAAGCCTTCTGGGCTCCAATAAATGACTAAGGCCTAGACCTCCTGCCAACGAGCAGTCCATAGCCCCGACGGGTTTGCCTCTCCCTGGTGCCCCTGTGGAGGGCAAATTGAGCCTTACATTATACAAGGAATGAGTGCTCAATCTCTTGGCCATTGACTACCTTTTTTCAATATTTTATACTTTTGCATCCTTTAGATATAGATTTTATGCATTCCGATGCTTTAGTGTTTAGCAACACTGTTATGGCTGAGCACTTGTTTTGAGGACTCAAGGAGAGCAACCCTGTGAACTTATGGCTGAGCACTTGTTTTGAGGACTCGAGGAGAACAACCTTGTGAACCTAGCCACACTGGCCAAGACACATACTTCATAGCCAAAGACACTTAGTGACATGGAGTCTATCATACATAGGGGTTAGAATGGGAAAGGTTCTTCAATCTCACAAGTTTCCATCTGTCTTAGTCGTGGGATAAAAACAAAAGTGGATGAACTGGATGGATGGGGACAAATGTTATGGAACCAACCTAGCACTAAGGATTACATGTTGTTTAAGCATGGCATGGGCAACACTCTTCACATTGAAGTCCTTGATAAATCATAACACATGTTAGAAGCAATGTAAAACATATAAGCATAGGTCACCATAATCATCCTAACACGACAAGCACAGGTGTCTGAGATACATCACAAAGCAAAACTAAACGAAGGACATATACTTGATCTCACCATGTATACCTGTCTCCAACTGATAAGCCCCTCTATAACTGTGTGTACCAACTCTTGATCTGCTGCTATGCTCTATTGAACTACATCATCACCAAAATCATCTCAATGGACTCTTGGATCTCAGTCTTGGCAAGGAAAATATGAAGAACATGGCTTTGAAGTGAAATGAAGCTGTAAAGGTCCATGCTGATACCCCATGTAAAAGTAGCCTAGAATAGAAAAAGAGACGAGTTTGCATGCTGCATCATGGAAGCTTGGCTGAAAATTTATATGTGATAACATATGGCTCCAACTGGGACAAGTGCTCTAATGAAGAGAGTGCTTGAGAACCTCAGAGATCTCTGGTCTGCAACACCATCAAGCAATCCAACATATCCTAGCGCATCCAACATTCTGCTTCTTCTCCAAATATTTACCTATGACCTACACACATGGAAGCAAGAAAAACCAGAGCAGCATGTATGGGAAAAATATGTGCGTGAAAATGAACTGACAGAAAGTAAATGCTGGAAGTAAAGTGCTGAAATGTAAATTCTAACCTACTCAATTTAAATGTTGAAGGAAAAATATCAAACATAGAATACTCATGCATCAATCTGAAATATCCCAAATCCCGATATTTTCTATTTCTAAACAATTATGCGGGTACAACTGGGCTTACAAACCCCCAAGTGAAAATCCCTATTTTATAGGAAAAATTAGGGTTAGGGTTTGTGAGACAGAATGCACACTTACCACTGATAACTGGCTGAACTGCTGCAGATGAAGTCTGCAAGTACTGAGATCTGGATCGGAGAGGAACTGATCTCTGTTGTCTCCGGTGAATGCTCCAGCAATAAGACGCCCAATCAGAGAAAAAGGTGACGCCCTCAAGGAAGGAGGTGCCCGATGGATCCGCCGATTTGCAGGGCTGATAGCCTTGCTGTACCGGAGAGATTGGCTGGAATATACTGCAGTTCTGAACCCTCTAAGTATGAAAACGTTTTGGTTCTCTGAGGCAGCTGCTCACGCCCCTGGTGGTCTGGAAATGCTGATAACTCCTTCGGATGAGCTCAGATGGAGCTGATAGTCACTGGGTACCGGAGTATGAAGCTGCTGGTGAGAATGATGCTTGAGTTTCGGAAGGAAACTGAGATCTGAAGGCCCAATAGCTGATTAGGGCTTTCTGGTGGAAAACCCCCTCTTACGGCTGCACCGTGCCTCTGCAACAATCTCTACCCTGTGCGATATAACTGATGAATGAAATGAAGAACAAGTGGTGAACCAGTATGGCTTACCCGGAATAAGACTAGGACAGATGTTTCACTGCCGAAAATTCTGTTCGCTGAAGACTCCGTCTCCAACCCCAACTGCTGTGCTGCACGCTGTGCTGCTATCCAAGTGCTCCCAAAATAATCAATAATCATAAGTGGAGTCTCATCTCACTTTATCCTCTATTTATAAAGTTCAACTGCGCAAAACCTAATCTTTGACCTAATTAGGTCACTTTAACTTCTGATTTGCAGTTGACTTGCATGCATGCGCATGGAGACTTAATTGGGTGCATGCATCGTTAAATAATGCTTAGATGTCATGTATGTCACTTTTAGGGTTTGCACGCATCTCATTTTTAGGTTTTGCATGCATCTCACTTTTAGGGTTTGCATGCATGTCACTTCTGAGCTTTGCACGCATCTCATTTTTAGGGTTTGCATGCATGTCACTTTTGGGAACATTACACAATCAGACAGAAGATAGATTCAAACTACTACTCAAAAGAGCTTATTTCATCTTATCTACTCTAATTGATGGCGAAGAAATGATGTGCTAAGTCATGCCAGGGACAAAGACCCTTAAATGAACCTAATGTACAGGAGTCTGGAAATTGCGACCATCCTCAGTAGATAAAAAATACACGTTCCCTTCAAATCGTTCTACTGTTAGTGGTCCCATCCAAAGGTCTCTTGATTGTCGTGAAATATAATTAAAAGCACGATTTTCAACAATCACCTTATCACCATAGGAATACCTACGTCGGTTAACAGATGAGGAAATGACTGGAATATCACGGGTAGGTATAATGGAGGCATCAAAATTGCCTCTGTTATTGGGTAAAGGCATCGTCCTACGTCTTTCAGGTATAACATTTACACGTGGAGGACCCCCGTCTATAGGAAGTGCAAATCTTCCTACTAAACTTTCTCTTATCTCCCTTCTCGAATGATTGGGTTGACTCTCAACCTCCTTTAGGTGTGTTGATACTACTTTTTTAACTGTTTCCCTTATAGTTTAGAAATCTTTAAACACCTCACCAATATTAGCTTCTATGGTGGATACAGTATCAGAATGATCCATTAGCTTACTAGATCCTTCTCTACGAGGCATCGGCATTTTTCCTTTTCTAGAGGCTTCTGATAAGTTCCTTTCAACTACTTCTTTCAAAGATGTCGAAGGTGGAATAGGAATGTGAGATGCATCAAATTGTTCATTTAGAGGATTCTCAGGAGGTAACAAAAATCGTGGAACATGAGAAACTGATGGGTAGTGAAAATTACATTTGTTTGCTCCTTGATCTGGAGACTCACGTTGATTAATTGATTCAGATTGGTTACTAGAAGGAGCTGAATTTTCATTTTCGACTACGGGAGGAGAATTGGTAGCTTGAAAAGTAAGCAAATTATTTAGGGAAAATTCCTCCCCAAATGCATCATTGATTAGAACATCCTCTTCCCAGCTTTGATTAACCAGATTTATCATTTCATGTCTTATATTGTTTCTCAGATCCTGCCTAATCTCTTGAATAGGGGGGTGAACTCCTCTTGTCGAACTATTAGGAGTGTTATTTGTTACAGACTTGGTCTCACTATGAAAGGTTTGTCCAAGGGCTTCGATAGATAAATTACTATGCGGTTCAGGAGAATGATCTGCATTACTATCAATAATTTCCCTGATCAATTGTTGATGAATGAGCTCTTGTCTAAACCTAACATCATCCTCATCCTCAGAGTCAGAACTACCTACTCCCATAAAGAAAACATTCGCATAATCATCTTCCTTTCTTGCCACATTTATTCTTTCAACACCTGTGACCCAGGGTATCTTTCCCATAAGTATTCTTCAATCCATCTTTGTAGGTTTCAAGATATCCATTGATAAAAGGCTCCCTACAAATTCTTATCAAATTCCCATCAGAATTGTGTATGCAAGCGTATGATAGATCCATCATCAAGTATCCACCTAAACCAGTAGCCCATTTCCTAGATGGCAACATGCCATGCATGGGAGGAAGGTCAATCACTACTACGCCCATCATAGTGTTTAAATCAGAGCAAGCAAATAAGTCAGCCTTCAAATTTTTTATTAGGCCATATGCTTGGACACTCTTGGAGTCAATTCCACAAGCATTTCTAGAAGGACGAGTGATTTCTAATCCCATTTCTTTCATAATGCTCAGAGGCATGACATTCATAGCGGCTCCGGAGTCTAATATACAATTATGAAGTAAGAGGTTGTTGATTTGTAATGTGAGATAGAACGGAGGATCAATGTTATCGGAACCGGACCGGTCATCGAACCGGTGAAGCCCAAAATGTGAACCGGACCGGAAACCAGACCGGAACCGGCAAAAAACCGGGTAAAAAACCGGCTGACTAAAAAATACATAAAATATTCATATTTTGTAAAAAACATATATAAATTCATGTGCATACATATGAATCCAGACCATTAATACAAAAATATGCAAAGTTTCTCATATATATAGCAAATATGGGTGCAAATATCCAAAATAGCACCTAGTGCAATACATGTCTAAGGTTCTGAATCAAAGTGCATTAAACGTAGCAAAGACGTAGCTCATTCATTGCATCCAAAAACACTTGAATTGACCTTAAGGTTTCATTGGATTCAATGAAAATGTTTTTCTCAACCTGTACAACATAAGTATCCACTGCTCAATATAATATCACTCCCAACTATTCAGTACTTGTAATATCTTACTAGTTTTAAGAAACATACATTTCTATACAAAAGTTGTGCACAACACAAACAAAAAAGTCTATTAAGTACTAATAATTTCCTGACAGAAGAAGCCTGCATTCCTAAACAAAAGGTGAACACAACATGAACAAAAATTTCTATCATAACAAAATAATATTGTAATTTCTTAATAATTTGAAGAAACGTACATTTCTAAACAAAATTTGCGCACAACACAAACAAAAGAGTCTATTAAGTACTAATAATTTCTTGACAGAAGAAACATGCATTCGTAAGCAAAAGTTGAACACAACATGAACAAAAATTTCTATTATAACAAAATAATAAAGTGAAGCTCGCTTTGAATCTCCAAGCATTCAATTAAGGCAGTTTTACTTTGATTGTTTCATAAGTTTAAATTAACATTAGGCATTCAGCATTTCACGAATTTGTGTTGCATCAACAATTGAAAGAAAAATACATATAATTGAACTAATTGAGAAATCATGCATGTCATATCTGAATAATTAGAACAAGCATCAGTCAAAAAATATCTACCTTGACGATAACGAGTAGCTAAACATTCTTCGATGAATACTGACTGAAATCTACAACCTCAAAAAAGGGATGATTCTAATTTGAACCAGTTCAAAACATATCTGACAAACACAGCTATATCTTAAGAATGTTGAACAGGAAAATAGTTG
>LPNX010752928.1:1117015-1145708 GCA_001517045.1 Pseudotsuga menziesii
TTGGACGAAACGTTGAGTATTTTAGAAGAGCATTCGCTATATGCAAAAATGTCCAAGTGTGAGTTTGGCATGAAGGAAATGCTGTACTTGGGACACGTAATCAATGCAGAAGGAGTACAGGTTGACATGGAGAAGATCAAGGCTATCAGAGATTGGCCTGTGCCAAAAACAGTTACAGAGTTGAGAGGGTTCCTAGGTCTGGGTACTTATTACCGTCGGTACGTTAAGGGATTCTCCCAATTTGCAGCACCCCTCACATATCTCACCAAGAAAGGAGCGTTCACCTGGACAGACTTAGCACAGAAAACTTTCGAGGAGATGAAGGTTATTATGAGTTCTTGTCCAGTTCTAGCATTACCAGACTTCTCACAACCTTTTGTGGTAGAATGTGATGCCTCAGGGGAAGGGTTAGGAGCAGTGTTGATGCAGAATCATCACCCTATTGCATTTGAGAGCCGTAAACTGAAGAACTACGAGCGCCATTACTCCATATATGACAAAGAGATGCTGGCCATCTTGCATGCTCTCACAAAATTCAGACAGTACCTGGTGGGCAGTAAGTTCAAAATCAAAATCGATCATAACAGCCTCAAATATTTCTTGGAGCAGAAGGAACTGAATGAGCGACAGTAGAAATGGGTCAGCAAGGTACAAGCCTATGATTTCGAGATTGAGTATGTGAAAGGTAAGACTAATGTAGTAGCTGATGCATTATCCAGGCGTCTAGCCCCATTATCTCTCAGTAGTATATCCACGGATCGGAGGGCACTTCTCTTAGTGGATTACTCCAAAAATAAATTCGCTTGCGAATTATTGGACGGGCAAATTCAGGATGACAGGTACAGGATTGTGGATGACATCATCTATTACAAAGACAGAATATACCTCGTTCCAGAATCCACATTGAGGAAGAAGATCATTCAGGCAGCCCACGATTCTCCTTTATCAGGGCATCAAGGTTTCTTAAAGACCTACAGGCAGATCAGAGAGAGGTTCTCATGGAAGGGCCTCAAGGGGGAGATTATGCAGCATGTCCGGGAATGTAGCATCTGTCAACAGAACAAGATTGAGAACACCCATCCAGCAGGGTTAGTCCAGCCACTACCGATTCCAGAACAGAAGTGGGAAAGCATCTCCATGGACTTTATTACAGGCTTGCCCAAGGTCCAAGGGCGAGATTGTTTATATGTAGTAGTTGACAGACTGACCAAGTTTGCACATTTCTTCTCGATATCATCAGACTACTCGACAGCTCAAGTAGCGGAGTTATTCTTCAGGGAGGTATTCTTTAGGGAGGTCTTCGGGTTACACGGGTTACCTAAGACCATTGTCAGTGATTGGGATAGCAGATTCACGGGTGCCTTCTGGCAGGAACTGTTCAGATTGGTGGGGACCGAACTGGCTACTAGTACGAGTTATCACCCCCAGAGTGACGGGCAAACAGAAATAGTCAATAAGTGGATCGAAGGATATCTAAGGAACTATGTAGCAGGGCAGCAGCGAACCTGGATCAAATGGCTACACCTAGGGGAGTATTGCTACAACACTACTTATCACATGTCTATTAGGATGACCCCTTTTAAGGCATTATATGGTTATGAGGCCTTGGACTATGCAGATTTGGCATTTAGAGACACTAGGGCTCCTAAGGCTAAGGATTGGATACAGGACAGTCCGGACATCCTAAAAGTATTGAAAGAGAATTTACAAACAGCCCAAAATCAACAGAAGATGTATGCCGACAAACACAGGATTGAGCGGAGCTTTGAGGTAGGGGATTTAGTTTACTTAAGGCTCCAGCCTTACAGACAGTGTTCACTTAAAAAGAAAGGAGCAGAGAAGTTAAAATCCCGCTTCTACGGACCCTACAAAATAATTCGGAAGGTGGGAGAGGTGGCATATGAACTAGAACTTCCCTAGGAAAGCAAAATTCACAATGTGTTCCATGTATCTAGTCTGAAGAAGACCCTTGGGCAACACATTGCTCCATCCACCGAATTGCCCCCTTTAGATGATGAAGGACTGCTGATACTGATTCCCGAACGGATCATACAGACTAGAGAGAGGAAACTCAGGAACAGAGTAATCAGAGAATACTTAGTTCAATGGAAAGAACTACCGCCAGAGGATGCCACTTGGGAAGGTGAACAGGTATTACGGCATCCCAGCTTGAAGTTGCTTGAGGACAAGCAATCTCGAGCGGGGAGGACTGTAATGTCCTCTTCCAATTAGGCCTTGAGGCCCAAAACCGCTAACTTATGTGATTCCTGTGGGTTCGAGTGGGTAGTGACAGCTAGGGAATCAGTTGAGGACTGATGCCATCCATAGAAGATCTAGGGCATCATCACTTGGTCAAGAAGGGCCACCAGGGCCAAAGGCCACCTTCGTGCATGCCAACCAAGCATTATTTAATGATGCATGCACTTTTTAAGCCTCCATATGCATGCATGCAAGTCAACGGCAAATTAGAAGATAAAGTGACCTAATTAGGTCAAAGATTAGGTTTTGCGCAGTTGAACTTTATAAATAGAGGAGAAAGCGAGAGGAGACTTCACTTTTGATTATGATTATTTTGGGAGCTCTTGGATAGCAGCACAGCAGTTGGGGTTGGAGACGGAGTCTTCAGCTAACAGGATTTCGGCAGTGAAACATCTGCCCTAGTCTTATTCAGGGTAAGCCATACTGGTTCACCACTTGTTCTTCATTCATTCATCAGTTATCTAGCATATGGTATAGATCGTTGCAGGGACACGTGTGCAGCCGTAAAAGGGGGGTTTTCAGTCGGAAAGCCCTAATTAGCTGTGGGGCCTTCAGATCTCAGTTTCCTTCCGAAACTCGGGCACCATTCTCATCATCAGCATCATACTCTGGTACTCGGTGATTATCAGACCCCTCCGTGCTCATCCGGAACAGTTATCAGCAGTTTCGGGATTCCAGGGGTGTGAGCGGCTGTCTCTCAGAAGCAAGTTGCTATCCTGTCTAGAGGACTCAGAAATCACTCTTGTATCAGGCATTCTCTCTGGCACGGAAAGGCTATCAGCCCCGCAAATCCGCAGCTCCATCGGACACCTCCTTCCCTGAGGGCGTCATCCTTTTCTGATTGGGCGTCTTGCTGCTGGGGGTCACCGTAAGCAGAGGAGATCAGTTCATCTCCGATCCAGCTCTCAGTGCTTGCATACTTTCTCCAGAGCAGTCCAGCCGGCTTATCAGTGGTAAGTGTTTATTCTATCTCACAAACCCTAACCCTAATTTTTCCTATAAAATAGGGATTTTTGCATGGCAGTTTGCATGCCCAGTTGTATCAGCCTTTTTGCTTAGAAATAGAAAATATCGGGATTTGGGATATTACACTTTGAAGGCAGGTGCCCTGGAAACCTTCTAGGCTCCAGTACTGACAAAGACCCAGCCTTTCTAGGTTAGTCTCACCCTTTGGCCTTATGGGGACCAATGAGCTGAACACTATACAAAGAGTGAGTGCTCATGCTTTGACCATTGACCTTTCAATAACTTTCACAATTTACATAAGATGGTAGCCAGGCCCTGGAAAGCCTTCCGGGCTCCAGTAAATGACTAAGGCCTAGACCCACTGCTAGCGAGCAATCCATAGCCCCGACGGGTTTGCCTCTCCTTGGAGCCTCTATGGAGGGCAAATTGAGCCTTAAATTATACAAGGAATGAGTGCTCAATATCTTTGCCACTGACTACCTTTTTTCAATATTTTATACTTTTGCATCCTTGACATATAACTTTTATGCGTTTCGATGCTTTAGTGTTTAGCAACCCTGTTATGGTGGAGCACATGTTTTGAGGACTCAAGCAGAACAACCCTGTGAACCTAACTACACTGGCCAGGACACATACTTCATAGCTAGAGACACATAACAACATGGAGTCTACCATACATAGGGGTCAGAATGGGAAAGGGTCTTCAATCTCACAAGTGTCCATCAATCTTAGTCGTGGGATAAAAACAAAAGTGGATGAACTGGATGGACGGGGAAAAATGTTATGGAACCAACCTAGCACTAAGGATTACTTTTTTTTTAAGCATGGCATGGGCAACAGTCTTCACATTGAAGTCCTTGATCAATCATAACACAAGTTAGAGCAATATAAAACATATAAGCATAGGTCACCATAATCATCCTAACACGAGAAGCACAGGTGTTTGAGATACATCACAGAGCAAAACTAAACCAAGGAGATATACTTGATCTCACCATGTATACGTATCTCCAACTGATAAGCCCCTCCATAATTGTGTATACCAACTCCTGATCTGCTGCTATTCTCTAATGAACTAGATCATCACCAAAATCATCTCAATGGACTTCTGAATCTCAGTTCTGTCAAGGAAAATATGAAGAACAAGGCTCTGAAGTGAAATGAAGTTGCAAAGATCCATGCTGATACCCCATGTAAAAGTAGCCCGGAATAGAAAAAGAGACGAGTTTGCATGCTGCATTATGGAATCTTGGCTGAAAATGTATATGTGATAACACTAATTTAAAGTTAGTAGCAAAAAAATAAAGCATAAAGCAAGCCACTAAGGAGGCAACACAAATCCCCAGGGGGGATGGAGTGTGGGTGCTTGGAAAGCCCACTTGCTTCTCTTTTATTTATTTATTACAATGCTCATAATTTAATGAAGGGCTTCCTTTTGGCCTTTAAAATTGATCAAAATGCTTACAATAACCTACTGAAAGAAGGGGGCTGAAGAGGGGGGATATGGAAGTGCTTTGAGGCACTAAAAACTTTGAAATCTTGCCAACACTTCCGCTTGTCCTTCCAATAAAAAGCAAAAACCAGGAAGCTATATATTTATAAATTAGTGGATTAGTGTAAAAATACAATAAAAATACAACTATTTAATACTTTCCTAAAGATTGAAATTTTTTATGAAGCACAAGTATTAGGTTTTAATGCTAGATTCAAGCTTAAAATATGAATTTAAATGCTTGTTTAGATCTAACAAAATATGCAACAAGAGATGTATGCTAAGCTTTAAAATTATCTACTTGTTGAAGAGTATTGTAACCATAGAAAAATTAATTTTAATAATGTAGAAGAAACAAGAACTCAACTTCGGTTTTGAAAGAATGGAGAGCCAAAGATGCCTGTAAATCAAGAAAGATTAGATCAAGACAACTAACACTGAAGGTGGATGAAGATGCAACTGAGCTCAACCTCCTTCTTCAGTTTCTATCCTGCACTGTCACAAACACTTTGCAAAGAGAGATTAAATCTAGAATATGCAATTAATAGAGATTATAAGGGCATTAGTACAACTGAATACACCTGCTTCTGCACTATCTCTAATTAATCAAGCATTTATAAGCAAATCAAAGACAATGGATGCTTATTCTATGTGTTTTAGAATAACCCTCTAAACTAGATTAATGTTCAATTATTGCAAAACAATGAGTGACTAGCAGGATATCACCTCAGTACATCAACCAAAAGTACATCAAAGAGGACAGTTTCACAACATCTGGCCTCTAGAGCCTTCAAAAATATTTCATTAACAGGTGATCAAATGACCAAGAAAAGAATTACAAGAGCAGAGGTTCAATGCTTCCACCTTGAAATTATGGAGCAATGCCTTGCTTATATTGAAAAAATGACCGAGAGAGGGGGGCACACTTGCCCAAGAGAGAGCGCTTTGCTTTATTTGGCATGAGATGGATATGGGTTGGCTAAAGGATGGAAAATGCAAAAAATATGCCAACTTCCAATTCATAACTCAACACTTGCTATTATCCTCACAAATTTCCATCTTTTTCTTGAGAGATGTGCTCCACTTGATTGAGCAAAATCGGCTTGCCTTTATTTGCCGAGAAAAACACTCCAAAGTGTTTTAGAAACCTTAGGAATTTTTCCACTTTACTTTGCCAACTCATAAAATTCACTTTGGGCATGTTTCCTTTATTTTATGTGTTGCCAAATTTTTCTCTTTAACCATTTTTTGGTCTTTTTTACCATCTTCGAGTAATAATTAATTTTGGAGATGAATAATTACTCGAAAACTTAGGAAAGTGGGTTGGGGTTAAGTGGGCGCTCTGAGTTAGAAAACAAGCACCCCCATGGCAAATTCTGCCCCTAGACCACACTTTTATGCCCTTTTGAATATTTTTAATTAACTTATTAAAAATAAGCCTGACAAAATGGACAAAATTATTTTTTTCTGGGAAAAAAAAAAAACCTATGGGGGACTTAGAAGATGTTCATATGACTTAAAAACAATGATTAGCATGGTAATATACATTGAGACATAGGTTATAATTATCTCTTAAGCCCTAACCACCAAGACATTTACTTTAGCTTTGGAGGAGCGGGTGTAAAACTCGAAAATTATAAGTCATTAAAAAACGACATATAATTCTGAAGAAAAAAACACCCTACAGTAAAGTATTGATGACTAAGTCCTAGGAAAGCCACACCTGTAACATAATTTTATCATGCTAAGTCATTTATTACAATTCCCCGCTGGTTATGAACATGTAAAAAAAAATATAAAAAAAAAGTAAAAGATAGGGGCACTGATTGGCCTGATGGAGCTCAAAACACATGGGACAGACAATTGATTTGTTCAAGTCTTTGATTGCTCGCTGGAAATCCACTTAAGTGCAACTTAGTGGATAACACTGGTTTTAATCACTAGCCCTTTGAACTTAGTTGCTAAGTAATATAATTTAATTGCTTGTTTAGTTCATTGTTATTTATCGATCATCTTGCATTTAGATTTATCATAAGTGGTGGTTATCTCTAGTGTTCCAATCCAATTAAGCATTGCACCAAGTTATTTTGTCATATCTTGTTTGTTTAGTTTATTGGATGATTAAGACATATCTTTCTTAACAGGAAGTTAATCATCCTTGTGCCTATTACAAGCTCTAAGGGGTTTACCTTAGACCTTGTCATAACTTTTAGACTTATTCTTATTTCATATGTTTAATTGATATATTTTTGATGAATTAATGATTTGTCTTGTTCATGCTTCTTGCATTACATTTCATATCTATTGGAAACATTCTCTTTTGAATCTAGCATTTATCATTGTATATTCTTTCATTGGATTCACTGGATAGCCTTAAACACATATTGTTATGATTATATCTTTATGTTGTTTAAGCTTTTCTCACTAAATGCATGTGATCTCATTGCTCATATTTTACATTCTACTTAGTTAGTATAGAGAATTCTAATTGATAAATATTCCATCTAGACTTTAAGCCATCAATTCATTTGGGACACCCTCCTAGGATTTGGATTTAGAGTTAGACCTAAAGTGAGATGTTGTGTTGAGGTGACAGTGACCCCCAAATTTTGTTGCATATAAGTTGTGCTAGTGGGTCGAGACTTTTCCCAACCATGTACAGGTTGGGCGGTAGCAAGAGGAAATCTTGAAAAATCTGAACATTTGTTCTCTTTCTTCTAAAGTTCTATTCAATAGGAGAACACATTTAAAGAACTTTATGGCCGTAGTACTATAATGTTAGGTTTATCTAAAGAGTAATAGGTTTATTAAAACAATTAATATATATTATTGGAGGAAGTTACGGTTTGATTTGTATTTAAGTCAAAAGAGTGATTGAATATTGCATTGAACAATTTGATTGGCGAATGTTTGATTTATTTTTAGATCTTCTATTTCACTATTCTAACATATATATTTTCTTGTTTGTAATGCCATTTGTATTGCTCAATTTCGTGATGTTTTGACATAATAGTAATCCTTTTCTCCCTAAGGTACCGATTGTATCAATTTTGTATGTTCAAACTCTGATAGAAATTGTAGACTCCACACAACAGTGAATTTATGAATTACTATGATACAATGTTCAAACTCTGATAGAAACAGTAGACTCCACACAATAATGAATTTATGAATTACTATGATACAACCTTGATCAACTATGGCCTGATTTCCTATGAAGATGCACGATTAATATAAATAATTGAAGAGAGAAAACAAGAGACATAGATCACCAAAAGACATCCATTGCCAAAGATGAATCTTCTTCATTAATCAGCAAGCCCTACTGCACTGAAGCATCAAAGACTCCTCAAGCACAAATCTCTACAATGATCCACCTTGAAGGATAATGATCTCAAGATTGCCTATATATATAGGCCTCAACAATGAGAAGAATACATCACCTAATGAATGTGGGATAATAAAGAACTCACCTACCAAGTAACATGGTTTCCTATATTAAGTAAGGAGCCACATAAATGCTCCACTAAAGGACTCTAATAAATTCTAATGATATCCCAGTACACTACTTAATTGCTCCACAAATAATGGCTTTAAATTCTACAACTGCCATCATAATGATACTAAATGCACATCAACAAATGTGGGCCGTAGACACCATTACAAATATTCTAACATGTGTCTCATTTGATTTATAGCATTTTGAAATTACATTTTTATATTTGGTTTCAGAAGATTCCATCCACTTCAGGACTTTCAGGACTATACTCACTTCATAGTTGTAGCCAATTTGCTAGTGAAGGGTGAAGGATGAAATTGACAAGGCTAAGGAAAACGATGACTTCCTACTTAATATCATGACACTTTGGATATGGAAAGAGAATACTCACTATAACCAATGCCGAGCAAACAACAACACAGGGAATGACAGTGCCTCACAAATGGTTGAATTGTTTAGAGAGTGCTTATTCAACTTAGGCATCATGACTACATCAAGCTTGATCCAGTTTCATTAGGATCATCAAATTTTATTTCCATGGCCTTTTTGGCCTATATGACCCTTTGGGACTTCACCAGTGCTTAAAAGCACAGCTAATCGCAGCTTTCATCCAGGACATATTTATTTTATAAGGTCAGCAATATTTGGACATAGCATATTTTTAACCATTGCTTTTTTGGACCTTTTCTTATACCTTTCAAGGGGTATTTTAGCATTTCATTGCTCTTGCCCTCTTTACATATGTTAAGAAACACAGTTTAGCATTTTCATCTTCCATGGGCGCATATATAATATTTCCAATATAAGTAGTACATGAGCTTTCAGTTTTAGCCAACAACATCTCAAGTGACCAGGGGGAGTTCTGCACAGTGCCAAACATCGGGACAACCGACCAAAATGATTTAGGCATACAATCCAACTTACCAAAGGCAAGTTTTGTCACCAACTCAGAGCCGAGACACAATATAAACAGGGAGGCTTGTCCAACAAAAGTTCTAGTGGGGAAAAAGGTCCTCCATGCCATAAGTCAAGAAGTCAGTCAGGTTGAGAACTAAACTGGAAGGTAATGGATGGGTGGAGACAATGAATGATGGAGCCAACACTAGCAAGCCAAAACAATGGTGGGAATGACTACCTCTATTCTCCTTAAGGAGGGTAAAACCAATGAGTATAGATCAAGAACTTCCAAGTCTAAATAGGGACATCAATACATAGTACAAAATACATTCAAGTCCATATAATTATGACCGCCAAATCATGATACCACAAGTTAATACATGTCACAAAAATCAGTATAAGAGCAATAATAACCATAACACAATATAAAAAGTTGAGTCATAATCATGCAATATAATCCATCTGAGACACCATCTGTCCAATGAGAAAGAACTGATATAAAACTGGGCATTAATGACTGCTCTGTAATGACATAAATGGCTACATCGGTCCTCAAATCTGAGTGTCCTGAGATCCTGAGACTCAGTCTTGACATGGGAGAGTACAATAGTCCAGCAATATAATAATGATCCATCAAAACTGCTCATCTCATCATCTCATATGTAAGAGATCTGGCTGAAAAATGTACCGTGTCTGAAAAATAGAATATGGTAGCCTGGCTACTATATATGTGATAACAAGTGTTAACTGCCTGCTGCTGCCCACCGTGACCCTCAACAACCTTTTGTTATGAGCTGAAGTAGCTATGCTGCTATTGCTCTTTACCACATAAATAGTCCCCCACCACCGTGACTGTAGGATGACAAGAAGAACCCCAAGCAAGGATAAAAGCTGCCACTGTTGAAGAAAGAAGGAAAAACACCAGCCACCGAAATTATCTCAGTCAACCTCAGCTACGATTTTGATGAAGACCTCAGTCAACAAGTGTAGAAGCAATCAAGTGTGTTGTATCAAAATGATTTACAAATGTCCCTTATTTATAGTCCACTAAACATTTAAGTTGGTTACACATAATTAAGAGTTGACATTAGGGCTTCCTTTCTTTTTCATCTTTGACCCTTGACTTTTAATCTTTTTGTGGTACAAAGGTCTTCTTGGTCTTTTGACTTGTGCCACTTGGTCCTTCTCTTGATGGTCTCATGGACCAAGACTAGGGTTAGATTGTCCTTCAAGTTGTCTCAAGGGTCCTCGTGGTCCATTCATGCCCACTCAAAGTACATCTTCATAAATAAGGAGAATTATCCAATGCTTTATCTTGATCTCCTCGTTGCCACCAATATCAGGTGCTAGGTCTCTCAACTAGGGGTAGCTAGTCCTTGGAGAGGGTCTCATAGCCCATAGATCAAGGAGAGGAGTGCATCACTTGCCTAGACCCAGTCTAGGGCTTATGGTGATGACCTAGTAACTGACCAACTTCCTCATCTCTAGGTTGCATCAGATGATTCAATGTCGAATACTTGGTAATTGACCAAGCACCTCCATTCTCCCAGAGAATTGCCCTCATCCCCAGGTTGAGGCCCTAGTCTCGGACTAGATTAAATTCCTGGTAATTGACCAGGTGCCTTCATTCAATGAATGGCCCTCAACCCCATGCTAAGTCCCCTAGTCCCAGACTGGG
The DNA here is from genome assembly GCA_001517045.1 of Pseudotsuga menziesii. Lineage (NCBI taxonomy): Eukaryota > Viridiplantae > Streptophyta > Pinopsida > Pinales > Pinaceae > Pseudotsuga > Pseudotsuga menziesii. The sequence goes on from LPNX010752928.1 coordinate 1,127,807, forward strand.
TCAATTTCCTGGTAACTGACCAGGTGCCTTTGTTCTCTCAGAGAATGGCCCTCAGCCCCAGGCTTAGTCCCCCAGTCCTAGACTGGGTCAAATTCTTGGTAACTGACCAGGTGCCTCCATTCTCCCAGAGAATGGACCTCAACGCCAAGATGAGTGCCCAAGTCCCAGACTGGGTCAAATTCCTGGTAACTGACCAGGTGCCTCCATTCAGAGAATGGCCCTTAGCCCTAGGCTGAGTCCCCTAGTCCGAGACCGAGTCAAATTCTTGGTAACTGACCAGGTGCCTCCATTCAGAGAATGGCCCTCATCCCCAGGTTGAGTCCCCCAGTCCCAGACTGGGTCAATTTCTTGGTAACTGACTAGGTGCCTCCATTCTCCCAGAGAATGGCTCTCGATGCTGCTTAGGAAAAATCAACAGAGAAGAGGTGAGAAATAACCTAAATGGGGGAGTTTCCACATATTTGGAGGCATATTTCATTTTTTGAGGTAACAATACATTGTTCTAGGCCTTTTCTACATATTTGGAGGAAAACTCTTTGCACAAGGAGATGCCATGTGGCATTGTTGACATGATAAAATTCTCAAAGGAAAGGCATTTACTTATGAAGATGACAAGTGGCATTATCAACCCATTTTATGCACTCGGAGGCAAAAGGAGAAAATGTCACAAATTGGAGGAGGCCCAGAGCATTACATGTGGCAAAGAAAGAAGAGAAAGGAGGAACATCGTGCTTAGAGAAATACCATGTGGCTATAGAAGCACTTGCATGGTCAAAGGAGATTTCTTGATGAGGCATACTCCACTCCAAAGGTAAAAAGAGGGATATTTTGGTTGCTTGATCATGAATCCACCTCACCAAGAAAGGCATCATCCTCATGAAAGAATCTAAATGGTCTCTATAGGGTTTTACACATCTTTCAAGGCATGTTATTCACATATTCGGAGGGGGGACTTTGAGTTTGACACATGTCATTTTGTAATTAAATCAAACACTAAAAGCACTCTAAGAGGAGCACCCTAATTCTAGGGTTTCTACATCACTTTATTATTATTTTATTTATTAGGATTAATTTCTATTTCATTTGCTAAAGGCATGGTTGCGAGATTGGGACTTTCCCTCCAAGCTCTTATTCAAATGCATTTTTACACCTTTAGATATTATAAGGCCAAGGTACTGAACTTCCATTTTACCAAAGGTGAATTTTGATGTCTTAACATAGAATGATAGAACTTGTATTCTAAGATGAATATCACTTAATCCACATGCCAGGATGGTCCTTCCTTTTCCCACCATAATTGAGAATGTTTTCACTACTCTTCACATTCTTTGGGACTAGTATCTTGCTCTGATACCATGTAGAAAAATAGGATTTCAAATACACGAGAAGGTGAACAATTTCATTGTATCAAATGACTTCATTTTCTTCAAAATGGAGTCCTTTGATACAATGAGGTAGATGACCTTCTATTTCACACATTAGTTAGTTGTGCTATATCTACCTAACCTAACTATCATATTGAAATGGAGAGATTTGATACAATGAGGTAGATCACCATAAATTTCACAGATTGGGTAGTTGTGCTACCTACCTAACCTAACTAGCATCAACAATTACACCTTATTACTGTTTAGTTGGTCACTGAACAGTTTGTGACCCTCGTTACACATTAAAATCACTTTATCAAAGTTTGACTTCAATATTGGAGTGTTATTGCTCGATGATTATTATTGATATGTCCTATTTAGTCAATTTGGAATCGCCAAAGCGAATAATGCATTTAATGTTGTTTTCCAAGATCAAATCCAAACCTTTGCCAAGTGCTTACAGTTCTTCATTATCATTGGTGTTGATCCCCAACCTCCAAACAAACTTTATTCTCATCGCTCCACCAAAGTCGATAATGAGACACCAATCCCTACTTTTGTTGAGTTTCCTTTGCCAGTCCGTGCTTAAAATGGAAGGCCACAAGGAGAACATGGGGGTGGGTTTGGTCAGTGTTATGGTTATGTGGAGCAGACTTTTATCAAGAGCTGACAGTTTTGCAACATCATTAGTGTTGATCCCCATGTTCCAAGTGAACTTGATTCTTATTGGTTCACCTAGGTTGATATTGAGACCCCAACCCTTTCCCTTTTGTTTTCATCTTGCTGTTCCGTGCTTATAATGGGAGGTTGGCCTTAAATAGGACATGGGGTTGTGCTTGGATCTGTAATATTGGTACGCAGACCTGGCTGTTCATCAAGATATATGGCCACTAAACAGTCAACCCTAACGTGGTTTCCACCATGCATTGCGATATTTTCTACCCCTACCTCCAGATGGCACTTTGTCTACCTTAAGGTGCCATGCATAGCCTGTGGGAATGGAATGAAGCTCCTCGTTCTCCACTAATGCTGTCAGAGCGTTGGGAAATTGCATCCCATTATTGTTATGCATCTACAGAATTTGAGTTTTGATACGTTTCTCTTGAATTATTCTGAACTCATAAACAAGTTCTATATACGAATTTTGGAAGATACAAATTTTCTTTGTAAATGCTGTATATCAGTATATATTACTTGTAGAGCAAATAAGTACATCACACAAACAAAAGGGGTACTAGGAAAAGTTGGCAGAAAGGAGACACAATTTAACTTTCTATATACCATGTCAATTGCGATATGAGTTTCAGATTATCGGTCTGATTGGCTAAATACTTTACTTGCTTCTGCTGCAGATTTCAGGATATTAGTGGTTTAAAGTACATTGTGCAGACAGGGTTGGATGCCTTGGAGAGCTTAAGAAAAGATTTAGTTGATCGCCTTATGGATGTTGATAAGATGATGGACAACCCCAGTGATTCCGATATTGAGCGTATTCGAAGCTGCTCAAATTGCCAAACAACTGATGGTGGCCTTTTATGTCTACATTGTGAAATGGATGAGTTATTTCAGGTATTTTACTTTTTCTGAAGGTTATGGCAATAATGTCTTACTGCAGGAATGATTGTTGTTTTTCACTTTTTGTATGGACATAATAGTTTTAATGTTAACACTGATTCTTAATAGTTTAATATCATAGCCATTCAAGATTTTAATCTTGAACTCTCTCTCAGGTATATGAGAATAAACTCTTTTTGCTAAGGATAGGAGATGATGGGGGTGCTATTGTATCTGCTGAAGAAGCATTGAATTTACGAAAGCAAAGAGCAGCATTGAATCGCTTTTTTGGAGGTTTATCTCTAGGAAAGGATAGAAAAAACAAAGATGTTTCTGAAGTGAGCACCACCACTAAGAGTGGAAGGCAACGGCAAAATAAGGCTCATGTACAGGTAAATTCCACTCCTCCTGCTTCTGTTTTCAGAGTATGTTTTCAGGAAGGTATAATTTTATTAGAATGATTATGGAAGCAGAGACCATTACAGTGGAAGAGATGGAACTGAATTAGTAATAACTACCTGATATTGAGCATTGATTCTGTAATACATTCTTTCTCTGTATTCAATCTTGACATTTCAGGTTTTATAAATATGAAAATTGAGCATTCACGAGGTTGATCTGTCTCAAAGTGTAGTACTGAAAATTTTCTGTCTGAAATAAGTCTAGCCACAACTTTTCAGACATGATTCTTTCATACACCAAAACAAGAATCAAGGGATGAACCGTTGCTACTAGTTTTAGATAAAATTACAATTTCTTTCAGTTAATTTATTCTGCCCATCACATTCATTTTCTCTTGCTATCCAACAAATTAAAATGAAGAACAGAATATTGTACAACTGTGACATTATATTTCATATTTTAGGATGGAATTATGACATAACAGAATCAAATATGGTGATGATTGCTTTGACTTCAAACATCCAATACAATTACAAAGTTGCTAGAAGCAAAAGGCTGGAAACTTGTTAACTATCTACCTCAGTTTTAAGAGAGTTGTAATGTACCTTTTTGGGGAATCTTGACACACTATCCAAAATGTTTCAAAGTGGCTTCAAAACTTTGACATTGAAAACATTCTTTCTCAAGACCCTCATTGATAATGGCTTTCACACTGACTCCATGGTTATGAGACAACTGGGGAGGCTCAAGGGAAGTGATATTAGGTTCTCATAGGGTTGACTAACTGATGTATGAGGCTTCTTAATATGGTATGGCTGAGGACTTTTCACAAGCAGTTCCCATACCTCCTCGTTCAATGCTTTTTCTAATTTCGAAACTAGGAAAAAGTAGTAAACTAGTCCCTCTTGGTTTGGTTCCAAACACCACCGAACCTTTCTGAATTTCTTATGGAAGGACCTTATGGGCTTTAAAACATCCTAACAGACCTCAGACACTCGATGGTCAAATCAGAAAAATCATTTTGACATGTTCTTCAAGTTTGCACAGTTTTGATCAATTTCTAGCTTTGGACTAGTGAAACCCAAGTTGATCCAAATGCAGCGAAATGACTTCAAATTTTGTTGGGAAGGGATTAAGGAGTCTTAGGACATCCTAATGCATATTATGGATGCTCAAACACTTTCCAAATACTTCTGCAACTTGCTTTTGATCCTAGGGAAAGAAGGACAAACACACTAGGAAAATCAATGTTAAAACCCCCAAGGGTAGATGACACTTTTGGCTCTCCAAATGCAGTACAACCCTTCCAACTTTCAGAACGGAGTATGGGGATGTATATCATGCATTAATGGTTGTCATTATTCGTGATTATAAGCTCTGCAAACTGGTTATAAAGCGCAAAATTTATATGACATCTTTCAGTGAAATTGCTTAAGGGGAAATAGCATTAATAGCTCGATTTTGACTCATGAAAAGTAGATTGAATGTTTCAGATAATGACATGGCATATAGAGACCATCAACAACATTCAAATGGTTTCCCCAATAGCATTAAACATAAGAGAAATTCCTTCATACAGATCTGGTATACAACTCTTTCAAAGTGGGAGCCAAATACATGAAAACTAGTTATTCAAGAGCATGGGAATGCAAGCCTTTCACACATGGATTTCTTATATTTCGACTTACAAAGCATATGAACATAAGAGTGCACAACCGTACATCATATACCCAAGCTTGGGCATCAAATATACTCAGCAAAGCGCAATCACCACACCAACAAGTGCGCCATCAACATGAGAGTGTGGGGGAATGAAGAAGAAGGAATGAGAGAATAGGGAAATAGATGAGAATTCGAACTATATGGACCTTAAACCTGCAACTAAAACACCTTCATTCAGCTCCAATGAGAGGTCTGAATGGTCTCTCCATCAACCAACTTGGAAAGGAATCCAACTCCCTCGAAATTAGTTCACAAGCAGGGAGAGTGAACACTCATAGTGCAATGGACAAGCAAAAGCTCTCCAAAATACCAAAGGCCAATTAACAAATGATCAAAATCCATTCTCCTTCCTCATGACTGTTGAAAATTCAGGGTTAGAGGAGTTTTTAACATAAATAGTAAGAATGCATGAACATGTAAACTCAGGTTCAGAATAGTAATGTTTAATAAAATTTGAACTGTAATAAAAACAATCATAATTTTCATCTCTTTCAACTCAACGCTCCATTATTCATTGCGTTAGAGTTGGTCCTTGAGAATCATCAAATGCCATGTACAGTAACAACATGATAAAATAATGTACAATAGAAATCACAGATAGGAATCATAACCAATATTTGAATCAACCTTATACTCAAATACTTTAGGTTGATTTTGTCGCCGAAGGGACAAGTCAACTGAGTAAACAAATGTCGTCCCTTGAGAGAGAGGGTTAAAGCAGTAGGATATGAACTTCAGACACTTAGTCAACAGTAAGAGATACTCTAATTAGACTTTATCAACAAAATCATACCCAGTGCAGTCACGTTGTTAAAGAACACATCACTGGGTAAGAATACAGTCACATTGTGAAGAGACACACAGTCATACTCTTGCATAGTCAAGCTTCCACAGTCATGCTAAGTAGGATACACATGATCATGCTGGATACGCCACAGTCCATACTTAAGGTTATGTTGAGAGAACAAACCACAGACCACACTTAAGGTCACGATGGGAGAACAAGCCACATACCACACTCAAGGTCACGGCGGGAGAACAAGCGACATACCATACTCAAGGTCACAGTGAGAGAACAAGACATAGACCACACTCAAGGTCATGGTGGGAGAACAAGCCACAAACCACACTCAAGGTCACGGTGGGGAGAACATACCACACTCAAGGTCATGGTGGGAGAACAAGCCATAGACCATACTCAAGGTCACGTTGGGAGGACAAGCCATAGACCACACTCAAGGTCATGGTGGGGGGACAAGCCACAGACCACACTCAATGTCACGGTGGGAGAACCAGCCACAGACCATACTCAAGGTCACGGTGGGGGAACAAGCCATGGACCACACTAGGGTGAGTACAGTCACAACAGTCACGTGAGTGAGAAGTCATGTGAAGGAACAGGCGCAGGCAACAGTTAGTTGCAACAAACATGTGGATGAGAAGGGCCTCGGGGCATCCCAGTATGGAGCAGCGGCGTAAGTCACGTAGAGGCAGAGGTAAACCACACACAAATAAGCCATGCAGGGCAGAGTATGCGGAGCAGGGACACGCGGACTAGTCACGCATAGCGACACGGGATATGGCCACGATCTTGTGCAGAGCCATGCGGAAGGAGCAGTCACCAGTGGAGATAGAGCGCTGCAGGTGCGGGCAAAAGGGAGATCACACAACAATCAAGATCACGCTGGTGTAGTTCACATGGAGCAGCAGGCAAGAGTAACCCAGTCACGTAAGAACAACCATTCCCAGAACAGAGAGGCAACCACAGAAGAAATCAGTCACGCGAGTAGCTGAGGAAACACATAGATCAGTCACGCAAGGAGCAGAAAAGGAAAAATAGTTCGAGGTGTATATTGTTTTTTTTTGTTTTCATTAAAGCTTTAATTTATAAGGTTTAAACATTAACAAAAATGGTCCAAGTCAAAAATCAAAGGTCCAAAATAAATAAAATAAATAAAAGGTCTAAAGGTCCTTATTAATAAAACCATAATGTAAACTTTTATAATAAAGTCATAAGGCAAATGGTCCATTAAAAAAGAACTTAGGTTAGTGTACCAAAGGCTCATAAGGTAAGAGTCGACATAACAATGGTACGCACACAATAAGAGTGTTAGGACCAAGTAGGATAAGGGAGCATGAGTCAACAAAGGGGGGTCACAATAAAATAACCTACAAACCCACAAGATCAAGGTGAACCATATAATGTGGACAAACAACTTCTTTAGAGGACCAACAAGACCAGTAAACTTTTCTCTCTCTCAAGGTACATTGTTTTATATATATTTTTGTCATCACTATATAAGGGGAAGATCCAAACGGAATGGTACGATCCTTTAGTCCTCAATACTGCTCCTAAGGGTTAGGTGCTAGTGACATCATCAAGGGGTGGCCAGTCCCTGGAGAAGTAACCTAGCAGTAATGATTGGGAGAGAGGACATCACACATCATCATCTTCCATTCTTAAAGAACGGCTCTCAGCTCTAGGATGAGTTTCATTCCCAGACTGAATCAAATTCTTGGTTACTGACCAGGTGCCTGCATTCTCCTAGAGAACAGCTCTCAGCACTGAGCTGAGCTTTAGTCCCATACTGAATCAAATTCCTGGTAACTGACCCAGTGCCTCCATTCTCTTAGAGAACGACTCTCAACACTAAGCTGAGCTTCAGTCCCAAACTGAATCAAATTCTTGGTTACTGACCAGGTGCCTCCATTCTCCTGGAGAATAACTCTCAACACTAAGTTGAGGTTCAGTCCCAGACTGAATCAAATTCTTGGTAACTGACCAGGTGCCTCCATTTTCCCGGAGAATGGATCTCAGCACTAAGCTGAGCTTCAGTCCCAGACTGAAAGTTGATCAACTACCTATAGGACTACCTATAGGACCTACTTGGACATTGTGTACCTAGTCCTAGACCAAAATATGTCTCTGACTCTACCTGTAGGATCTACTTGGACATCGTATCCCTTGTCCCATACCAGAAAATGTCTCTGCCTCTACCTGCAGGATCTACTTGGACATTGTGTCCCTGGTCCCAGACCAGAATACCCTAGAGGCACATAGGGTTTCTAGGCACATGCTAGGGGCTTTGTCATGGCATCAACCTGCTTGGTCCCAGACCAAAACCCCCAGGAGACTACTGGGGGCCTTAGGGTACCTTCTAGGGTCTTACTCTTCCCTAGTTAACTGACTAGGGTACCATTCTCCCTGAGAATGGGTCTCATAGGTGCACTAACTTTAACAATGACATCCTTTTATGAACTTCATGAGGCCACCTAAGGTCGAATTTCCCTCCATGGGCTTTCTCCTACTCATCTTAGTGGTTTAGTAACTCATATGAAATTTGTCTTCTTCTTCATGCTCCAATTCTTTCCCCAATTCGAATGGCTGCCTCTAACTCCCAAATGCGCCCTCTTGGTGGCAATTTTTAGCCCTGTCATGTCAGATTTGTCATAGGTTTGCAATCAGGTCTGAATTTGTCATACTTGTCATAGAATCTTTCATCATTTGTTGTCATAGAGTGCATGGAATCTCCTTCCAAGTAGCACACATTGTCTTCCAGTCTCTTCCTCTTCTATGGGAGTTGCTCTCCTCTCCTCATTCGAGTTCCTTGGCTCATGATAGGCTATGTGACAACACATCAACCTCAAAAAACGTTACATTCCCCTTGGGTTCGAATTTGGATGAAGGTCATGCCAAGTGTGTGGGGAATCTAGTCACCCAAAGGCTCCACAAGCTTCCAAGTGTCTTCATGAACCAATGCCACCTTATTTTCTTAGCATTTATTATTTATGTGACCCATTTTAATGTGAATAAGGTAAACTAAAGTCCTTTTGGGTCCTATAGCCCTCTTATTACAACATTTATGTTTCCACCTCAACCTAGGGAACTAGTAGGTTGGTGAAACATTATTTGCAAGTAGTCTTATTTGGATGGGGTCATGACAATTTTCCCCACCCAAGATTGCTTGTCCTCAAGCAATGCCAAGTTTGGATGCTGCAAAATTTGTTTATCTTCCCAAGTGGCATCCTCACTTGGTACCTTCCTTTGCACCAAGTGCTCTCTAATGGTTCTGCTCCTTAATTTTCTTTAGCTGCAAATTTGAGTAGTGGCACTCATGTACTGCAATTTTTTGTCTCTAAAAGTAAAGAGATGTGGATTTTGCACATTGATATCTACTGTGACATCACCACTAAACACGAAAAGATCAATTAATTCTATCAAAACAAAATATGCATCAATAATCCTTACCTCCATATTTTGGAAACCTTTTCTGAACTTTCAACCCCCTTTTTGCTCATGTATAATTCTTTGAAGTTGTACTGAGTTACCAAGCCTTGAGTCTTTTAAGATCTTAAAAAAATTTCAGAGAGGAACCACCATGCTTGCTGCTACGCTACTTTGATTACAATCACCTTCTGAAGTGGTGACTCAATCTCCCATACTGCTTGCTGCCCCTCAAATTGAAATGAAGCAATACTAGGATCCCATTGCTTCTATTGCACCCTTCCAAACATCATGAGTACAAAATATAGATCATGAAAGTACATAACAACGTCATACAAATGTACATCAAGAAGGTACCTCATCAAAGAATCATGAAATTGCTTGTACATCTGAGTAAGTAGATCATCATGTAGCCCCTACACACAAGTATCGGGTATTATATCAAATCTGCTCCAATGACGTAGGTGAGGATCCTGTGTCCTATAATGCTGCTCCAAAAGAATATAAGATGCATCAAAATAATTAGCCATGTGTTCTTTCATCCAAGAAGTGAATGAAAAACCTCCATCAAAATCTAAACCAAATAAGGAGCAAAGAAAACATGAAGACTTCAAGTGGCTCAAAGAAGTCTCATCAATACACCCATGAATATGTATATCATCAAGAAATAACAAAGGATGTTACCAATAATAATGTGCTTCAATCATATATATCTTCACCCAAGTGTTGGATGAAGTTCCTCCAAGATCAAAAGGACTAGCAAGGAGCAAGGAAAATCATGAGTCTCCAAGTGGCTCATAGGTGCATTCATGTAGATGTGTACCATCATAATGTAACCAAGGATGCTATTGCAAATGTAAAGAATATGGTGCTCTAATCATGTCATCATCAAAAGGAGAGATAGAAGTTTCATACTCCTCATGTGGTACCATTAAAAAGAAACCTTTCACCCATACTTGATTAGGATGAATTCTGCAAAATATGGAAGTGTAGGATGTAGGAGAATGAACCAACTTACCCAAATGATGAGAAAGTGCAAAAGTTTCATCATGTGAAGGCTCCATAGGTGTAGGATTATGCATCTCCCTCAAAAGTGTGAAACTTTCCTCATATGTTGGTTCCAAGGTAGAGGAATCATGCAATTCTTCCAAAAGTGTGTAACCATTATCAAGAGGGAGTTCAAGCCCCTCTTCCACCACAACAAGTGATTGGCTCTCATTAAGCTCATCTTCAAACACATCAAGAACCTGCAATTTTCCATGCTTCTCATGATCCATCATGCCATGAGAATCCTCCAAACAATCTACCATATGGCAATTTAAAGTTTAAACCATAGGAGGAAGAGCAAGTATCTTGCAACCTCTCAAGAAGTTGCTCATTTTGAATTTTGAGCTTATGAATATCCTCATTATTATTCAAGTATGCTTCATGTAACCATTCATTAAGCTCAACCAATTTTTTTCTATTGAATAGCAAAGACGTGAAATTACCTTTGATGTTGACAGTAGCACATTGCTCTTTGAACCTTGTCCATGTCTTCAATGAAGGATGGCTCCTCCAATGAAGAAACTTTCCAACAAGAATTTGATACCAATGCTTTAGTGTCATGGAGTATGCTAAGGGCCTCATGGATATTCCTTTCACTCATCTTCAAAGACCCTTCAATGAAGGATGGTTCATGAGAGCGATCCTCCCCTTCTTATTTCTTCTTGATTTGATCAACTTCTTGAAGCTCAAGTGGTGATGCAGAAGTTGATATTGGTCCTTCATTATCTATTACAAGGTCTTCCTCTTCATGCTCATGAGGACGTTGGCTTGCAATGACATTTTAAAATTTGATCTCTATGTCCCAATATAGAGTTGTGAGCACCCATCATTAGGTACTCCTTCGGAGTTCAAGCATCCATCAGTAGATTCTCTTTGATTTGCACAACTCCTTGTTGCCTCCTTTCACACACTGGGGGGGAACGTGGCAGAAATCTTCAAGCCACTCGGTGTGTCCTTGGGGGCAAGTCTCGAGTCAACGCTGTCACCTTGTTCTTGACTCCTCCGTTTAGGCAAACCTCTAACGAAGCCAAGGGGGGTAGACCCTACGAGTTACTAAGGCTGGTTACTTAGATGATGATGGTATTAAATGAGTAAGTTTTTTAGGAGTTTTGATTTAACAATTGTAAACAACATATAACATGATGAGACAATCACAAATAAGCACGATATGACACCCAATCACGTATAGATTGAAAGAAATAAACAATTGACCAGTGCTTTTAAATGGAGTCGAAAATAATTAAGAGTGCTTGCAAGTGTTGGAGTGAATGTTGTGCAATTGTATCTTGGTATGTTTTAAATTAATGTGAAAAGATGAGTGAATTAAATTAGGTGGGGGGACTCCAGATATACCTGGGGGGTACTTGGAGTATGTCCAAAAGTAACAACCGCTACGGCTATCTGTAAGGAATGTGTGGGCTGGATGGAGTCTCTGAGACTGTGTTCATAATACAACCGCTAGGATGTAATAGAGATCGGCGCCTCGAGGTCACTGTCCAATAGTTCCCACTTCCTTTGGGTATTTTGCCACCGTTTACAGTTTAATCGAGGCGTTGGATTTTCGCCTGCAGTGGTTAATTGGGAAAGTGAATCCTAATTATTCTAGTCACTTGCGTTGCTTTTGATGCAGCTTGAATGATCGGACGAATCGCAGCCAAGTGCAGAGTATACACACCGGAGTCTTGTAAATTTTAGTAAATTTTAAAGAGTGTGTTCTTGTTAAAAAAAGATCCTCCAGGAATCTCTTTCAGTCCAAGTGGACCTCAATCGGGAAATCAAGGAGGGGTTAATTTTACTGCTTGCTTGTGAAAAGTAACAATGAAAATAGAAGCAAAAAACACACACCACAGGTTTTCTAATTAATCCTACCACGATCCTCTTTCACCTTTCGGTTCAATCGGGGATTTGTGGGGTAAGTATTAGTATTACTTTTATTTCAAAATATGGAATAATGACAAATATGATCAAAGTATACAATCCTACACGACAAGACGAAGCTAGAACAAAAAACGAGAAAAAATGCAAAAAAGTGAAACGGACGCGGATCCCCCCAGGGGGGATGGGGAGTGGGCTCGAAGGAGCCTACTCGAAGTGATTCTTTATTATTAATGGTTACAATATCAACAAACTAATTTTCACTTTGGTTCTTGTTATCCAGGATCCAAAGGCTTACAACAAGTCTAAAAGGAAGCACTGCGGTGGGGGAAGCCTTCGGGAAGCTCCGGTTCGCCCAAGGGTCGGAAAATGGGCTGAGTCTCCTTCCATTTTTTGTTAAACCTGCTAGAAACCAGCAAGCTATTAAAATCAAATGTGCCCCAAAACACTTTAAAAATGCTTTGGGTCACCACACTAATTACTGAAAAAAAACTAAGTTAAAAATTGTTAAAAAGAAACAATTTAGTTTTGCAAAAAGGAACCAAGGAAAGCATTCCTTGGGATCTTGGCTTGCTTTTTGGGCAGCCAATATGTGCACTTTCTTGCAGAATTTAAATCTTTAAAGAACGAAAAAAGAAACTACCTTATGAGCAAGCTTTAGATCTACGATTTAGCTACTTGCAAAAAGGGAATTTCTTCACCTAGATCTATCTTTAAAATATGATATTCTTTATGAAATTTCAGATCTAAGCAACAATACTCTTAGGAACTAGATCTAATAATGTATAAACACTTTCTAGAAATAGATCTGATCATAAGAGGACGAACAAGTAACCAGAAGATTGATTTTTAATAAAATGGAGGAAAAGAAGGGGAAAGGCCTGTTGTTGGATAGATCTGCAATGGAAACTTGTTAGTGGAATACAGAGGGGCAATGCCTTTACAAAAATGTCGGATGTACAGTGGAGTCAAACTAGATCCACAGCTCGTCCAATCCTTGCCACCTGAAAGCTAAACACACAACCTTGTACAAAACCTTATGAGATCTGGATATATATATGAAAAAGAGACAAGATTTACATGCAAATAACCTTATTAAACATGTAACCGAAAGATTGATTTTAATAAAAGGGAGGAAGAGAAGGGGAAAGGCCTGTTGTTGGATAGATCTGCAATGGAAACTTGTTAGTGGAATACAGAGGGGCAATGCCTTCACAAAAATGTTGGATGTACAGTGGAGTCAAACTAGATCCATAGCTCGTCCAATCCTTGCCACCTGAAAGCTAAACACACAACCTTGTATAACCTTATGAAAAAGAGACAAGATTTACATGCAAATAACCTTATTAAACATGTATAAACTAGATCTTCAAACACATATGCCATGGGATACAGAAAAAACAAGTAATCTTACTTGCCCAATTACGCTCCTATTGATTTAGCTGAATCATTCAAGCCAGGCAAGGTTCAGATGCAGAAATTGAGAGAAAAACCGACAACATCAATAGCCGCAAGACAATGCTTATTCCACACACATGAGAGCATTACACCATTTAGCCTCCAAAGCTTCTTTATTCCAACAATAAAAAGATTACAACAGTATTACAATAGCAAGCCTATTCTCTCCAACTCGAACTAGCTTCAAGAAGGGAATGGTAGCTTGATTTTATAGCCAGATTGGCCAAGAGGGGTGCATGCCTGACTGAAGGAGAGACTGCAGCTGATGGAGATTTAAGCCGAGCTTGATCTGATGATGAACTGAGTCTATCTGGACTGGAACTGCAAATTGGAGTGACACCTCACTTAGTGAACTGACCCATCCATCAAACCACTGCCAGATTGATCTACACGTGTGGGGGAGAGAGAAGGAGGGCGCAACCATCAAATCTGCATGAGCTTGTTAAGCTTCTCTTCAACCCTGATCCATGCCTTCAGTCAAGGAATGAGAACTCCCGGTTAATCTGAAGCCAATGAGTTTGATTTCAATCAAATCGGAGCAAAATCCACTGATTTAGGATCTTGGATTTGCTCCATTATTTAATTAATTTTTAATTAAATTAATTAATATTTGATTTTTTTGAATTTTGTTACCTGAGTGATGGAAAAATCACTCAAAACTTAGGAAAAGTGGGTTTATGGGTTTACTGGGTGCTTCGAGTTAGAAAATGAGCACCCACATGACTGAAACTGACTTTTAACCCCACTTTTATTACAAGACCAATTTTTCCATTTAGACTATTAAAAAATAGCCTAAGTTTTGCGGAAAAATTAAAATTAAAAATTAAAAAAAACAAAACCTAGGGGGACTTAGCACATGTTCATGTGACTCGACGTTAATGCTTAGCATGTTTATACATTGACACACAGACTCTAATAACCTCAATAGGCCTAAATGCCAAGCCGACCACCCCAACTTTGGAGGTATTGAGTGAAAAACTCAGAAATTATCTGTCGTTTATTCAACAACCAATAATAACCAAGGGAAAAAACTCTCTGGGCTAATTAGATTGACAAATGAGTCCATGAGACCGAGTCTTTTACAGACACTACCATGCTAGAACATTTTATTACAACTCCTCCAAGGGGGTATGAACATGTGGTAGATAAAAAAAACTCTTCCCAGAAGCAAGTCTGAAGGTCTTCTGAAGTCTGAACAAATCATCTTTGTCCGGTTCAACAGGCTCACTTGATAACACCGACTAAGTACAACTTAGGTGGTAACATATGGCTCCAACTGCGGGACATGTGCTCGATCTGGTCATAGGGCAGGGAGAGGATACGAGAACACCAGAATCTCTGGTTTAGATACCCTGTAAAAACATCTCAACTTGACAAGAAAACCTCAGTAGCACAAGCTTTATATAAAATCCAAATGAACCATTAAGCTGATTTATTTAAACAAAATAAATGTACCTAACTAATGAAAGAAAAGTTTTATTATAGCCAAGTACAAAATGGAAATGCAGAAAGTAAATGCTCTCTTTTAAGGAGCTTATTTTCCTACTCTAAGCATGATATAAAAAGGTTAGGTGTAATAAAAAATCCAATGTAACCACCTAAGGATTTTATTAACATAAATTTTTTTTGCCTTATCTTTGGTTACTAGCCAAAGTAAGGATACTTTATTCAGAAAATGCAAACTTGCGTGATGATCTGGAATGGGCGGGTTGGATGGGAAATCATAGACATGAATAAAGTCATTAAAGTTCTTCCCAAACTGGTATATGCTCGCGCAAGCTGCTTCTCTATCCAAGACTGGCTATGACTGATATACCAATCGACAAGATGAGGCAGGTTGACTACATCATCATATTGATCATCAGGTCTTATCAAATGATAACTTGTTGCTCCAGATCATAAGGAACCTCTTCATGTGAAGAAGATGGCTGAGACTGATGTTCCACTGACTGCATCACATCTAACTTTTCACAACACTGCTTCTCAATGTTTTCATTTCTGTTACCTTAGTGCGGATCTACATGATACTCTGAATGATCATGTGAAAATTCTGAATGCTCCTCTTCCATACTAAGATTTTCCCAGGTATCCAGATCCATGCTCCCCTCTATGGACGTATCGTAGATTGGACTTCGACAAATTTTTGAATAGACATTCCCATTGCTGGACATATCATGGATGGGATTCTTAATAAGATTTTCACAAGCTGGATTATCTATGAAATTCCAATAGTCATCACTCCCATCTATGTTGGATATGAGAGAGTCTTCCTTGCTGGTATCACATCCTAAGATATAACTACCCTCCTCCTGTTCAAAATAATCATCCTTCAAAGTTTTGGTTTCAAAGATATTACGAGAAGTTAAACTTTCCAAAACTTCATCCCTAAGTGATGAACATAGAGGAGTGTCATCATACACATCATAAATTTCTTCATAAGTGTCGATCTTTGTAATGGTTTCCTCATGAGGGCTTTTTGGAAAAATATTAGCATTGCAACAAACTTGAAAATACCTCAAATCTTTAATGTTTTCAGTTATGGTGACATGAGGAGAGTCTTCAACAATGTGTTCAATCATGGGTTCCTCGTGAAGTTCTTCAATAGGATCATCCCGAGTGTGCTCATTTATAAGTGGAAACATGACAAAAATTGATTCCGTGAGTTGGCAAAGGCAAATAGAATTATTTCTAAAGTGTTACAAGTCACGAAAAGGGAAAGATTGAGTTTCCAACATCCAAGTGGATGTTTCCTCATCCAAGAGGGGGTACATTCTCCAAAAGGGGGGCACATCCATTATGAGTTGGCATATGTTTTAGAAGGTAGCGTTTTTGTTTTGAGTTGTTTCCATAACATGACTCTCATCCAATTCGCATCCTACTCACATCCAACTCAACCAAGGAAGATGTCATTTTGGGCAAGTGTGCCCCCTCATGCTTGGTTTTTCTATATAAACAAACAAGTTCACTTCATTTTCATGCAGAAGCGTGGAACCTCTGCTCTTATTGCTCTATAATTGCGAAGTATTTTATGAATGAATAAAGGATTTGGAGGCAAGAATAATGTGACTCTCTTCATGCGTGTGGATGTTTTTTTTTGAATTTATGAGGTAAACTATGTCTTTTTATATACTTGTATCTTGTTGATTAACTATTTTCCTTTGAACGAGAGATATCTTTCAGTAGGGTAAGAGAAGTCGATTTGTTTATCTATCATCTTAATGTTTAGTTGCATAAGATATCTTAGAGACGTGTTATTTTAGTTTAAATTCATGTTTCATGAGCTTCTTTTGTAGTTAACACCGATTCGTTTAATCCTTCTCGTGCAAGTGTGTTTAAAAGATTGTAGGTTGCTTAGCTTGAAGAGGAAGGCACTCTAGTTTTATTCTCCTCTTTTTTCAAAGCACATTAAGAAGAATACATTCCCTTTAAGTCCCACTTGGAAAACTCCATAGCTCTAGTTCAAGGGCTTGATTTTCTTCTTCTTCGCTCATCTAAGTTATTAAACTTTTCTGGTTACTAGTTACATTTAGCAGTGTTAATTAAATTAGTGCATAAAAATATATCAGAAACTAATTTGATTTGCATTTGCATTTATAAGTTTATATCTGATTTTAAAGGCTCAGTTTCTATAGATCTAGCTTCTAACAAGTACTTGTCTAAAACTTTAAATTTTATCTCTTGAAAGTACTTGAACATTATGCTAAATTTTTTATGTTTTAATTGATTAATCTAGCATATTTGGCATAACTTTGTTGGTAGTTTTGCAGCATTTGATGAACAGGTAGAGAGGCACTCTTGCGATTTTTTCCAACTCCAAGTTATTCGGGAGCCATTATTTTGTCTACCTTTTCTTTGGGTGCTTTTAAAGCCTCAAATTTTGTAAAAATGTGTCTCCTAATCTATAAAGGAACACAAGTGTTTATTTTTCATTGTAATAACCGTTAATAAAAGAGAAGCAAGGGGGAAGCCAAGTGCCCACATCCCATCTCCTAGGGGGGATCGGTGTCGTTTCTTTTTTGTGGTTTGATTTCTTTAGAATAGTTTCTTTCGTTTCTTAGTCAGATTTTTATTTGTATTTTTCTATGTTGCACTGGTCTCAGGGACGGGGGGACGCAGGGGACGCGGGGACGAGTTTCCGGGACGGTTAGAGCGCACCCTCAATTTTTTAGGGGACGGCAGGTTGGGGACGACAATTATATAATATAAAATTTAAAAGTAATATATATATATATATATATATATATATATATAT
>LPNX010752928.1:1145858-1206824 GCA_001517045.1 Pseudotsuga menziesii
TGTATGCATGCTATTGAGATTACATTTAGAAAATTATACAATTGCAAAACGAACCAACCAACAAGAAAATTTATTTTTCAGTGAGAATTTCATAAGATTCACGTAAGAGGACACTTGATACAGGACAAGAACAATAGAAATTTGGGCTTGCATACTTAGGCTAGAGATGGGTAGTCTTTATCAGTCACTCTTCTAAATGTGTTATATGTTTAGAACTAACAAAATAAATCACAATCATAACAGAAAAGCAGTTATGTATTGTCAACTATACCGTGGTTTCACATTATAGTTTTTATTCCATGTGAGCTGTCTCGTTGCCATGAATCTCATCCAGACAAGGATGCCAGCCAGACCCAATTCCCCTTCATATATATATATATATATATATATATTATTATATATATAATTAAAATAAAAATTATTTACATTGAGATAAATCATAAAATAAAAAAATCTTTGTAGCAGAATATTAAAATAGCTTCCATGAATTTTTATCATAAAACATTAAAACATTGAAACATCAAAACATACATGTTTGCGGCCTTTGACTGAGATAAATGAGTCATAAAAATGAAAAATCAGAACATGATTGCAGCATGAAATTAAAATATCTGCCATGTAAACTTTATAAAAAAACTGAAAAATTCAAGAACTGAAAAATTTCAATTTCAATTTAAAAGTTAAGAGTTATGAATCATTCATGAAACATAAAAGACTAAAGTCTACAAATGTAATCACAAAAATATTTTAGTCTTTAAAGTTTAAAACTTGAAATTCGTATGCAAAAGGAAGAGTCTATCTAAGCATAAATGAAGGGTAGGGTTTTAAGTTTTTAAATTTTTAACATTTAATTAATTTTTTTTAAACTTTTTTTTTAATGTATAGGAAAGGGGGCGCGTGGGAGTCCCCGATTGGTCTAGGGACTTCGGGGACGTCCCCGAAAAGTCCCCTATTTTTTGGGGTACGTTTAGGGTACGGCAAAAAAGTCCCCAAGTCCCCAATGGAGTCCCTGACCATTTGGGGATGTTTTCGAGGAGTTCCAAAGTCCCCGGAACGCTAGAACGTGGGGAACGGTTGAAATTTTAGGGGGGACGGGTCCCCGTGCAACATAGGTATTTTTGATTCCTTTTAAAAATTCAACAAATCCGACCATGTTCCCGGAAAAGAGAGTATCGGTACTGTGATTTTTAATAACACACATTTGACTTAAAATTCTTAAAATTAACAAGACTTTAGTTCCTGTATGCTCTTGTGAACATTGCAGACCTTTGGATGGAACGGTGGGACAGTCAGAAAATGATTAGAATGACTAGTAATTAGTCTCATCTTACAATTGATCCCCAAGCAAAAATTCGGCTCATTTTCGATATTGATTAGAAGTGGGAAAGTCTTCAAGTGAAGCAGGAACAACTAGAAAGTGACCGTGGGGCCCTGTTAGGCTACATCCTTGTTGGTATAGTGTTGAACACAACCCCATGACTCCATTTACTCCACATATCACTGTGAGAACCACTTCTAAGCAAATTCAGACATATTCCTCGTACCCCTTGGGTATATCTAGAATACCTTCTCCCCTTAATAATTAGGTCATTACCACTTTTAATAAAATTGATCAACAATTAACCCACTTCCTAATCTATTCATTTAATAATTTTAAAACTGACCAACGAGACAATTGCAATACATTCTCAAGACATCACCAAAAACCCCTTATACACAAGCACTCCATTAACACTAGTCTATTTTGTATCAATCGTTTACCTTTGGTATCTAAGTGTGTTAAATGGAATGTTTATTTTACATGTTGATTTAAACTATTTGCAAAGGTCTTAGTTTCAATATTTACATCATTTTAAATCCTAGAGAACAATTGGTTTTGTTTTCATTGATTAACAACCTTAGATTATTTTCATAGGGACCACCCGCCTTGGCTTCGCTAGGAGAAAGCCTAGACGGGGAGTCAAGAGAAAGTGACAACACTTGACTTTTACTTGGCCCCAAGTTCGCACCTAGTGGCTTGAATATTTCTGCCACATGACTCGAGGTACGAATTAGGCAGCGACACTAGTCAAACATGCTCTTAATGTGTTCCTTGTAAAATGGCACACATTTGTGAAAGGAGTGGTTGATAGAGAGAAACTTCTAGATTGAAAAGGTTATGGGAGGACTTTGTTCAAGAAGAGTCTCGGGAGGGGATGTTCCAAAATAACACTCAGAGTAGTGAAGACAATGTAGCCCTTGTAGTCAAAGGCAAGGGAAAGGGAAAGAAATAGGAGGAAGACCTTAGTAAGGTTTGTTGTTTTAACTGCAACAAGTATGGTCATTATGCTAGTCAATGTTCTAAGAAGAAGAGGGAGCAACATCAACAAAAGTAGAATAGTATGTTGCCCAATTTGAAAAGGAATTTTCTTTGGTGTTAGTGCAGACTAGTGTAGGAAGTTCAGTAGATTACCGTGACACATGGATAGTTGACAGTGGGTCAACTAGGCATATGACCGGGAAGTATGGAGTTTTCCAGAGGATAAAAGAGATGGCTCTAGGACACTTTGTTGTAATTGATATTGGAAACCATCAAGAAAAGATAAGAGGAGTTGGGACTGTGAGATTCCAACTAGATTTGGGAAAAATTCTTGAAGTAGATAGGGTACTATTCATTCATGGTATGAAAGTTAGCAGACTTTCTGTGTCATCATTGGAGGATGACGGGTATGGACTCTTTGTCAAGACGAGACAGTTGTTTCTCTATCGGGTAGAGAACCTGGACGGTACCATGATTCTGCTTGGGAATAGAAGAGATGGACTTTATTTTCTACGTGGAGAGGTGATATTTCTTGGTTTAGGTGGATGGTTATCTGAGACTGAATCTGAAGATGAGGCAAGTGCACAAATGTTACCTTTAGATGATGAGAGCAGTACTGGTAGGAGACTTAGCCGGTATAGAGGTTATGAGTAGGCTCAAGGGTTTAGAGAGGATTCCTTGCACTGCTCTCAGTTTAGAGTTGTTTTTCGACATGAATCTCTAGATCATATTCAAGAGCAAGAGGGAGCTGCTCTTGAGAACAGAGATCTAGGTGGTGGTGGTACAAGTATTGTCGGAAGGACCTCCCTCGTTAAGAGGGAGTGTTAGTTTTTGTAACTCAGTTGGTCCTTCCCTATGATTTTGATGTCACATGGGGGGGACAAAGTTGTTTTTCCTAGTGTTACTTTTTAAATGTAATAAAGTGACTTTTATATTTAGAAACTGAGTTTCACTTAATGTGGGTCCCTTATGTTAAATATGCATTTATTATTTATTAAGAGATATTAAATGGGCAATTAATGATGTCTCTTAGATCATCTCTAATCCTAGCCATTCATTGAAGAAGTTAGGGTTATTGAAGTTAGCCAGGGTTGATGAGGGTATTAAGTGGCTATTTAATCACTTGGAAAGAAAATGAAGAGACATCAAGTGAAAATCATTAATGAGCAGTCATTAATGCAGTCAAGTGGGAGAGAACTAGGGCATTTAACGAGTAATAAATGCCATTGTGAATCTTTAGAGAGTGAGTCAGTTTTTGAGAGAGAATCATTGTGAAAAGTGCAAAATCAGTCCATCCCACAGTTTTCAAGAGAGGGTGTTTGCTGTTCCGTACAGGCAGTACTCTAGCCATACAGTACAGATCTGCTCCAGTCCGTACAACCCTCATTCTGCTCCTGTTCTGGCTCGAATCCCGAGGTGCAGACCTGCAATTTATTTATGAGTAATATGGCACAGATTTTGAGGTATTTTGACACAGTTTTCGAGGGTTTATTTCTGCTAATTGTACAGAAGACCATACAGTTCTCTGACAGTTCGTACAGCAGTTTAATTTTCTGGTATTTCTCTTCTGCAATATTTTTCTTGTATTCCTGGAAATGATCAGTCTCGCTCTCTCATACTGTATCTGAAAGTTTAATAATAAAAGGACTAGTTCTCTGGGATTTTCCCCAGTGAAGTGTGGGGGTTTTTGCTGTGGCTTTTGGCCTAAATTACTGTGTCTATGTTTTTCTTCAGATCATTGGATTGATTACATTGTGTTTATGATCAAGTTAATTGTAAGAATTATTGTTAAACTTTATATGAATCATTAACTCAGAAAATTCATAAACCTAGTTGCAATCAACGTGTTTGACAAAAGTACAATAAGAGAATTTGTAGTTGTTTGTCAAATTTCACTAGTCATGAACAAAAAAATCATGTGTGGGTCCTAATCCCACTTTATTATTTTACTTTCTGATGTTGCATTGCGAAATGCATCTTTTCTCACATTATTTGGACTGGAAACATCCTGGAAATGTTTCCAGACAGGAAATGGGGCCCATGACTTTATTGTGATTTTGGTGCAAAGTTATAAACTATGAAGACTATTTTAGCAAGCATTTTAAAGCCCTTCACATAATTGCTTTCATCGAAAGCTCACTGCTCATGCCCATCCACATACCATAAATATTTTGAGAGTGTAATCAATGGTACCAGAAAGTGTGTTCCATCAAGAGTTCTGCATCAACAAAAGTTTACAACTAAAATCCATTGCATCACAATATTCTCAAGTCACTCATGCAACTTGCAAGAAGTCATAATTTGGATTGGATATAGCCAAATATACAAGCTTCCCTACATGACAAATTGAGGACATTTTTTGTTGATACACAATTATCCCTAATGAATTAACAGCTAGCACTTCCATTAGTGATGGACTCTTAAGAAAACAATTAATATGATGTTTCTAATGCAAAGCTTTTGGCCAGAATATTATAGCAGCTTTGCCTACACCAGTCCAATACACACCATCATCAGCATATAGTAGGTATTAACATTACCATTTTTTCATCATATAATTTTATGTTCATGTTATGTAACAAGTATGAATATCATAGTGTTAGTATAGCTAGCAAGTGTAAGGAAGATAAGGTAAGATCGCAATGTGGGATTAAGACCCGCACATGATTTTTTTCTTGTGTAAAAAATCCCTAATACAACAATAAGCTGGTAAAATTTCAAGAAAACAGGAAAACCTGATTTTTTACGAGTTCTGAATATTTTTTCGAGGCTTTTTTCTTTTTTATTTTTATTTTTAAATTTATTTATTTGAAGTATTTTAAATTTTAATAGATCATTACGTGGTGTCTTAATACTTTGGAAGTATCCTTTTCAAAATGTGCACCCATTTTTTCCCAAGAAAAGTTCTTATATTCGATATTTCTAAGATGAAATCAGAATATACAGTGACTTAAGCAGTCTAGGCTTCAAAAACAGAATGCATGAATTCCTCTCCCAGTATTCAGCCCTAGTTCGTCTTATTACAGACATCCTCAAAAAGAGATATTACTGACATAAGTACAGACTTCCGACCCAGAACTGCAAAAAAAGTAGCAGACAGAATGTCCAAATGCATTCCCAGACAAAGTGGGCAGATAAAATTTGAGATCAGAGATGATCATAAACATGAGACAGGCTGAAAAAAAAGCTACAGTGTGAACTTTGAAGATTTGGGAACTGGAATGGAGTACCTGTTTTAGAAACCAAAATTGTTTTACTGTCTGACATGACACTGTTTTGTATACTCCCTCTTCACTTTTTTAAGAATGTGTGCTTGAGATGATTTTCTTATGCCTAGAATATTAGTTTTATCAGTTTATCGAATGCAATGATATTTACTTTAAGTTGCATTGTTGATGTGCTTCTAAACTCCTCAAGGTTGGCTGTTTTAGGTTTCAAGATCTCCATCAGAGTTCGAGGTTATCCTTAATACCATAAAAAGCTTTGTTAAAGCACGTGTGAGCAAAGATAAGATACGCACTGCTAAGAAGCATTTGCAAATTTTTGAGGTATGATTTTTTTATCTTAGTTCCTGTTTTGGGAAACTTACCATCTTTATATTTGTTATTATGAAAATTCCCCGAAAGATGGTTGTATAAAGTGAAGGGAGAGTGCAAATTGATTTTCCACAAGTATGATTTAACATTTTATTATATATACCTCTACTACACATTTCTTGAATTTAATTATCTTATGTTTGTCGTCGGGATTACACATCTGAATATAGGTGCCATATTAGAGACCAAACATGGCGTTTCGTCACAGGATTGGACGAATTTTTTTTATCAGTTCATTTTTCAAGTATTCTGCTTTTCTAGATGCAGTCCTATTCATAGTTGTTGATAGCATAGTAGCATAATTTGGTTGTATTGGCCTTTTGTGTACAGAAATTTCGAATAAATTCGAATTCGTCGAATATCCGATATATGTGTAATACGAATACGGGTTAATTTTAAAAAACCAAATTTTAATTATTAAAACACTATAAAATAAATACCTTTCAATTTTATACTTAGTAATTCAATTTAATAGGATTAAAAATATGTCAAAGAAAATAAATATGCAATTATTATAGCAACACTAGATTTATTGGTTACCAAAACCATGTGCCCAAAACCACTTGCATCCTTGCTCATTCGAGAGTCAAAGTTAACCCTAACACAATTTAAACATTAAGTAATTAATTCCAATGTAAATAGTGGTAAATATTATTTACTTTCTTCTTAAAATAATTAATAACTATTAATAATTAAGAGTTTTCTCTCGTATACTATGCCCGTTATCTTTTTGTTTTTTTAACGAGTAATTTTGGTTATAAAAAATATGTTAAAAAAAAAATGAGTTTAAAATTTAATGGTTGATGTTCAATTTCATTAAAAATATTGTATATGTTTAATTATATATAAATGTTATATATATGGTTGTATATTTAATTAAAAATATTATATATATTGTTGTATATTTAATTAAAAATATTGTATATAAGAAGTCTACTTCAGTATTTTATTCGTATTGGATTTTTTCGTTACGTATTTTTTCCGTATCGAATCGTATTCGTACTCGAATTATGCTACTATGGTTGATAGCAATATGTGCCTTTTCTTTCATTTGCAATTTTGTGATAGAGGTGATTAAAAATCGTTTTGTCTAACTATGTTTTTTATTTTTATCTTAAACCTATCTATATATGTGAATATACTCTTTAGATAAATCAACTGAGATCTCATGATTTGGACTTTATTTTTTCATTGGTTAAAGTTGTGATTTAATAGACATATTGTGGTAACATGCAATGCAACGACAGATTAGTAGTTAGTTCAAGTATTAGTGGGAAGTTGGAAAAACAATTTCCCTGGTGCTTTCAATAGCGTGAATGATGCCATGATACAATGGTATCAATTGTTAGAAATAGAAAGTAAATTCAAAATAAAATACTCATAGTGAAGATCATGCGACAGGGTTAACTAGAATTTGGTCCTGGTCTTACATTGAGGAATCCAGTAATAAACCATAACTCATTTGTTGATTTTTGACTGCTGACCATTGGAAGGCCTAAAACATCCTTCAGGCTGTAATGGCACATTTATAATATATACCAGTTCTGTAGAGGCTTATTGTCATACAAGTTGTGTTTTCTAGATGCAGTAAGTAGCCAAAATATTAAAACTTAAGCCAATGTACGACAGTATCCATTTTGAACACCTTCTTCTTATAAAGGTCCACATAATTAGTGAATGTATGTCTGAAAATATTGCATGTCTAGTTAGGCTCATAGTTGTATCATGTATGCTATCTTATATGAGGGCATTGTTGTCTGTTAAGTTGCGCTTAGTTGTATTTCCAGTGAGCTTCCGAAGCTGTGATCAAGTCTCTTGTTCATTATCAGTGCTTATAAGTTTAGAAGACCTTCCAAGGCCAATTTTGGCCCCTTTTTAAATTTTTGCATGTTCATACCCTGTAGTGAAATTGTAATAAGTTGACGTAGCATGACGACTCTTTGTAAAAGACTTGACCAACTTAAACTTTGCTATCATTGCAGTATTCTAGAGTGTTTCCTTGTTAATTATATGTTACTTATCAGTGACATATAATTTTTGAGTTTTTCACTCAAACCTCCATAGTTGAAGTATTTACCTTGGTGGTTAGGCCTTAGGAAGTTATTAAAGTCTATGTGTATCTATATTACCACGCTAGACATCATTTTGAGTCATTATGAATATGTACTAGGTCCCCCATAGTTTTTTTTAAAATTTTCGAGAATAAAACAGTTCCCCCTAAAAAACGGGTCAATTTTTTAATATGTTAAATGTAAAAAATCAAAGTGTAATAAAACTGTGGTCTAAAGGGAGAATTTTCCATGGGGTTGCTCATTTTCTAACTTAGAGCACCCACTATACCCCAAAACACACTTTCCTAAGTATTTAAGTGATTATTTATCAGTTAAATGAATCTCTCCGAAAAAGGCAAAAAGTGAATAAAAAATTAGAAAAAGGAAAATATGGAAAAAATAAAATCCCTAAATCAGTGGGAACTTGTCCTAGACATGTTCCAAGTTAACTAAGGATCAAATCGGGAGTTGATTGAAGGCAAATCAAGTGGATCCCAATCAAATCTATTTGATGGTAAGTTTGTCCAAGGGGAGGGGGCACATTAGTGATTTAGCACATGTTGATTTGATGGAGATAATCCTTGAACTCAATTCTAATTACATCCCATTATTCTCTCTTTGAACCCGGGTGAACTACTCTTAAAGATTGTACCCCCTTGTGTCTCTTTTCCTATTTAAGCGAGGTATTTGTCCTCATTTTGAGATAGAGGATTGAATCTCAACTTTTGTAATGTTTAGTTGCTTCTCTCTTTTGTTGAATAAAGTGAAGACTTTGGAGGTCCATATGGTGCAAATTTTCATAGTTGGGAACAATGTTTTAAAAACCAGCCGAGTCCGAGTCCGAGTTGGCCGAGTTGACCCCCGGCCGAGCTGACTCGGCCTGCAACTCGGCTCGGGTGGCCGATTTTATACTTGGTCGGCCGAGTTGGGCCCGAGTCGGCCGAGTTAGGGTCTGAGTTGGCCGAGTCGGTCGAGTTCATCGAGTTGCAACCCGAGTCAGCCGAGTCAGTTGTGGCAGACACCCACAAGAATGCAAACTCCAAAATAACATCTTTATTTTTTATTTTTAAGATTTTTTTTATTCTAACCATAACCTGAGGCCATAAGATGACCCCCTGCCCCTCTATTTGGCTCACACTTCTACTGTAAGATGTTTGTGAGCATTTGGCATTATTGTTGTTTGGATTCATGGAGGCTTGGAGGAGCGTCCAACAATGAAGAACAATCACCATGATTGGAGGAGTTGGACTGTTGGAGACCGATTTTCTGTTACCTAGATGTATGTTAGCTTCCAGCTAGCCATTGTTTCGTTTTTTCTCATTAAATTGACAAATATCAGTCCTGTTTTCTATTGTTTGCTGCCACACTGAAGGTTTGAAGGTGCCAGCGTTTGAACTTTGAAGTTACAGCATACAGCATGAAGGTTTGAAGGTTTGAACTTTGAAGTTTGAACAACCTTACAAATTACAATTATAATTTAGTTATACATTATACATTATACATTGTAATACATTATACATTAGGCTGTAATACAATTATAATTTAGTTGAACAGCCTACATATATGTATAATGTAGTTATAATTATAATAGCCTAATGTATTACAATGTATTACAATTATAATGTATAATATATAATGTACATTGTATCGTTATAATTATACAATACCCTTCGTGCAATTTTGATATGTTCACCCTTATATGGTATATATATGATCATACTTTGGATGTTTTGTCTCTAATGCTTTGGAATGATGGATTATAATCCTTAAAATATATTTTTTCTTTAAAAATTAAATATTTTACGTGTTTCTTAGTAAACCGAGTCATTAAAATCAAACCGGCCAAGTTATTGCTGAGTCCGAGTCCGAGTCTGAGTTGACCCTCGGCCGATTCCGAGTCCGAGTCCGAGTTTTAAAACATTGGTTGGGAATGCTTGAGCTTCATTGAGGTGATATTTAGGTAGCTGTACTTATCTTTATTTCAAGCTTGTTGATGTTTATCTAGCTTAGAAGGACATTCCTAGCCCATAGAGTAAACATTTGTAGCTTCAATTTGTTTTCTTATGTTTTGTTATTAGAATTCTAAGAGTAGCTAAATGTAGTCGGTTATATTTAGGCTCTCCCAAATTTCTCTTAACAAGATATACTAGATTTAATCTTGTTTGTTTAAAGGTTTTGTGGTTTTGCAAATCATCAAAGGTGAAGGAGGATTTTGAGCTCGGTTGCATCTTCTTCGCCTTTACTATTCTTTTTTAGATCTAATGCTTTTTGTCTTGCAAGCATCTCCTCTTCTTCACAACATTCAAGCTTGAGCTTGAGGGCTTTCTCTTCCATCTATTAAAACTAAAAAATTCTTGCTTAGTTACTAGTTCTTTCCTATCTGCTTAGCAAGTTTCATATCTACAAAGTTCTATTTCATTCTCTACTTGTTATGCAAAATTACTAGATCTAAAGTACTTTAAAGCTTCATTTTAAGCCTAGATCTAGACTGATTCCTTTTAGTACTTACAAGCACAATTTTTTGAATTTTTTATAAGTACTAAGCAGGTTGTATTTTTTGTCCTTTATTTCGGTAATCCACTAACTTGTAAAAAGATTGGTTTGCTGGTTTTTGTTTTTGATTTGTAGGAAAGAGAAAAAACGTTGAGGATTTTATGAGGAGTTGAGCCATCTTAAAGATCTACCTTCAACACTCTTTTTCTTCTTCTTCTTCTAAAACCATTGTAAGCTTTTTGATCCCATTTTGAGGATCAGGCATTCCCTCTTTCAAAAGCATTGTAACCAAGATTAATAAAAGACAAGTGGGCTAAAGCTCCCACACCCTTCTTCCCCCATTTGGGGAAGCTTGTATCGCTCTTGTGTGCATTTTATTTGCTTTTTACTTCAAGTTTCTTAGAATAGTTTTTTTTTTATAGTAAAGGATCAATCAAAGCTTGTTTGTTTGTTTGTTTCTTTTTGAAAATGAATAGTAACACAACCTTGCTTTCCTGAAGTACCAAAAGGGAAAAGAGACGCTTGGCTGTAGTAATTAGCGTAACATCTTTCGCATCCAAATTGGAATAAACATTTTGCGCATGCTGTGTATGCTCTATCCATCGCAGGTTTGGTTCATAATTGGAATATCCAAAAGTGGATTGTTGCATTTAATAACTTTCTCACATTCAACTAAAAATCCACTTTCATTAAAATTGATTCCTTGTAAACCTATAGAAATTCGACGTAAACGAATTTTGCTCTTTGTGGGCAAAGTTTGCAAAGAAAGTGGGAATAACTAGAAAGTGATCGCGGGGCCCCGTCAGGCTACATTCTTGTTTGGTGTAATGTTGGACACACCCTCGTGACTCCATGTAGCCCACATTTTCTTGTATAGAGCCACATTGGGCAAAATCCAGACATATTCCCATTATCTCACGGTATATCGGGAATCCCCTTTCCCCCTAATTCACTCATCATTTTAATATTTTAAAACTGACCAAGTACATTGCAAAACATTTACCATTTGA
The DNA here is from genome assembly GCA_001517045.1 of Pseudotsuga menziesii. Lineage (NCBI taxonomy): Eukaryota > Viridiplantae > Streptophyta > Pinopsida > Pinales > Pinaceae > Pseudotsuga > Pseudotsuga menziesii. Next base: position 1,157,308 of record LPNX010752928.1, read on the forward strand.
GCACTACTTTTGACTCCATTCGACGTCGGTTAAATCTTTTAAATTCATTATTTGTTTGTTAGTCATATTGTGTGGTGAATGTTATATCCTTTATGTTGTTGAACTTAACCTTCTTTTACAGTAACTTGTTTTAGTAATTATAGCTCAAAACTCCTAAAAAACAATCCCATCCACAACTAATAAATAATAACAGCCTTAGCAACTCTTTTGTAGGGACCGCCCCCCTTGGCTTCATTAGGAGTTAGCCTAAACGAAGGAGTTAGGATCATGTGACAAATCCTGACTCGAGACTTGCCCCCAAGGACGCAGCGAGTAGCTTGAAGATTTCTGCTGCGTTAACCGGTGTTACAAAAACTGGATCAAAATCGACAAAACCGACCCGTCCAATTAGTTCAAGGGCCTCAATGGGTCAACCGGTGTCTCAAACCAGAAATGATCGGTATTGTACGGAACTGGCCGGTTTTATCGGTTCCAGCCCGGTTTTGACCGGTTCCATGCATAACTATGCAACAACACTTAAGAGGGCATTTTTTTAATTTAAAAATAATAAAATAAAAAAGTTACGGAAGGTTCTATTGAAATATGCCCAATATGGCACGTAGCAAGAACCATTTTTGCAAATTTGTGTAAATGGTTTGGATTCACATGGTTGCACATGAATATAAATAATTTTTCAAAAGTTGAATATTTTCGGTATTTTTGGTGGACCAGTTTTGTGATCCGGTTTATTTCGGTTTGGTTCCAATTTTTGGGGTCGACATGTTTGACTACCTGTTCGGTTTGTGTAACCTTGGCATTAACCCCTAGGTGCGTGAAGGGTGACAACATTGTCCAACAAGATTATTCAACATGCAATGAGCCAATGGTATTTATTATGTAATCTTTGTAGCCTTGCGATCAAGGTAAAAGGTTGTGGAGAAATTGTGTAGATTGGGGCATCAAGAGTGCCTCACTGCCTCAAAAGTGGGAAGGAATTCATTGGGTATCCCACACATACCTGTTATGTAGACTTATATTACAATAGAGGAGTCACTATTAGACTAGGGTAAAACTAATATGGTATGTGTCCAATTTTACTAGTGTGGAGTAGGATTGCCTAGAGTGCCATTTCCAAAAATATCCTGGAAGCATTTTTATCCAAAATATATTTTTTATATTTTATACTGCACATATATAGAAAAAATATGTAGAATGTCATAATAATTGCAGAAAATATGAAACATGTTGTAATGTCCTCTTCTGCTTAAGCGTCAAAGATCAACCCGCTAACCTATTCAATTCCTATAGGTTCGAGCGGGTAATGAAAAAAGGGGAATTAATTAATGTCTAATGTCACTTTGGTTAAAATGTATACTATTAGCGATGATATTAAGTCATTAGTGGAAAAAGGGGTCACTTAAGCATTATGATGCGGCATGTGTGTCTTGCGTTGCATGCAACTTGCATAAGTAAAGGTTCATGCGACACACAAAGGTCAAGCGAGTAATAAAACAAGAAAAAGTGAATTGCTTGACATCCATTATTATTGTTCACTTTTGAGAATTGATTTGAGAGCTCTTTGAGTTTCTATCCATGCTTGCATCGGGCTCAAGTATACTCTGTCCCCATCATATATATGTTTTGTGAAATGCGCCTGTATGGAATAGGTCATCTAATTTTGAACTTGGGAGATCACTTGCAAAGATGAGCCTTGAAAATTTTCTAGACAATCTTTGAGGCCCAATTGTAATATATCCTTGCACCCGTTCAAGCATTGTTTTGGACATGCAAACACTTTCTTGAACTCTGTAATAATCATGTTCGTATAACAATAATATCAAAAAATTTGAAATTATTAGCCACAAAATTCGTACTGTAAAGTTTTAAGCGAAAAGATAAATAATATATATTATGTTAAGAAGTAAATACTATGCCTACCCACATACCTATCCTGGTTCTGATGAAATGCATCATTGAAAAATTACCGGTATTGGATAGAAATGGATGCTTATCATCTTCAACGCTTCTTGAGAGATATTGCTGGGAATGATGATCATGGCCCAGCCTAGGAGAGGGTAAACCATTGGCTCAATATTTGCAAAGGAAGTCTTTGTATGAAATCCTACACCTTCCTCGATGCTGGGTGAGCAAAGCTAAACTAAATCCTGAGAGATATGATTGGAGATAGGTCTCTCAAGTCCCTTCAACCTTTCATTTGCATCTTTACAGGTAAAAGATATACGGTTATCATCTTGAATAGCAATAGGAATCAAATCTTGAGGTGATTTATTTTCAGAATCAACTGACAAAGAGTTGACACAATCATCATGAATGGCTAAGAAGGATGACCGAACCAGGATGTGAGAGATTTAAAAAGTATGTCTTCTCAAGTGTTCAAGATTTACACTCCTCTCACTGTTATCTTCAACAAACTTGCTCCCATCAATTACGTCTTCCATATCCTTTCTAAAGTGGATTAAGACTTCTTGATATTGCATCAAATTTGTATTAAAATATGGCTCGGCCTGATCCACACTAACTTCTTTTTCTTCTATGAATGGCAGGAAAGGTTCGTAGACTTCTTCAAAATGTGTCCAGCTAGAGGGCTTAGAAACAAAATGGCTAGATCTTGACTCTTGAAGAGTCATAGATTGGTGGACCCATGAACTTCCAGTAATCATCATCTTCAAAGATCCTGTTATTTTCCTCTAGGAGGCCCAAGATATCATAAGAAATGTCTTGTGGGTAAGAAGAACTACCATTTCCTTGTGTTCTTCAATTTTTTCAACTAGAGCTTCTTGGTCTTCATTTCTTCGAGTGCCATCATCTTCATCTTCAGAAGCACCTTCAGACATAAGGCCTAGGACAAGATCTTGATCAATGGTTTCTTCAAGTGGGCCTTCTAAGGCTCAATCTTCATCACGAACTTCTTCGACAAGGACTGCTTCATACTCTTTTGGGACCTACTCAACAAGATCCACACGTTCTTCCTTCTTGAATAAGCCCTTTGTGTACTCAACATGGGGAATCCAATTCCTACATTTGTATGGACACCAGTAGCTACAAAATATCTCTATAAATTTTGCAAAAGAGGATATTTTTCCTTTGGATAGGCTTGCAAACCAAGCACGAGCCTTTCCTTCTAGGTGAAGGACGAATAACCTCATATAGACATCTTCTTCCTTAATACCATATTCCAGATCCAATAACATAAAGTTCTCGACATGGCCCACGACATCATCATCATAGTCGCAAAAATCTGACTATAATGTCTTTGGTAACTCAACTGAATACCTTGAATACCTTGGAATGTTTGATAAATCAAGAAGGGAAAGACACACTTCCATTTCTGCAACAATCAACGGATCGAGGTCTTAAAGCTCCAAACATAAAGTGTTTTTTTTATTTCTTCATCCCAATCTTTATCACGGATGTCCTCCTGGTTCTTTCCCTTTACATGGTCAATCAAGTCCTTCATCACATCTTCAACCTTATTAGGTTCCAATTCTTTGCTGAATGCCTCAATCAAATGCCCAAGTTAGGAAAACCCCTTAGGAGAGAGCTCTGTATACCAACCACTGGCATCTTGATTATTCCTTTAATCAAGAGATATCATAAATGCCTTCATTCAAACATCCTCATGTATTATATTGTATTTGACGAGAAGTCCCCTGAACATCAAGATATGTGTTGATGTTGTATTCTCATATTGATGAAACTTTGGAAGGAGCACTTTCCCATCATTCTCATCATCCAACATATGTTGATATCTTAGGATGCGTAAGAAATTCAATGTAACAAACCAATGTTGGTACATCCATGCTTCGTCAAGGGATGCCATATCATCTTATAAGGAGTCACCAAATAGGACCTACAGTATTAGCTCTTAACAAATATCCTATCCAAGTACAATGCAAACTTATCCCTTGGATCAACCTAGTCCTTGTAGGGCAATTCTTTTGATTTTTTTTCAGTCGAAGTTGCGAAAAGAGACATGTCAAGTTAGATCAACAGTTCTCACCAAAGTACAAAACAAGAACATACCTGAACCATTCGGTAGATGTTGGATGTATATGAAAGATTCAACCTAGGAATCCGTCTTGAACAGAATGTCGTCACTTTTCTTTTGGGTCCCTAGCAACTGTGCCAAAAATGTTAATCCTTGTCGAAAATGAATGAAATAAACTAGGGAACGTTTTGAATGGAATGTTTTTTTTTCCTTTGAGTCCTTGACAACGATGCCAAAAATGTTACCGTCCAAACTAGCAACCATAACAAAACAAGGTTATGTGGACTTGTTATCACACAAAGTGTAGCTACCCACTAAAGGCATCCCATCCCGGACGGTAGACGTGAGGTAGATCCAAGAAGGTAACAAAGTGAACAAAGTGGACCCAAGAAGGTAGATCGGGGCAAGGGATGACTAGATAAGGATGCTTGAAGGATAGATTTGTGATTTTGAGGTGGCTTCAAGCATACCCAACTGATAGATCTGAAAATTCGACCACCCACGTAAAGGGAATGCCCCACCTAGAGAGACTAGTGTTAGATCCCGGGGCAAATGGATTTTGATTTACGTGAAATTCGAGATCTAGGGTTTATTCAACAATCTCCAAGTGTTTTTTGATGGTCGTCATAAAAAACTCACTAGATCTATCAGATCTACAAAACTAAGGTTTGGTGGTGACAATTGGATTAAGCGCAAGAAAAATAAAACAAATGCAACGTACCTGGAAATACTTGCTACTAACCTTGTATGACGATGATCTTGCCTCTTCGATCAATTATGAGCGTTTTCTATGCCTCTCCAAGTGAAATCGCTAATCACATCCAGATGCCAAGTTCTCCCTCTTCCTGCAAAAGAGATCTACGATGAGAATCGATTTGCAAAAAAAGATGGATGAAATGACGAAGAGAAATGAATCAAAGAACATCAAGATGACTGCAAGACACAATAATAATACTCCTTGACTGAATGGCGATTTGAAAGAATGCTATGGAGCTCCATCACAATAGCGCTCCTACCCAAATCGCTTCCTTCACCAAGTGGATGACAACCTGCAAAACAATATTAGAAATACATAAATCCGCAAGAATGCTAGAGAGAATAAGACTTTCCAATCTCCACACAAGATATTCGACAAAGCCTCTGAGGGTTTTGCAAAAATATTTTATTATTCTAAGAGCTCCAGAGCCAAAAGTCCCTTTACAAATGAGAGAGCCTCTCAATATATAGATCTCTCAAGTACATAAAACCTAGATCCAAAAAGAACAAGAGTTATGATCAAAAGATAAAAACAATCTAATCAACGACTAAGATTAGTCAGATACATCATACACAGATCAACTCAAAAATATAAGGGGGGCGCACCACTAAAATTGCCCAATGAGGGGGCGCACCACATAAAAATGACCAATCAACATAAGATAGCACATGGTGGGGGCCAGGAGGTTATATCATCCTTTACTAGCATGGCCCCACGACACAACAACAAGGTGTGGTGGTCAAATATTTCAAGGAGTGATAAAAATCACTAGGGTGTCTCCCTCAAAATACATCAAAACACCGTCAAACCGATGAAATCAAGGACTTGTGGACCCCATCTGAAATGAAGATGATGTCAAATGATGAAGGTGACCCAAACACTATGCCTCAAATTGATTCCATGCCATTTCTTTGCCTCATTAGCCCAAATCGATTTCCTCATTAGCCATTTTTTATCATCAAAATGCTGTCTTGGGAACATAAAACTGCCAACATCTCACCGGGGACCAAAAATTGAAGCCAAATGACTGCACGAATGTGTTTGGTGTTATAGGAATATGGTACAATCGACTGGCTGCACCCCTAGATTCCCTCTTGCACCCTAGGAGATCTTACCATTGTTATGATCAAAAGATAAAAACAATCTAATCAATGACTAAGATTAGTCAGATACATCATACACAGATCAACTCAAAAATATAAGGGGGGCGCACCACTAAAATTGCCCAATGAGGGGGTGCACCATATAAAAATGATCAATCAACATAAGATAGCACATGGTGGGGGCAAGGAGGTTTTATCATCCTTTACTAGCATGGCCCCGCGACACAACAACAAGGTGTGGTGGTCAAATATTTCAAGGAGTGATAAAAATCACTAGGGTGTCTCCCTCAAAATACATCAAAACACCCTCAAACCGATGAAATCAAGGACTTGTGGACCCCATGCTGAAATGAAGATGATGTCGAATGATGAAGGTGACCCAAACACTATGCCTCAAACTGATTCCATGCCATTTCTTTGCCTCATTAGCCCAAATCGATTTCCTCATTAGCCATTTTTTATCATCAAAATGCTGTCTTGGAAACATAAAACTGCCAACATCTCACCGGGGACCAAAAACTGAAGCCAAATGACTGCACGAATGTGTTTGGTGTTATAGGAATATGGTACAATCGACTGGCTGCACCCCTAGATTCCCTCTTGCACCCTAGGAGATCTTACCATTGTTATGATCAAAAGATAAAAACAATCTAATCAACGACTAAGATTAGTCAGATACATCATACACAGATCAACTCAAAAATATAAGGGGGGCGCACCACTAAAATTGCCCAATGAGGGGGTGCACCACATAAAAATGACCAATGAACATAAGATAGCACATGGTGGGGGCAAGGAGATTTTATCATCCTTTACTAGCATGGCCCCACGACACAACAACAAGGTGTGGTGGTCAAATATTTCAAGGAGTGATAAAAATCACTAGGGTGTCTCCCTCAAAATACATCAAAACACCCTCAAACCGATGAAATCAAGGACTTGTGGACCCCATCTAAAATGAAGATGATGTCGAATGATGAAGGTGACCCAAACACTATGCCTCAAACTGATTCCATGCCATTTCTTTGCCTCATTAGCCCAAATCGATTTCCTCATTAGCCATTTTTTATCATCAAAATGCTGTCTTGGGAACATAAAACTGCCAACATCTCACCGGGGACCAAAAACTGAAGCCAAATGACTGCACGAATGTGTTTGGTGTTATAGTAATATGGTACAATCGACTGGCTGCACCCCTAGATTCCCTCTTGTACCCTAGGAGATCTCACCATTGTCTGCACCGTGTTTTATTTTTAATTTCCCAGCGCAAATCTGCTGCAAAATTTCTGAAAAATCCATACCTCTCCTGTAACTTCCCGAAACTGAAAACCAACTATAACAATGAACTCAGTCATGGCATAGAACTGGTCAATTTGGATACTCTGGATCTGCTGAAAGTGGGAGATGATCAACTGGTGGCTCACCATCTGTTGATCTCATAGTAAAGGACTGGCTCAAAGAACTAATCAGTACTGGTCAGGAACAAAAGTAGCCCAGCTACAATATGTGTGACAACAGGACCAAAGAGCGAGTTATGGTAAGCTGGGAGGATTTAGGTCCAATGTCACCACAACCAAATTGCTCAACTTCTTTGGGAAAGTGGTAAACCCAGTGGAGAGTCCCTAATGGAGGAAGAACACCTGGAGACACCAACACACCTCTGCAAATACCCTTCTACAAGCCTTATGGCTAAGATCAATGGCTTATATGGAGTCAACAATAGATAATAAAGGTACATAAATTATGTAAAAGGAGTTAATTGAATATACTAGTCAAGATGAATAAATAACACCACTTCAATACATTTCACAAATCCCAAGGCATGGTATCACACTTCCCAAGGCAGGACCTTAGAAAAGTGCACTTTGGAGGGGAGATAAGCAAGTGGCCTAAGGCGCACTTGATGGTTCCAATACCACTGCAAAAAGCCTGTAGAAGCCCTAATTCAAGCAATTTCTCGTTTCCCAATGCACCGAGGCAAATGGGGACGCCCTTGGGGGTGTGTGGATAAATCCACTAGGGAGAATTTGATGGGTGGACCAGAATTAACAATTTGCAAATATTTTGGTAGTTTTGAATTTATTTAGAATTTTAGGGTTTTTCCTACTATATTATATTTTTTAAGGTTTTCAATATATAAAGATGCATGTGAAATAAAATCCATGTAAATGGATAAAAGAGATAGATTTGTTGAAAGATAGGGCATATGATTCTTGTCTCAATCCCTAGGGCATTGAGAGATCGATACCAACATCCCTCGCTTAGAATGGATTTCAATACTTCCAATTAGGGCATCAATTAGCAACCACAACAGTTAGGTAGAAGAGCTTAATTAGGGCAAGCAAAGAAGTCTAAGGCCCAATTAACAATGGAGAGCTCCTATGATAGGAAGGTCTCCTCATAGAAAGTTGACAAAATGCTAGCAAGAAACCCTTACTTAGCCCAAAGTACTTCAAGAATGACATTAAACAAATGTTAGGAGATAAACTTACCAACATTAACTAAGGAATGAGCAGGGAGATACACCTTAGGTCACCCTAGCTCACCCTTGAGCACGAGCTATCACAACTATTCTTAGCATCAAGTAATAGCATGTTTAAAATAAACCCTATAACTTCCTCAAAGCAACCTTCAAGAAAGAAAGAACATCCAAAGAGAGGTGCACATAGCATCAAGAGCTCCAATAAACCAAGAGAACTAGAAAAAATCTCATAATGAATCCATATCTTGTTGTGTTTTTACTATAAGAGGGAGGTGCTATTTATATGAGACTAGCCTCACCTAATTTTAAGTAATAAGCCTACAAGATGATGTGAAAATATAACAATTTGGGTTAGTGCACGCACAAATTTGGGGACTAAACCACACAATGGCATAAAATAACAATAAAATATGAAATTAGGCTACGCCAAGTGCTTGGTGTGCCAAGAGGAGGGATTTATGCTCCAACTAACCCCAACATATGCGTGCCCTGAACGTCCTCCTTCATTATCCTTGTAGGCTTCTTCAATAAGGAAGTACAGTTTTGCAGGTAAAACAATCTAGAGGAGGGATTTTATATCACAAAATAGGTCCAAGTAAGCAAATAAGGTGTGCTAGATAGGGTACACAACCGTTTACAAAGTGCTATCACCTTTTACATGGCAACTAAATGAGTGTGGTCATGCGTCCAAGTGATTAGACCCCCAAGGGCACCAATGGCTATAGGGAGAGCACCTCTTGGAGGTAGGAATGAAGAGGGCCATCCATGACATGTTAGGGGTATTTCACCCCAAATCAACACTCTAGATACAAAAACGCTCAAATACTTGGCCTTTACATAGCAAAAAATATCCGCTGCTCACTCTGGTGGATTTGTAGGGAATGTTACAGATACTTGGAGTCATAACACTACTCCTGAGGCCATATGGCTCCGTTTGTTTATAACAAAAGCGATTGATTAGATGTTGGAGCCTGTGGTTGTGTACTGTGACCATTAGAGTTGCACTGGTTTCTTTAAGTATCCATTGTTTCTTGATTTCCCCAAACACTGATATTACGTACCATTGTGTCATAGACAATCTAGAAGGGAGTAGTAGTTCTTGAGTATGTTCCTTTAGATCGAAGTTGCAGGAAACTCCGTTGGGAAGGGAGTACCAGTACCGGAAACTCCTCGAAATGCGGGTACTAGTACGAAACGCTACCAGCCGTACCGTACGACGTTTCACAATTTGGAAACGCCGTACGTACGACCGACGGAGTTTCAGGTACTTTCTGTGCTGTACGACGCGTTTCCAATTTTTTTTCCTGGTCGTGGGGTCCAAAAAACAATGGTTTTTCTTAAAACTATTTTTTAGTTTACCTAATTAACACCTATAAACATCTAAAACCCTATTCTAAAATCTTTATAAGCACATGGTTGTCATAAACTATTCAAAATGTTTTGAGAAGAGCGTCCTTCGAAAGTGACTGAGCAGTGAGATTCCATCAAATTTTTTATTGTTTGTTTGTCTTTTTCTTGCAGCTGTACAACAGGGGCAGCCGTTGACAAGTTATAAGCAAAGTCCAAACTTTGTAATTAAAATATTGACCAACGTTTTCATCACAGCGTCCTTCGATCAACGTTTTGTTTTTTTGTTTGTGCAACATCTTTTTCTTATTAAGGCTAAGTTTGTGCAGCACATGAAGCCTCAAGTATAAACTTATAAAGGCTAGTTTTGGATGTAAAACTTTATCTATAAAGGCTAATTTTGGATGTAAAACCTCATCTGATAAAGGATCAGTTAATAAAGATGTGCTTTTTTTCCCAATTATTGTTTATTTGTCTCATTCTTATTTTTTAACAAAACAATGAGGTATTTTAAAATAATATATAAATATAAATATTTTTATATATATATATATACGATGTTTCCCTCGGCGTACCCATTTTGGGGGGTTCACCTTTCTAGGCATCCCTGTTTCGGAAACTCAGAAACTTTTCCACGTTTTGTGCAACTTAGCTTTAGATTCGAAGGTTGTAGATATTTTGACAGAGTCCTTAGCTAAGGGGATGTTTGAGATTATGAGGGAGAAACTAGGCTTGATGAACACCTTCCTTGCAAAGAGGGAGTTTTAGATTTTACTTGATTACTCGGCAGCTGATTCTCTGGCTATGGTGGCTCAGTTCAACAATGCTAGCTTGGTACATGTGCACTCGCGATGAGGGCACAACTGAGGAGAGTGATTCTGTAGCATGAGATATTCTTTGGAGGGTTGCTGCAGTGATGTAGGAGAGAGCTTCGGAGGCTTGCTGCAGTGATGTAGGGAAGAGAGAGAGAGGGCAAGAGGGGTGGCCACACACATGCTTTAGCCTCATCCAATTCCAGTTTTAGAACTACTATTCAATATCTAAATTTCCAGAGTTATATAGATGTCTCTAGTATTTTAATGTTTGCTTTTCTAGTTTTAGATTCTAGTGGATGGGTGAGAGTACTGTTCAGGTTTAGAGCAGGGCCTATTATCCTAGGGGGCGGTGCATGCTTATCTTTGCTAGTGGCATTCTTTTCTTGGAAACCTTCTCCATGCAGGTTGGGCACACGTTTCTAAACTGAGTTAGGGTTAGGGTTGGACCATGTCATAGTGGCATTTTTTCTTGGAAACATTCTCCATGCAGGTTGGGCATATCTTCCTAAACTGAGTTAGGGTTAGGGTTGGACCATGTCAATCTAGGTGCATTTTTGAATCTCTCCAGTTGCAATGTAAGCTTAAATCATCCTATTTTTTATCGGATATGGAGGGCGCATCACTTTGTTGATCTGCGTAATTGAGTTTTGAGCCATTGCTGTGTAACACTTGTTTTAGTTTCCATTAGAAGATAGATGCAGTTTTGAGTCTGTTTAGTGTATTTTTTGTTCATATTTCCAGCAGTATGTATTTGTAGGTTAAAATATTCAGAAGTTGCTGTTTTGATTGGAGTTTTTCAGGTTTTAGTTACCTTGTTTTTTAGGTGCATTTTTCTGAGTGCAGAATCTGCTTACCATGGTCTGAAAATTAACTTTCTTCTGGAGGAAATCACTAGGATCATATGGAGGAGGAATAGTTCAGATAGAACTTAGACCAGTTAAAGGCTTGGATTATAATGAATATTTCTTTTTGGAATCCCGTTTCATTAAATTTGCAATATGCATGAATTAATCTAACTTTCCTTCGAGTGCTTGTTTTCACTTAACATTAAATTTTAAAGTGTTGTGCAATTTCTTATTTTTTTCCAATTTAGATATAACTGAGTTGTTGTATATTATATATGTTCAGGCCATGCGCAAAGAGTTCACACAAGCAAGGCAACTGTCAGTTGCGCAAGCTCAAGTGTTGCGTGCTCATGATGAACTCAAGATGGCAATCTCACGCTTGCGCTTGAGGCTTCCTGGAGAGGATGCGTCTTCTGTTGGAACATTATGCACTGAAGAATTGATACCTACAAGTGTGCAGCTAACTGGAGAAAAATTTGCTGCTTTGACTGAATTATCTCGTATAAAAGGCCAGCTTCGGTATTTGAAGGTACATGACATGCAAAGTCTAGTATGTTTTCATCATAGTTGAATATGTTTTTTTGACAGAAAATATTTGTTCCTCTGAAATAATTTTTCTATGAAAAGCTTCTTTCTGTGACTCATTTCTTGTATGCATTCATAATCTCTAGTGGCTTCTATGTGCAACTTGTATTAGTTCTTAGTTTTAAGCTCTTATAAGGTGATTCTCTTTCACTTCAAGCAGAGGTTGATGCTATTTGGTAATTTTTTTTAATCAAATAACTGGTGCTTCAATTCTTGTTGAAAACACTCTCCTCCATTTTATCTATGTTATGGAATTGAATTGAAGTTTCTAACCCACAATCTAATTTATTCGTTCCTTTCCAGAGTATTCCAATTTAACTTCTTCTAACATACAGTTTATTTCATCACTGTTTACTTATTTATGTAGCTGCTTCTCATCCGTCAATATTCTTTCCATCCTTAAATCTTATATTATTGCAGCTTAGTGCAGCCTTTTTTCCTCTGGAAGGAAGTGGAACATGTCAAAATAACGAATTTTATTATTCTAATGCAATGAGTTCTCTATCTGTTGTCTTAGTTTAGATTTCAATAGTTTGGTTTCTATTTGCTTGAATATGTTGGGGAAACTTCTATCATTAATCATGTATTGGTTCATGTCAGATTTCAATTCTTTCTTCTAATTTGTCTTGTAGTTTTTGAAAAGAAGAGTCATTAAGTTCTAATTTTTGTAAGTGCTTGTGTTATTGAGGAGATATTATGGGTGTCTTCATATATTGTAGAAAGTTAATGATTCCACAGTCTAGCTCAATTTGTCAATATTTGTCATGATCTTTATTGCTGTTTTTTGTTGATTTTAGCTAAGTTGTCATGCCTATCATGGTAATCATCTTCCATCTTATGTTGCTTGTCAACACATTGAACGCTCTCTAGTGGATGACCTAGAGTCGATGCATATTCTGCATGTCTGCTTCATAACTTGGCCTACTTGCCTACATCTCTTTGGTATGTTCATGCTTTGATTTATATCATGTTTACATTGTAGATCTGAATTACATTGTTTCTTGGGAACATCCATTAGCATGCAACTTTATTATTTTCCCTGCAAACTGACTATTGGCCAAATAAGCCAACGAACACTTGAATAAAAGATCAAATATCATTGCAAACCCTATACAACGTCCATATACAACAATTTGGTATAAAAAGAAAACTCAACCTCCATGAGTCTCTTTCGGTTCAAGTGAACCTCAATCGGGAAAGCGAGGAGGGGTAAATTTTAGCATGCAAAGTGAAATATAACTGAAGTACTGAAAGAAAGAACAAGTTCTCTAATTAAATCTACCATGCATCTCTTTCCTCTTTCGGGTAACTCGGGAAGTCATGGGGTAAGTATTAGTATTACTTTGATTTAAAATGAGATATGGAATGATATAACAAATTGCAACATTTATCAAAGTATTCTATCCAGCACGAAAAAACTAATCTAAAGCAAAGCAAGAAAATAATAAAAAGGGACAAAGACGTGGATCCCCCCTGGGGGGATGGGGAGTCGGCTCTGAAGAGCCTACTCAAGACCTTTTTATTAATTGTGGTTACAATGATTTATGAGAAGTGCACTTTGGTCCTTGTTATCTAGGATCCAAAGGCTTACAAAATGTGAGAAAAGGAACCATGGAAGTAGGGGGAACCCCTGAGAAGCTACGGATGTCCCCAAAATGGGATTTTGGTCCGAGTTTCCTTCTCTTTTTTGGTGAACCTGCTAAAAACCAGCAAGCATATGTTAGTCAAAAGTGCCCAAAAACACTTTGGAAGTGTCTTTGGGCAATCCACAAAAATTTAGTAAAAAATTGCTAAGTTAAACTACGAAAAAATGCAAGAAAGTAACCAAGAAATACAATCCACAAGCTTTCCTTGGGATCTTGGCTTGCCTTTTGGGCAGCCAATGCAATGTGCACTTAAATGCTAAATTTATCTTTTTAAACCTTGAAACAAGACAACCTTTGCCAAGCTAAATATTTTTCTTGTAATGCTTGCAAAAATGGTGATCTAAGATAGAGCTCTTTAACTGAGAAAATGGAAATTTGTATGCAATAACTGAGATCTAAGCTAATAAGATCGTATTGATTAGAAATTTAGATCGATGAATTATTTTACTTTGCAATTAAATAGATTTAAACAATGAGATAATAAAAGGTAACCAAATTGAGAAATTTTAATTTGAAGGAGGAAGAGGAGAGAGAGTGCTTTTTGCTGGAAAGATCTGCCGAGGAAACTTGTTAGTGGAGTGCAGAGAGACAATATCTTCGCAATTTCGTTGGAAATTCAGTGGAGTCAAACTAGATCCACATCTCTTCCAATCATAGCAACCTCAAAGCTAGAAGAACAATCTTGCGGACAACCTCATTAGATCTGGATATACATATGCAAAGAGATAACACAACATGGAAAATAATCTTATTTAACATGTAAATCTTAACACCTTAAGCATATATAACAAACTAGAAGTAAGTAACCTTACTTACAATGATCTATTCCTATGATTCAAAGAATCATTCAGGCAGACAAAAGTTGAGAGAAAAAAATTGAGAGCAAAAAATTGAAAAAAATAACAGATCACCTCAATAGCAGCATGATAATGGTACTCCACACATGAAAGCACTACATAATTTAGCCTCCAAAGCTTCTTTATTCCAACAATGAATGATCAATACAATATTACAACAATAACAATCATATCTCAAACAACTCTAACTAGCTTGAATGAGAGAGTACATGCTTTATTTATAGCCAGACTGGCCAAGAGGGGTGCATCCTTGACTGGCAAAGAGAGGTGGAGTTGATTGGTGTTGAATTGAGATGAAGTGTGCTTGACTGGAGTTGGAGGGGAGTGGAACTTAAGATGTAGGTGCCACCTCTCCATCCATCACTCGCCACTTCAACCACACGTGAGAGATGGAGAGAGGGGCACAACCCTGATTGACTGCGGGAGCTCTTTAACTCCCTCATCAACTGGGACAACTCGCCCTTAGAATCAGTCTAACTCGCCTTTAGTACTGGGAGCCGATAAAGCTGATTTCAATCAAATCCAACCATTTTCCACTGATTTAGGAATTTGGGGATTTTCTCCATTTATTAATTATTTTTATTTTTTAATTAATAATTTTGATTTTTGGGAGATTGTTGACTTAAGTGATAAATTTATCACTTAAAACTTAAGAAAAGTGGGTTTTTGGGTTAAACAGGTGCTCTGAGTTAGAAAATGAGCATCCCCATGGGAAAATCCGACACCTAATCACACTTTTATTACATTTATAATTTTTCCAATTAGACTATTAAAAAAATAGCCTAAGTTTACAGAAAAAATATTTTCACAAAAACTTAAAAATAGACCTAGGGGGACTTAGCACATGTCCATATGACTCAATATTATTGCCTAGCATGTTTATATACATTGACACATAGACTCTAATAACCTCCTTAGGCTTAAATACCAAGACGACTACCCCAACTTTGGAGCTATGAGTGAAAAACTCAGAAATTATTAGTCGTTTATTCAACAACAAATAATCACCAAGGGAAAAAACACTCTGGGCTAGTCGGATTGATACATAAGTCTAGGAGACCGAGTTTTTTACATACTCTACGATGGTAGATGATTTTATTACAACTCCCCCAAGGTGGTATGAACATGTGGTACACGAAAATTAAAAACGTTTCTCAGAAAAAAGCCTTGCTGACTTTTGAACTTTGAAGAATGATCAATGATGTTTGTTCGTCTCATCAGGTTCACTTGATACCACCAACTAAGTATGACTTAGTAGATAACATGCCTCAGTTGAAGCTTCAATTAAAGTAACAATGTATGCCTTAGTTAAAGCTTTAGTTAAAGTAACAATGCATGTCTTAGTTAGATATTGTAAAGCTTCAGTTAAAGCAACAATGTATGCATCGGTTAATTAAAGGAGAACTCGCAATGGTTACTCCAGTAAATCAATCAACATGATTTAAGTTAAAATTAGTTACTAAAGTGTTAATAAAAATGAATTAGTTAACTAAAGTGTTTTGCATTACGACACTTTAGTTAAACTAAAAGACTGTAACAGTAAAAAATACGTTTACTGGAACTTCTCGAACTACCACTTCCAAAAACACAAATAATCCATGAATATATATAACAATTGATAAAAATATGATATGATGATTTTACAATGATAAAGTAGCCCATATATATAGGCCTTACATAATGGCTATTCACTAAGAGATATGTCCCTTAGTTCACCTAATTAATTTATATCATTATTATTTATTAATGATAATTAATTTTTATTTGTTACATTTCCTTCCCCTTAACATGCTTTGTTTTCAAAGCATAGTTTATTGTAAGACTTTGTCCTCTTGTTCGTAACGACTTTTCATGATGTTGTGAGCTTGAAATTACGACACTTTGTGAAACGGGGCGTTATAATCTTCGGAGTCCTGAACTAATGTGTTGCATTTTCTGGGGTGTGATCCATCCCAAATCTACCTTCATTGGAATTGTTTGATGAACTGAAATTCACATTTTAGACTTCCATAAAAGTTGTTAATATTGTCTTCGTTCTTTTTCAATGTTGTAGTTGGTTTGTTTGTAAGATGAACACTATTTATTTTCATCTTGACTTTGATGTTGGTGATAATGACTATTCAGATTTGGGTGACGATAAGGCCTTCGAATTATTTGTGGAACTCTTGTAGAAACTTTAACTGTTTGTGCTTCATGTGATTTACTGGTCGATAACAACTCTAAGGATTTGTCTAGCTTGTCATTTTTTAATTTTTTAATTTGTCAATCAATCCTTAATATAGATGTTTTAAACGATAATTTTCTTTATCTTTTTCTGATACATTCTTATTGAATTCTTTTTGCAGTTCTTTTTTTTTGTGGAATTTCTCTTGTACTTGCGATTTTTTTTCTTTTTTCTTTTTTAATTTCTTGATCTGTGCAATCAAGTCTTGACTATGATTTTTCAAATGGGTAATTTCTTCATCCTTACCGACAACAACCTTTTCAACTTCTTTCTTCTTCTTGACTTATGATTGTCCTGTGAAATCATCTTCAATATATCCTAGATGTCTTCAGATATTGGAGCTTCCAAATCTGACTTTATTGTAACATACCACAATGCGATTTTCTTTTTCTTGTAAGGAAATGTCGGAAACTTCTTTTCGGCATTTAAGATGAAAGTCCCCAATGTTTTTATACAAGGTAAACCCAAAATTATGTCACTGTTAGAGCTCCATAAGGAACTAATAGTAAATTTCAATGTGACCATATATTCTCCAACATCCAATTGTAAGCCACTTATTTCAAATTGTTTCCTGTCCCAAAAGTCTAGCTTTCACCTATATTTGACTAGGGAATCATTAAATGGTTAGCGAATTCAGTATTAATATAATTATTACTTTCAAGTTTCAGCAGGTGCAATATGAATGGTGATATCCTTCTCTGCATGTGTCCCTTTAATTCTAATTAGTATTGCAACATTTCTTTTTGAGGTGATAGGAAACTTTTCTTTATTTTCAACATTAAAATCCATATTCTTATTTTTTTTGAATTTTTGTCAATATCCTTTCTTTTGTCTAATAATTATTAGTACTATTATTAAATGTAATAATAATATTATACCAATATGGAATAACCAAATATTAAAATTTGATAAAGAATATGTATCGATAACCCAATAATATATATCTATATATAATTAATAAACTTTTGAAACTTTCTCTCTTGATTTTATATCTGATGCTTTTGGAAAAAGCACGTGTGGTTTTTAAAACAATGTGTGGTGTTAAAATCGTGAATGGGTTTTACTTCTTTCTTGTCTTTTTTGTGAATGTAAGGTCAAAGACCTAATTAATTCATAAAATCTAAAATAGATCAGACAATATCTGAAAATTCTAGCCAAAGGCTGGATCAACATAGAAGCCCAAGAAGGGGTTCTGATACCACTGTAATGGTAAAAAATCCGTTTATTGGAACTTCTCGAACTTCCACTTCCAAAAATACAAATAATCCATGAATAGCAATAAAAGTTGATAAAAATATGATATGATGATTTTACAATGACAAAGTAGCTCGTATATATAGGCCTTACATCGTGATTATTCACTAAGAGATATGTCCCTTAGTTAACCTTATTAATTTATATCATTATTATTTATTAATGATAATGATCTAATTTTTATTTGCTACAAAGACGACACTTAAGTTCTAACACTTGAGTTACACCTTTTGCATCATGATACTTAAGTTAGCTTGTTAACTAAGTGATCCTGCATCCAGTTAAGAGGTGAGTTCACTCTGAAGTCAGTAGAGCATTATTTAATGTCAAAGAAGAAAGGCATTGCGCATTATGTTATGAAGGATTTAAGAAACCGAAGCACAACACTATTTCTCCATGAAAGCAATTCGCTATTTCTGCACGGGAGTCTGATTCCCCATGCAGTGATTCACAATTCCTTGCATGGCACTGGTTTGACATGTTATTTTTTGTATTGAACTCATTGGAAAGTTTATCCGGTTGATCTCTCTTCTCTAGTGCTCTGTATCTACACCTAGGGTGTTTTGTATTCTCTTATCTTGCACCTTGGGCGCCGAAAGCAATATGCTATTGTAAAAGACATTCTCTGCTATCTATCATAATTATACTCTGAAGTTTTGCAGTATTTTTTCCTTATAGTTTTGAGTGTTTTCCCCATGGTATATCCTTTGTTATGGTTGAATGATTTTGTGTATGAATGGTTTAATTGTTTTCAGTATTTAGTATTTTCGCACTTACAGAATTAAAGATCAAAGCTCAACCATAAATCAACATGGTATCAGAGCTTAGAGTGTGAAGGAGCTAAGTATTGTCAAGCAAACTTGAAGCCTTTGTAGATCCTGAGAAGTTGAGCATTGTACTTGAAAGGAATGGCATCGATCTTAGTAAGACCGAAAGATTGATTGGAAGGAACTTTGAATTTCAGCACTTGGAAGGCCAAGGTTCTGAACGTCCTAGAGGAATATGACTTGGATAGATATGTATCGACTATGGTGGAGGAGCCTACATCTAATGCAGGGCACATTAACTTCAATAAGAACCAAGCTAAAAGGATCACCTATGATTCGGTGAAGGACAACTTGATGTGCATGATCACTCTTTTTGAACACTGCAAAGGAATGTTTTGATACATTGGCAAACCTTTATGAGAAGAAGGTTTCGAGTCAAAAGAGGGCATTGAGGAACACGCTTCAAAGTCTAAGAGATTGTGGCATGTCTACCTCCAAGAGGAAGGGCAAATCCAAAGCTAGATTACCTCCGTCAAAGAAGAAGACCTTACTCTTACGACAAGGATGAAAAGAGTATTGATGAGTTCAACGTTTAGAGTAATCTCTCCATGCAACAATTCACTATAGTCTATATGAGGCTTCCTTCACCCATGCAGAGATTCACTACCTCTTGCATGTGATCAAATTAGCAAGCTAATATGCAGTGAAGAAAGAAGATCAAGACCTAGGGACTCCACTAATCTCCACAAGGAAGGAGAGATCAAGAGGGAGTCCACAAAACAATAAAGGATTAGTATTTGTATCTTGATTATCAATTACTATTGCAATTCAGATCTGAATGTTTTTGAATATGTTTCATTACAGTTATATGTAGATCTATGTTAGAATTAAGAAGTATGTTATAGTATAACAAGATGAGCATATGTTATATCTTTCTTTTATTGGAAAATAGTAAAGCTAATGTAGTAAATGTTATGATTAATTAAGTAGCATATGGGGATGCATAACATCTCATGAGATATGGATGATGGTTGTACTAAAACATTGGTTAAAATGTTTGCACAACTGTGTGAGCTATTTGTCATTACATTGAAATGACTGGATTATGCAAGGTTACTAATCATTTGATTAAATTTGGCTTGTAGGGAAAGATCATATGTTATAACCTACAAGTAGAGAATGGAAAGTATTGAATGAGTCATTCCAATGGTAGATCCCGAAAGAGAAGAGGACAAAGATGGAGCCATCGAGAAATAAGGGTGTTGCCGCCTTACACACACTTGGGGGCAAGCGCAGCAGAAATCTTCAAGCTTCTTGGTGTGTCCCTGGGGGCAAGTCTCGAGTCAGGTGCTGTCACCTGATCCCGACTCCTTCGTTTAGGCAAGCTCCCAATGAAGCCAAGGGGGGTGGTCCCTACAAAGAGTTATTAAGGCTCTTAAGTTTTTATTAAGTTTTAATGATGGACATGATTGTTTTTAGGAGTTTTTTAAAGAAGATGAAATTACACCGAACAAGATATTGCAATATTTAAAGATCAAATTCAAAAACATGAAATTGAAATGACATTCACAACATGAAATAATCATTGAAACAGTTGTAGTTGTGAAATGACTGTTAGATTTTATCATTCAAGCTAGCATTATGTTAGGATCTTTAACTGAGAGAATAACAAGTACAACAATCAAACACGAGACAATGAACATCGTGTTTTTCCTTGGGGAAACCATAAATGTAGAAAACCTCGCAACTTCCTCAGAGATAGAATCAGCACCAAAAGTAAAACCCTAAAACAGTAAGATGATCTCCCGACAGCAGTAACCTCTTTCTTTCTAGCCCCAGTGTCTTCTTCTTCCTCAGCTATGCGCTACAATTGAGTGTGAGTGAGTGTGTACTAAATAGAGAGGCTAGCTCTCTATTTATACTAATTCCTGACATGACTAAACCCTACTAGGGTCGACTTCTCTAGGAGAGTCTAATAACCTTAGTGCCCCGGAACTGCGGGGACTTTAACCCTTGATCAATAGGAGGGTTACCCACAATAACTTGACATGACTTGTTTACTTTATAGATCCTCCCGATAGGAACATCGGGGCATGACATGACTTGTTTACTTTATAGATCCTCCCGATAGGAACATCGGGGCATGACATGACTCAAGTACATTACAAATACATCTCGGAATAAACATCGGGTTACAATACATAAGAAATATAAGTGAATACATTCTGAAGTTACATATACATCAACACTCCCTCTTAACTAGGAAGGTATTCTCTCGACACAATTTTCAGCACAAGTCTTCTTCTTTGTATCATTTGGGTCATCGTCAAGTTCTCGTCATCTTCATCTTCAAGTCATCCTCATCTTTAAGTCATCTTCATCTGAATCTGGATCATCATCACTGGATCTGGATCATCATTGGATCTGGATCATCACGGGGTCATCATCACTGGATCTGGATCATCACTGCTGGATCTGGATCATCACTGGATCTGGATCATCACTGCTGGATCTGGATCATCACTCGATTTGGATCATCTCAGAGACATCATAATTGGATCTGAATCATAGCTCGATCTAGATCATCACTGGGTCATCATCATATGTGCTATCTCATGATTCTTCTCGTAACTGGAAGTTCTACAGAGCCAGCCCTTTTTCATGCTGGTTGTAGGCCTACCTCCTTGTAGGTCTTTGGTAGCCCTTATATCTGACCCTAAGTCAGAATGGCTAGCACTCACATCTGACCTTGACTCGTCGGAAAGGCACAACACTTACATCTGACCTTGACTCGTCAAAAAGGCACTCAGTCCTAGACTGAGGGTTCCTGGTAACTGACCAGGTGCCTCCAATCAGAGAATGGCAGTAGCCCTTACATCTGACCTACTCGTCAGAATGGCCAGCACTCACATCTGACCTACTCGTCAGAATGGCCAACACTCACATCTGACCTCCTCGTCAAAAAGGCGGTAGCCCTTATATCTAATCATGTAGGAACTAATCCTACATCAGAATGGCCAGCACTCACATATGACCTACTTGTCAGAAAGGCGGTAGCCCTTACATCTGATCATGTAGGAACTAATCCTACAGTCTCATTAGAATGGCCAGCACTCACATCTGACCTACTTGTCAGAAAGGTGGTAGTCCTTACATCTGATCATGTAGGTACTAATCCTATAGTTACATCAGAATGGCCAACACTCACATCTGACATGGAAGGAAGCAATCCTCTCACCATGACATAATGGCAACAACCCTTATATTTGATCAAGTGGGAACACATCCCTCAATCACATCAGAATGATCATGCGCTCACATCTGATCAAGTAAGACTATGTCTTACAATCGTATCAGAAAGGTCGTCAGTCCAAGACCAAGTATTCCTGGTAACTCACCAGGCAGCTCCATTCCAAGAATGGCAATAGCCTTTATATTTGATCATATAAGAACCAATCCTACAGTCATATCAGAATGGCTCAGCACTCATATCTGACATGGAAGGAACCAATCCTCTCACCATGATAGAATGGCTCAGCCCTTACATTTGACCTACTCGTCAGAATGGCTTACGGACTCATCACTTCCCCTTGGAGGGAACCTCGATTTGGAGAACACCAAGCTTCTTCCTGAAGTACTCAAACTTCACTCTGGCCAATGGCTTCGTCAACACATCAGCTATCTGATCGTCCGTCGCAACATACTAGAGCTTCACTGCTCCCCTCTGCACCATATCTTTGATATAGTGATACTTGATCTCGATATGCTTCGACTTGTCATGGAACATTGGGTTTTCCGACAACTTCACACAACTCTGGTTGTCATAATGTATACAAGTAGCATCCAACTGGAGATCAAATAAATCAGACAGTAGCTTCCTGAACCATACTGCCTCACAACTAGCTGAACAAGCTACGACATACTCTGCTTCAGCTGTACTCAGTGCCACACAGGATTGCTTCCTGCTGAACCAAGAGATCACACCTGATCCCATACTAAAGCAACATCCTGAAGTGCTCTTCCTATCGATGGCACTGCCTGCCCAATCTGAATCAACATAACCCTCCAGGTTAATCTGTTGATTCGCATCATACTTGAGCCCATAATCAACCGTACCTCTCAGGTATTGCAGAATATGCTTTGCAACAATCAAGTGAACATGTCTCGGATCTGTCAAGAACTGGCTCAAGGTGTTCACAGCAAAGCAAATATCTGGTCTAGTGTTTGACAGGTACATCAAGGACCCAATCATTTGATGATACATCGTGGCATCAACCGCTTCTGATGAAGCATCACTCAATAGCTTCAGGTTCGATGCCATGGGTGTGGTAATGGCTTTGCAATCCATCATCTCAAATCTCTTCAGGATCTCTATCATATATTTCCCTTGTCCTAGGGTAATCCCATCTGCACTCTGCGACATCTCCATGCCTAGAAAATAATGCATCATACCCAAGTCCTTCATTTCGAACTCGGCAACAAGCTTTCTCTTCGTATCAGCAATCAACCCATCCATACCTGTTACAAACAGATCATCTACATACAGTAGGAGGATCACTGGGTTGCCATCAACCTTGTAGTAAAGGTTGGAATCTGCTTTACTCTTGGTAAAGCCCAAACTGGATAGAAAGTTGTCAATTTTGCTGTACCATGTCCTGGGTGCCTGTTTCAAACCGTACAGAGCTTTCTTCAATCTACATACATGAGACTCCCTGTCATGTGTCTCGAAACCGAGTGGCTGCTCCACATACACTTCCTCTTCTACTACACCATTCAAGAAAGCAGTCTTGACATCCATTTGGTGTATCTTCCATTTCGTTACTGCAGCCAAAGCAAGTACTGATCTGATGGAAGTGTATCTGGCTACAGGTGCAAAGGTTTCTTCATAATTTATTCCTTCTTTCTGGGAGTAACCACAAGCAACAAATCTTGCTTTATATTTCTCTATGCTACCGTCTGCAGCAGGCTTGATCTTGTAGATCCATTTGGAAGTTACAACTGACTTCCCTTTTGGTCTTGGGACAACATCCCAAACATCATTCTTCATGATCGATTGATACTCTTCGATCATAGCATCCTTCCATTCTTTCCGTTCTGCTGCTTCTTCATAATTGGAAGGTTCTTTATCGATGAAATCACATAGTAATGCTACATACCTGGAGCAGGATTTGGTCCTCTTTCTTTCTCTGTGATTCTCTTATGGAGCCCCATATCTTTCCACACATTGGATAGCTTCTCGTACCCAAGCAGGTTTCCTCTTATGAGGATTCTTCTCTGTAGGTGGATCTACAGGTCTTTGTGGCTCTTCAAATTCTCGATCTTCTTCTTGAGTTTCTTCATTCATGGTTGTATCATGAATTCTGGGTGCTTGTGCTTCTTCAGATTCTTCAGTAGGTTTCTTTCTGGATTTGTTGTAAGCTGTGTCTTCATCAAATGTCACATCCCTACTGATGTCAATCTTCTTGAATCCTGAGAAGTATTTTCTGTAAGCCTTCGAGCTTTCAGAGTATCCCACAAATATACCCTTCTTTCCTGAAGGATCTAGTTTTGTTCTCTTTTCTTTTGGTATGTACACAGGACAATCGAATATTCTGAGATGGCTGACTTCTGGTTTCTTGCCGGAGAAGACTCCTTTAAAAGTCTTGTTCTCGAGTACTCTATGTGGAGTACGGTTCTGTACATACACCGCTGTTCTGGCAGCTTCTGCCCAAAGATGCATAGGAAGATCTTGATCATGAAGCATAGCTCTTGCAGCTTCCATGATAGTTCTGTTCTTCCTTTCTGCAATCCCATTTTGTTGTGGATTATATGGAGTGGACAACTCCCTCTTAATCCCTGAGTCTTTGCATAACTCTTTGAATTCATTTGATGTGAATTCTCCGCCATTATCTGATCGAAAGGTCTTGATCTTCTTTTCTGTGTGATTCTCGATCAAGGCTTTGAATTCCTTGAACTTGCTGAATACTTCATCTTTGTTCTTCATGAAGTAAATCCATGTCTTCCTAGAAAAGTCATCAATAAGAGAAACATAGTATACATACCTGCTTAGTGAACTTGATGACATTGGACCGCATACATCGGAGTGGATGATTTCCAAGATTCCTTTTGCTTTACTCTCGCTACTTGGAAATGTCTTCTTTGTGTTCTTTCCTTTCACACATCCTTTGCAGACCCCATCATGTTTTGCTTGAATTTCTGGAAGACCTTCAACAGCTTTGCTTGCAAGTTGTTAGTTTTTGTACCTAGGCAGATGTTCCCTAGGTGACTTTATTTTTCCTAAGTCACTTAAAGAGGGAAAAAGGTGACCCTCACATTAAATGTCACTTAATGAGACTTTATAAACATAAAGTCACTTTTTGATAAATTTAAGTGAGTGAGTAATTTTATTTATGTGAAATAAATAAAATAGATTTTTACTCTCATTGATTCTCATCCGTTGGATTAGATCTCTTTTCCACCGTTGGATTAGAAACTCACTTAGGGTTAAACAAAAAGGCTGAGGGAGGCAAAAGGATATTACTTTTCATTTTTGCATGAGAAGAAGAGATTGCTGAGAGAGGAGGTTGAGACAGCTTGAGAAGGGCACGATTTTCTAGACAGCTTGCTGAAGTGATTTTGGTGGGCACGAAGATCGAGACAGCATTTATTATTTGTTTGCACAGAACCCGAGAAGTGTACGGCCTGAGTTTTTCTGCTGTACGGTTGCATTATTTATTTGCACAAATATCGAGGGAGTACGGCCTGAGTTTTCTGCTGTACGGTGCATTAAATATTTGCACAGTTTTCGAGGAAGAGTATGGCTGAGTTTACTGCTGTACGGGCTGCTAATATTTGCACAGATTTCGAGGAAGGGTACGGCCAGTTTGCTGCTGTACGGACTGCATTTATTGGCACAGTTTTCGAGGAGATGTACGGCCTATTTGCTGCTGTACAGTTGCATTTATTATAGGCACAAAAATCGAGAAGGGTGTACGGCTGTTTTGCTGGGCACAAGTTTCCAGATTTTGAGATAAAATCTGTGGTGGAGATAAGTAGTATTTTTCACTATTTTTCTGTCCTGTATTTTGCTGAAGGAAATAATAAATATCTCTCTCTCTCTGACTGGTTTTCCCCATGGGGGTTTTTCTAGGGCTGATTAGCCAACAATCTCTGAGTGTTAATTTATGGTGTGACTGTCCAAATGTTTATTTCAGCCTGTTAGTAGTTTACTGTGTGTTTAAAATTGTTCAGAATTTTTTTTTTAAGTAGCTTCAAGCCTATCTAAAACCGGCAGAAGTGAAAAACACTGAATGTTCATTTAAACCAGCAAGCAGTAAAACTCAGTTTTTCTACACAAGTGGTAGTGCTCTGTAATGCACATGTGCAAGCCTTCTGTGCCAAAGTTCATTTGGCTCTACTGTGTCATGGACCAAGGCTTGTTCTGGATGGCCCTTCAATTTGTATAGACCTCCTTCTTGTTCCCCAATCACAACTGCATCATTAATAGTCTTTCCTTTTGGCCACATGATAACTTGACCATCTATAAATGCAACCCTCATGCCTTTTGCATCTAATGCAGATATGGAGAGAAGGTTCTTCTTGAGTCCTAGTACAAACAATACATCTTGCATCTTCATAGACTTTCCAGAGTCTACCTTATAGGAGGATTCCCCACTACCTTTTATTGGATATTGGTAGTCATCTCCAAGCTTCACCTTGTGAGGTGATTCATGTTCTGAAAGTTTCACAAAGGACTCTTTGAATCTTGTCATGTGTTTGGAAGCCCCACTGTCTATAAGCCAATCATTGCTTCCGTGTGTGATGTTCCCCGTGAGAGCAGAAATCAAGACATATTCTTCATCACTTGAAGAGTCTTCACTTTCATATCTGGTTCTCTTCTTGGATGGTTCATCATCCTTTGCAGCATGAGCATGATGTCTTCTCCTGTTGCCCTATTTCTTATTTTGTCTTTTAGGACAATCTTTTGCAAAGTGTCCTACTTCATCACATGTATAACATCTGCTTCTAGAGAAATCTTTTCTAGGGTTATTTTTATAGAAATGCTTACCTCTGGAGGGATGAGAACTTCTTTTGCTTTTCTTGGAATGAAGTGTGAGGGCTTGATCTTCACTTCCCGTCTTTTCTTCTCAAGCTGCTATCCGAGCTTCTTCTTGAGAGCATTCTTGACTAAGTTCTTTTTGGCACATATCCCTTGAATAAAGGAGTCCCATGATCTAGGGAAACCATTCAAGGTAGTCATCACAATCTCTGCATTCTCTACTTCTTCATCTACTGCCTCCAGCTGTTCCTTGATCTGAGAGACCCTTGTAAAGTAAGACTGGATGGTCTCAGCATTTTGGATCTTTAAATTCTTCAATTGGTTTCTCAGAGTCAACTTCCGGTTTATGTTCTTCCCTTCAAACAATTTGGTTAGGGCATCAAACATAGTTTTAGGTGTCTTTAGGGAGGACACCTGTGGTATGAGGTGATCCTTGATTGAATCAGCAATGATCCTCTTTTCCATAACCATCTTCTTCTTGTGTAAGGCCTTAGCCTCATCTCCCTCTGGAACTGGAACCTCCTCATTGATATAGGAGTCCAACTCATTTTCTTCCAGGACCAGGGAGATCCTATACTTCCAGGCTCAGAAGTTATCAGCTCCCTCAAGCTTTTCATCAAGCTTGGTATGATGAGACATCTTAACTGAGAACCTCAAATGGAAATACAAAAGATTTAGATCCTACCAATTCAAGATGTCGGATCTGGATTTGGAGCTGAAATTCTGCAGTGTTGGTTCAGGAGCAGATTAGGGTTTTGCTTTTCCGGAGTTCTGTCCAACCAAATGTTTTGATCTTGATCTCTAACTTCGATTTTGAGGAGGAGATCAATCCAGGCCTGGGCTCACTGAAAAATTCCTCTTCTGTGGAAAGCCCTAATTTCTGGCAGTAGTGTCGGGTCCAAAACTGAAAAACCTCAGAATTGGATTTTGCTTCGACAGAAAGATGCGCCCTAAGGAGGAGAGTTATTCCAACCTTCTTTTGCTAAAAATCTGTGGAGAGAGATCCACAAAGTAGGAAGCCCTAGTTCCCGCAGCTGCACAGTGTCTTCTTCTTAGGTTAGCTCTGATACCATGTTAGATTTTATCATTCAAGCTAGCATTATGTTAGGATCTTTAACTGAGAGAATAACAAGTACAACAATCAAACATAAGAGATAATGAAGATAGTGTTTTTCCTCGTGGAAACCATAAATGGAGAAAATCTCGCAACTTCCTCAGAGATAGAATCAGCACCAAAAGTAAACCCCAAAACAGTAAGATGATCTCTCGACAGCAGTAACCTCTTTCTTCCTAGTCCCAGTGTCTTCTTCTTCCTCAGCTATATGCTACAACTGAGTGTGACTGAGTGTGTACTAAATAGAGAGGCTAGCTCTCTATTTATACTAATTCCCGACATGACTAAACCCTACTAGGGTCGACTTCTCTAGGAGAGTCTAATAACCCTAGTGCCCCAGAACTACGGGGACTTTAACCCTTGATCAATAGAAGGGTTACCCACAATAACTTGACATGACTTGTTTACATTATAGATCCTCCCGATAGGAACACCGGGGCATGACATGACTCAAGTACATTACAAATACATCTCGGAATAAACATCGGGTTACAATACATAAGAAATACAAGTGAATACATTCAGAAGTTACATATACATCAACAATGACCAGTGCCAATAATGGATTCGACAAAGTGAGTGCTGCTGAAATTGTAGACGTTTTGCAGCGTATCTTGGTTCGTTTTAAATTAAATGTGGATTAGATGAGTGAATTAAAGAGGGAAGTCCAAAAAACTTTATCTAATCTGGCTCCATGCGAAGAAATGTGGGCTGGATTAGAGTCTCCGGGAGGTGTCCAACACTACACCAATCGAGGGTGCAACTTGACGGTATCTCGAGGTCACTACCTAGTGGTTCTCGCTTCGTCTGTGGAATTTACCCACAAGAGATTGAATCGAGGCGTTGGATTTTTGCTTGGGAGATTTATTGGGGTGTGAATTGAATTAAACTAGTCACTCCTATTGCTTTTGATGCATCCAACTGGTCGGTCGAACCGCAGAGGTGCAAAGCATACACAACGGATTTTTGGTCAATTTTAAAAGAATTTAATGCAATAATTGTCTTGATTATTGAATCCAAGAATCTCTTTCCAGGTCTTAAGACCGTACTCGAGAGAGTAAGGATGTTAGTTTCAAAACATAAAATAAACAACGAAAGGGAAGACAAATTTTCTAATTACTACAGCCAAGAGTCTCTTTCAGGCACGAAAGTAAGGCTAGGTTATTATACAGTTTTGCAAACTAACGTGACTTAATGCAAACTAACATGATTGATCTATCGTTATTCAACACAATAAAAGAAAAACCATTCTAATGCAGTATAGATAAAAAGCAAATAAATCACAGAAGGCCAGATACAAGCTTTTCACAAATGGGGGAAGAAGGGTGTGGAAGCCGTAATCCCACTTGCTTTTTATTATGATTATTTACAATGCTAAAAAGAAATACCACTTGGTCCTTATAAACCTGGATCCAAGGGTTTACAATGCCAGAAATTGAAAATATGAAGAAAGGAGGTGCCTAGAGCCTTGGATGGCTTAATTTTAGTGAAAGTTTGCCAGAATTTCTCTCTATTCTTTCGTTAAACCTGCAAAACCAGCAAGGAAAGAAAGTTAAAAAATGATGGTATGCACATATGAAAGATAAAAACAAATCAATCTTTGGTACTTAAAAAAATATTGAAAATTTTGCTAAGTGTAAGTACCAACTCACTAGCCTAGATCTAGTAAAATAATAAAGCTTTGAAAGCGTTTTTATATCTAGCTACTCTAACATGCTAAAACAAGTAGATTTGAGGAATAAACTTTCAAAGAACAAGATCTACTTATTTAGCATTTCTAGAACAAAGTAATTGGAGAAGAGAGAAAGTTTAGTTTGAGAAGATGGGAAGAAAACTCCAAACTCTTGTTTGATCTTTTTGTTAAAACTTTAAAGACCCTGCAAACAATGGAATTAGCTTTTGAAAATGTCGAAGAGAAGAGAAGAGACAACTTAGTTCAAATCCTTCTTCGAATCTGTGACCTGCACAACTATAAGAAAACCCTTGCACAAAAATGGATTAGATCTAGTGTGTTTGAAGAAAAGAAATTAGAAGAGGCTCAATACAACTGAGTATAGTTGGCTACTTTCATATCTCTCAAAACCCAAGCACAAGCAGGCAAGTTAACAATTGTAAATGCTTACTCTATGTATTATAGAAAAACCCTCTAAGCTAGATCTATTAACAATTATGGTGATGGAAATCAAAGCAATACAATATCACCTCATAGAAATAGCATTCATCCAATGGCACAATGTGGACCTCCAAAGTCTTCAACTTTCTTTAATAAAAAAAACACAGTGTTACAACAGGTACAGGTTCCTTGCATCCATCCAAATGGAGGAAGAAGCCTCGCTTAAATAGAATTTACAAGCCCTTGGGGGGGCGCACCAAATAACTGGATTGGACTTAGTGTGACCTTAAGTGAAGGTGAGATAATTGTGGGAGATGCCAGAGTTGATTGGCATGGGGATGCGCCACCTCTCCCAAGAGAGATGTGCCTCCACCTAAACTCCTAGCAGCCATCTCCCAATTCACCACATGCATAAATCACAATCCTCACGAATCACTCACACATGAGCTTATGAGGGAGCGCATCCCTTGGCTGTGATTCGCTAGCCTCCTTAGTATTTCCAGAGATCTGGTTCCTGTAGCAATTTTGCATAGACAGTGACCAAGTGCTGGCCGTACTCTCTGTTCACCTTCGGTAGACTGATACTTCCTTGAAGATTCGAAGGTCAAATACTGGAAAAGGGAAATCACACTTCGTTTGACAGAGTTGGCACTAGTGATACCATCTCTAAGTGAAATGTGATTACCTACAGCTGTCTGGGCGTGGAAAAGGAGCAGATCTATACTTTGAAAGGGCAGCACCATCACCAACAGTTCCCAGGTCTGCAAATATTGTATTGAATCTGATTTATCTATCATATTTAAGCAGTGTGTAATTATCCTGAGCACTGTAGTGAGTTCTGAATATTTAATGTGTCTCAAAGATATAGATTTATGTGCCTATTCTGTGTTAGTGTGGCTTGAATGAGACCTGAACTTATTAAGTGGATCAGCTGTCAAAATAATAAGCCTCACGTGACAGTTTGTTGAAAGTAATGGATCACATAACCATTGAATTAAGTTCTGAGAAATTGAATCTTTTATATTTGGCAAGTGAATCTTCAATATGAAGCAACTTGGCAATACTTTTACCTTCAGGACAGCCTTAAATCAACTAGAAGGACCTCTGCTCATACATCCAGTTTATATATATATATATTCTCTAGCAGCAGGTACACCTGTTAATAACATCTACAGCAAGAAGGAATACTTTTTGGGTGTCTTGGACTAGGTATACAACTCAGATATGCACTTGGGTGTTTCCAGGCATGTGTTTATGTTCTCATAAATCATTTTCTTAGTTATAAATGCTTGCTGGTTATGTCATCTTCAGTTTACTCTTGTGATTGTAATATCATTATCAGATTTGCACATATGCCAATTTATGTATTTGATTGCAAACTCAAATGAAACCTCAAGAAACAAGTACATTGAGCCTTTAAAACGAAGAGCAAATCAGATCTACCTTGGAAAAACACAACAGCAGTAAGTTGGAATCTTACAAAAAGACTTTCCATCTCATCCCAAGTCAAACTTGGGTTTGACCCAGTTGACTTGGTTAAGCCATGAATAAGTGTGGGATGAGATTCCTTCCATTCACTGGTGTCTCCAGGAGTCTGCACTATTTGACTGGCCTAATATTGGAAATTTGCTCATGATGCTTGTGGTCATGGGAGCTTATTAGAGCCTGGAAGTAAAAGGTGATGAGCATGAAGTTAGAAATGTGGGGCGATTGGCCTCTAAATTTGGATCAAATAAAAGTGAAGACTTGCATGGTGATTAACTAAATTTAGTACAAGATTCTGACTGAGTATTGATATCTGTGTGAGCTTAACTTTTTAATATTTAGATAATGAATTTCACAGATTCTTATGCTAAATGTTTTGGCATGTAATCCATACTTGAGTTCTTTTATGGAAAACACTTTAGGGATGCAGTCTGAAGGGTATCTAACTTGTATATCAGGATGGTGGTCACTAAATTGCAATCAATTGGATATGAGGATTATCATTGTGTCATGATTTTATTTCCTTGGTTAGGGTATATGCCAATACTTCTGTCATTCCATATACTGCTTATTCAGTGGATAGAGTAAATCTCAAATGCTTCTTTTTAGTACATATTAAGTTGCTCATATGTTTTATTTCTGTAAACAAGGCTAACTTTGGTAAATTGAATGAAGGTTGGTTTTATTGGTTTATCATGTTATTGAAGAAATCCTACTTGCTAATAATCAAATCCTGACTTCTGGTGGGTATTGTGATTTGTTCTTTCTGAAAGACATCTTAAAGAAATCGCAAATGTTGGTGATTGGTCATTTTTAGTCCAGGCCAATTGCTAATACCTTTTATTACGATCTATAGGGTTTGAGTCTAGCAAAGCAGCGACAGAGTGACAGGGACACCACACATTCAAATGAAATCGAACAAAATAAGGGTAACAGATCTAGAGAAGTCCCCGATGATAGGGTGGAACAAGTTGTTGGTAAAAGTGGTCATGAGAACTGTCCAGTTTGTCATGAAAAACTGGATACTAAACTAATGGTGTTTCCATGTGGACATCTTTTATGCTGCAATTGTAAGTCTCTTGAACCTTTGTCTGTTGACCATTGTGAAATTGGAAATCAGATATGGAAGTTTTATTGCTACCTTTGTAAATAGGTAGAATCTTACCTGTTTTTTCATAGGACTAATATAACCATATTGATGAGTTCATGTCTGTCGGCCTGATCGATTATTTTGTATTGCAGGCATGGTTTCGCTAGTTGAGATGCCATCTCCTTTTCCTTCAATATCACATCGTAAGCGTATCATGTGCCCTACATGCAGACACTGTACAGATTTTGGAAACATTGCCTACGTGGATGATGGTCATGGTGAGAAATCTTATGGAGAAACAATTAGTAAATTCCAAGATGGTGAACGATCTGAGTTATCGATCACGGTACAAGGTTCATTTGGCACAAAAGTATGTTGGAAACCAAGTTAATTCCTCTTTATTTGTCAGAATAATTCGAGCTTGGTTAGAATAAGAACAGTAATATCCAATTTATAATGTTCAGTTATTTCTTTTTATCTCTGTTGGATGTTATTGACATTTTGCTTGTTACCGAGTATATTGCAATGAGCTTTTAGCCTTTTACTTATCAAGTGAGCTTTGTTTTATGTCAATCTGTTCATTATGTACATAAGGCATGGCAATGCAATTTTGATATTGTTTGAATATTTGCTGTAGATAGAAGCAGTTACAAGGCGTATTCTGTGGATTAAATCTGTTGATCCAGAAGCAAAAATTCTAGTTTTCTCATCGTGGAAGGATGTTCTGGATGTGCTGGAACATTCACTACGTGCGAATGGGATTAAATTTGTCACAATGAAAGGGGGAAGGTAATCATTACTCATAAACTCCTGCATACTTAATGCTAATTACTATTGTACAGTTTCTTTTCAAAACTATCTTCAAGGTTTATACCATTAGATAGAATGCTGTTCCAAGGTCTGACAGGTGTATTTTATTGCTATTCACTAAGACTGAAGCGACTTGACTACTACTGTTGCTTTTGTTAAGACAAGCTTTTCAATATATTGACAAAAGATTGTTTTTCTTATATTGACAAACTTATATTGTTTTTCTTAAGAAGCTATTGTAGATCCTAAATTGAAATATATTCAACTGCAAATTGCTTTTCATCTTAGACTGTCAAATATGGGGTTTCTTATTTTTGTGCTGTTCCTTTCTATTCAATGATGGAAATTAGTAAGGCTGTCACATATATTGGTATGATGCACTGTTACAAAAGTCACTTTTACATAGAGTTACAATTTGACGATACGTCCACGTGCTAGTCAAGCCAACATAGAAGCACCTATCCTCACTACATACTTCAATAAGAACTAGAATTAGTAAATTACAATCATGATTCTATGTACTGCCACTCGATGAGATGGATATGCTGCTAGGTGTAGAATGGTTGATAAAATTGGGCACTTATACCACCAACCTTGAAAAACAGTTCATAGAATTTCACTTACATGGTAAACATTATAAGTTATAAGGTAATGAAGGGTTCATTCACATGTAAGAAGAACTGGGACCGGGGGAAAAAAGGGAAGAGGCATAGAAAGGCATACAACAACAAAAGCAAGACAAGTTTATACCCAACATGAATCAATATCTTAAGTTAAATAACCAAGTCAAAAGAATTTAGTGTATGATGCAAATCATGCAAAAGAATCTTGTCATTGTTCACATTGGAAGCCCAAGCAAACTTCTACGAGTACACAAAAACAAAGATGTTGCCACCAAGGAAGCATGGTCAGTTAGATAAGGTAAGATAAGATAAGGTAAGATAATTTTATTAATGTCCAACTAATGACCACAAAAGTATGTCAATGTAACTGTGCGTACCATGATAAAAATAAAAAGTGGGAGCATAAAAGTATCTCATATAAAAGGCTAAATTCAGAACATAAACCAAACCTTAGCTCTATAAATGGAGAGTCGATCTTAGAGAAAAATATATAAGGAGTGATATGAAGAGAGCTGATCCAAGTAAGGAAAATTTATAAAGGGAGTCGATCCAACAACTATGATGTAAAAATGGCGAAAGTGACATTGTCATGGGCCGCTAGAAGCACTGGAGGCATTGGGAGTATCTCTCCTACCATTTGAGGTCGACCGAAGGAAGTTCAAAGGAGTACTATGTCTGCAAGAAGAGCTAAAGAGGAACAGAGTCACCGGATTCGGTGATTTTTCACCATGAAATTCGAAAATCATCGATTTTCTGTTCTTGGCAAACTATTCATTGAAATTCGGTGCTTTTCTGTGGGTAAACCCTAGTCGATGACAAAACCTATGTCTGCGTTAACTCACTGCTCATTACGCAAGTCTGCGAGTGAGCTTCCCTCGTGAATGCTTCCGTGAGTGATGACTGGAGTGTGGAGGTCACCGTCGTTATATGAGTGAAGTGGTGTGGAGCCGTCGCTCCGTGAGTCACAGAGGGCCAAGCCTCTAGTGTGTAGTTGTTGAAGCACTAACGGGTAGGGCAGTGTTTACTTTACAGTTGAACAAGCGCAACAATGCTGCCGTGGTGTTCACGATATTTGATGGAACCCGAAAAAACGAAAAGCCGCTGTAGGGATACATCGGATAAATGTATTTCTTACATAAATTTTTTTTAGTCTAAATAAATATTTACTTTTAAAATTTTTAAATTGATTTTATATTAATTTGTTTATTTTAAAATTAAAAAAAAAAAGATTATTATAAAAAATTATTATTGATTTATTTTAGTATATTAATATTATTTTTGTGACATCAATTTTTTTTTAGTTGAATACAAGTTGTTTTAATAATCTATGTTAATATTTATATTCAAGCTGAAAGGATGTTATGTGATTAGGTAAGAATATAAGTTTTTGGTTGTGATGCTAAATAGTGTAAATATTTTTTTAATTTTCGAATTTTATAGTTATTAAAACTTAATGTCGATTTTTTATGTCGAATTTTATCGCCAAATTTTTCATTGCCGAATTTTTGTCGAATTTCAACATCTCCGAATTTGAACACGAACTCGAACCAGGTGACTTAGAAGAGGAACTGCCATGGGTGGTGTGTTGCTGCTTGGAGGGTGCTTGATGTTGCATCCTAGATGAAATTGTTCGACTGTCGAGATGGGGCTGAGGTTGTCCACATCCTCTGTGTTGGGTAGATGTAGAGGTGGGTTGTCGTGTCCCAGCTAAGAGGTCAAGGTCTGTGCCATCATTTGTTTGTCTCTTGGTGCACCTAGAGGAGGGTGTTATCCAACTTTTTGTACCATAGTTGGGTTACCTGAGGAGCTGTCGGTTGATCCGTCTGCATGTCTAGCCAATATTGGCTAGCTAGTTTTTTATTAGAATAATTTTGACCATGTCCTCGCGGGGTTTGTAATAAAATGTGCTAGTAGGGTATTTTTGAGTGGTTCGGTCTCCTGAGACGTAGAATCTCAAATAAGGTATTCCAGGGAGTTTTTTTGCCCCTGACAATTATGCTTTGCCTTCAGCCGAGTATAATTGACGAGGTTTTCTCCCGCTTCCTCGAAAGCTGGAATGCCCGATGTTGAATTCTGGGCCTTCGGGGTTTATTAGAGCCCAACTGAGTGTTATAAACCTACTAGGCATTATTTAGGTAGATCATGGTCATGTCCTAAGTCATTTGGACACATAAAAATTTCTTTTTTTCGAACGAGGAAAAAATTATTTTTTAATTTTTTAATTTTTAATTACTTTTCCTAAGTTTTTTGGGTTAATTTTTCCATAAATTAAATGGAAAAAACCTGTTCGTGGTAAGTCGGTCATCCGGACTTCGAATTCAGTGATTGAAGTCTCTAACCTTAAGCCAAAAATCATTCTTGATCAGCCAACCAGTCAGAACCAACTTTCAGATCATCAATCGGACACATAATGCTTTTTTTCTCAAAAAAGTCAGTTTTGAGTAAAGAAATGAATTTTTATTAAAAAATGATTATTTTGGAGAAAAATATAACTCTCTAAATTAATCCAAATTCAGTGAAATAAAAGGCTAAATGACATCTCATGGAGCGCTTATGATGATTGGAGTTATCATAACTCAGCTTCAGTCAGCATTAAGTGAGCAATTAATTTATTATCAGTTAGCAGACATGTCATCTCTAGCTAAAGAATGAGATGGAGAGCACTCATTGGTCCGGTGATTTGATCGAGGTGAAGATTGAAGCTTACACCATCAGTAGGCTTCCCAAACCTAGCAGAGGCTGCTTCCAGACCTAAAAGATGGGTTTACCAACATTACAGATGCTCCCCTCATCAGCTCACGCCCCTCTCAGACTGGTTGC
Source organism: Pseudotsuga menziesii (assembly GCA_001517045.1). Lineage (NCBI taxonomy): Eukaryota > Viridiplantae > Streptophyta > Pinopsida > Pinales > Pinaceae > Pseudotsuga > Pseudotsuga menziesii. The sequence continues at coordinate 1,194,071 of LPNX010752928.1, forward strand.
GCCTTCCACACGTGTGGGCTCAATTGATGGTGGATTTCAGTGTTAAGGGTTGGAGTGGGGGCGCCTTGCCTGGGTGGAGGCCTCCCCTCACTCCCGGTTCTCCGATTTAGGTCTGGCATCTCTATTTGATGGCCAGGATGGTTAGGGTTTGAGGATTGGTTTTAGGGTTTTAGCACTCTCTCATTGTACAAATAGAGGCTCCTTTAGCTCTATTCGGATGGATTGTTGTGTAGAGAAACTCTGGTGAAACTTTTGTAATTGCTTGTTGCCTCTGTGCAACCATTGGAATAAAATTAAGGCTTTGGAGGCTCATGTGGTGTGATTCTTTGGATGATTGCACTTGATGGATGAGGTGATGTTGTTTTAATGCTTTTCTTTCTTGTTTGTTTGAGATTATGATGTTATGCTTTAGAAGGCTTCTGTAAGCACATAAGAATAAGTATTTGCGGTTTGCAAGTTAGCTGTTTATTTGATTTACCTTTAGAATTTTAAAAAGAGCATTGTTTTATTCAGTTATAGTTCATGCTCTTCTTTATTTCAATTTGTGAACAATACATGATCTAATCCTTTGTTTGGCAAGTCTATGAGTCTTATTTTGCAGATCCTTCCATCCAACCAAGCAGAAGTTCGAGCTCAGCTGCATCTTCTTCTCTTGGAGTCAAGTACACTTCTTCGGTAATTGCATGCTTCACGAGATCCAAATGCTTTAAAAAGATCCACAGGTTTGACCATTCTCTCCTTACTTTTATTCATCTTTCAAATTAAAAAATCTTTATTTTCTTGGGATTAGGGCACGTTTGGGCTAAAGTGAACATTCATTCACTTAGCCTTTGCCCCGGTTGGCTGCCTTATGCTTTATTTTCAGCCTTTTTAGGCCTTTTATTTGCAGCCTTTCCTTCATTTCTTTCGCTGTCCACTTTTCCCCATTTTCACCCTTTTGGACAGCCCTCTTTTGCCTCTTTGTTTCCACTTTTTGCAACCCCTTTCTATCCTCTTCTTCAACCATCTTTTGGGTTGTACTTTCAATCTTTTTTACCCTCATTTGCAGCCCTATTTCTCACTTAGTTTCCAGCCTTCTTTGACTTGCCTTTTGTCCTCTTTCCACCCCTCTTGCCTTGCCTTTTTCTTGCCTCTTTTCTTCCTTCTTCTCGGTGAGTTTGGGTAAGTGTTTTTAGCTAGTTTATAGATTAAATTTCAAGTTATTTTTGATCAACTAATATCATAACAAGTGTGTGTCTAGAGCTCTTAGATTGCAGATAGGTGAAGGAGAGCCCAAAGGCCACAAACGAACAAGGAGTGCAAGAAAAACAAAAATACTGCTATCCCTTCTCTTTCGTCCCCTTCTTTCCCCGTTCTTCCAAGAAGCAAAGAACACATCATCATTGTAAAAGATTAATAAAAAAAAGGCTGAGTGGGAGCAAGTCTCATTTCTTTTCTACTTCCCCTATTTTGGGGAAGTGTGTCTTGTGTTCATTTTCATGATTTACTTAGTTCAGTTTTCCTTAAGCAATTAGTTTAGCTCTCTGATTAAATTTAGTTTCATTCTTACTAATTGCTAGTTGTTCCTTAGCTTCATTTCCACTAATTGCTAGATTCATCTTTGCTTGTTGGTATCTTGTTATAAATTGTTAAATCATAAAAAGAACCAAAATCTCTTGAATTTCACCATAAGGTGGATCAAGAGTGCTTTTTGTCGGAGAGTTTTAATCAACCACCTTTCATATTAATTGTTGTGTTTGTTTAATCAAATCATCCATAAGTAAGACTCTTGAACTTGCAAAAGCACAAGTCAAGAGCACTCTCTATCGGAGAGCATCTTAGGTTTGCACAACCCTTGCATTAGTTTCATCTAGATTAGCTAAGTCTTTTGAACCACTGTCATAAGACGAGTTCAAGAGCACTCTCTGTCGAAGGGTTTTAATTAATTAACTTAATAAAATTTGCAACTCACGCCCCTTTTATTAATTAAGCCCCCTCCCTCCTTGTCGGAATATGCTCTGACCGATCCTAGATCGGAGTACCTAGAAATGGCACTGGATCTTTAAACCCCGCAAGAGTAACCTAATAACACTTAAACACCCCGTAACTAACGCACCGGCGTTGTAGGGATTTTTCCAAAGTACTTCCTAGTAGAGGCGTCGAAACCTCCCGTTGTCATAGATTCTCGGCTAGTTGGTCACTTGACAATATTAGCTTGGGATACTGGGCGGGCCTGACATGTCTTCAACGGAGGCAACTTAGAAGAGTCTCCCGGCTTTGATAAACCTTTTTGTTGACATCCTAAAGCAAGACCACTGCTAAAAATTCTTAAAAATTACCAAGAGCACTTGTAAAACCTAATAGTCACTGACAGCTTTTGGGATTCACATGTTTCTAAACATGAAGCATCTCTGATAATTTTACTCCATAGGCACTGGTTCCATCTTTTAGCATTGTTGATAATCTGGGCCATTTGTCCATTGAATGTTTGATTATAAGTCATATCTGTGAATGCTTTATTTATTTTCGTGAATTGCTCAGATATTTGTCTATCTTTTAATTCCAGTGATAGCAACGTGGATTGCCTTGTCTTGTGCTCAATTCATCACATTAATCATCTAAAATCACAATAACTCCTAAACAACACCCATCCGCATCTGAAAACATCTAAAACTTAACTTAAACATTGAGCGATAGAAAACTCTTTGTTAGGGACTACCTCCCTTGGCTTCGTTAGGTTTTAGCCTAAACGGAGGAGCTAGGAATAGGTGACAGTACCTAGCTCTATGTTTTCCCCCAAGGTCACACCTCTCCCACTTTCCTAAGTGAGGAGACAACTTTCGGAAGATTTCTGCTACTGGTGTGCAATCGGCGGACAACAGAGGGAAGTGTCAAAAAGGAGTAACACAATGATTGGAGCCTGGCCTTGACTAAGAATCAATGTTTAAAACTCCTCCTCGGACTCAGACTTAGAATCGGTAATGATTCAATCGATTTGAATTTAATGACTCAGTTTACTCAAAAATATATAAAATATTTAAATTTTAAATAAAAACAATATTTTAAAGATTCTAATCCATGATTTCAAAGCATTAGAGACAAAATATCCAAAGTCTGCTCATGTCTATACCATATAAGGGTGAATATATCAAAATGGAATGAAGTGTACTGTGCAACGGTGCAATACATATTTGGAACAAAATACATAATCAATGAGGCCTAAATAGCCTGTAGAGTTTGTTACTGTTCAAACTAGAAGCCCTAAGTTAGCAATAGAATGTGGTTTGCATGCTAGAGAATGGAAAGGATAGTGAGAGGTCTAGGCCGAAATGTCACCGCAGTCCAGCTTCTCAACTACTTTGGGTAACTCCTAAACCTAAAGGAGATCCCTTCTGAGGGTACCTGCAAACACCAAGAAGCAAAGACCCTTCTACAACCTTTAGAGCAGAGATCAATTCCTTATATGGAGCCAACAATGAATAATATAGACACATAAATCAAATTAAAGGAGTTAGTTCAATTTATTGATCAATATCACAACTTTCAATGTACTTCACGAATGCCCATGCAAAGGATTCGCACCTCCCAAGGAAATACCTTAGAAAGGTGCACTCTGAAGGGGCGAAGGATAAGTGGCCTAGGGTGCACCTTTTGAGCCACTAAGAGCTGCAAAATACTTGCAGAAAACCTAATGTTAACAATTTCATGTTTTGCAATGCAAGTGGTCAAATTGGGACACCCGTCAAGATTTGTGGATAAACCCACTATAGCGAAATTGATGGGTGGACTAGATTTAGAAAATTCCAAATATTTGTAGGTTTTCGAATTTATGTAAATTTTTAAGGTTTTTCAGTAATATTATAGTCACCACTTGAGAAGATGATTTTAATCAGAGTAGTGCAGCAGCAAGCATGGTGGTTCCATTTTGAAATTTTCTTGGAATCTTAAGAAACTCAGAGTTTGGTAACTCAGTACCAACTTCAAAGAGTTATACAAAAGCAAAAAGGGGTGGAAGTTCAGAAAAGGTTTCCAAAATATGGAGGTAAAGTTTGTTTGTGCAAATTTTGTTTTTTATGGATTTGATTAATCCTTTTGGTGTTAGTGGTGATGTTATAGGATATATCAATATGCACAATCCATATCGCCTTACTTTTGAGAACACAAAATTGCAGTACATGAGTTCCACTACTCAAATTGCAGCTAAAAAAATTAGTGAGTAGGACCATAAGAGAGCACTTGGTGCCAAGGAAGGAGGACCAAATGAGGATGCCACTTGGGAATATGAACAAATTTTGCAGCATACAAACTTGGAATTGCTTGAGGACAAGCAATCTTGAGTGGGGAGGATTGTCATGTCCCCAGTTAAATAATTTCCAAATAAGACTATGTGCAAATAATGTTTCACCAACCTACTAGTTCCCTAGGTTGAGATGGAGACAAGGAGATGCAAAAGGACTTCAGTTTACCATATTCAAATTTAAATGGGTCACATAAATGATAAATGCTAAGAAAATAAGGTGGCATGGGTTTATGAAGACACTTGGAAGCTTGTGGAGCCTTTGGGTGACTATATTCCCCGCACACTTGGCATGATATTCATCCAAATTCGAACACATGGGTAATGTAACATTATTAGATGGTGATGTGGTGTCAAATATCATATAATGAGCCAAAGAATTCAAATTGGTAAAGGAGGGTAACTCCCATGGAAGAGGAAGAGACTAGAAGACAAGGTGTGCCACTTGGAAGGAGATTCTATGCACTCTATGACAACAAATGATGGAAGATTCTATGACAAGTATGACAAATTCAGATCTGATTGCTGACATATGACAAATCTGACATGATGGGGTTAAAAGTAGCCACCAAGAGGTTGAATTTGGGAGTTATAGGAAACCATTCGAATTGGGGAAAGAATTGGAGCATGAAGAGGAAGACAAGTACCATGAGAGTTACTAAACCACTAGGATGAGTTGGAGGAATCTCATGGAGGAAAATTCGACCTTAGGAGGTGTCATGAAGTTAATAAAAGGATGTCATGAGGGAGGAGAATAGCTTTTGATCATTTGTTAATTGGCCGTTGGCATTTTGGAGAGCTTTTGCTTGTCCATTGCACGGTGAGTGTTCACCCTCCCTACTTGTGAACCAATTTTGAGGGAGTTAGATTCCTTTCCAAGTTGGTTGATGGAGAGGCCATTCAGACCTCTCATGGGAGCTTAATTAAGGAGTTTTATTTGTAGGTTGAAGGTCTATACGGTCAAATTCTCATCTATATCCCCATTCTCTCATTCCTTCTTCTCCATTCCCCCACACTCTCATGTTGATGGCACACTTGTTGGAGTGGTGTTTGCGCTTTGTTGAGTATAGTTGATGCCCAAGCTCCAATGTATGATTTATGGCTCTGTAATCTCATGTCCATATGCTCTGTAAGTTGAAATATCAGAAATACATGTATGAAAGGCTCACATTACCATGCTCTTGAATAACAAGTTTTCATGGATTTGGATTCAATATTGAAGTAGCTGTATATCAGATTTGTATGCGGACATTTATATGAGTTTGATGATGCCGAGGAAGCCATGTATCATGTAATACTTTGTACTTTCATTCCCATACTCTATGCAGCTCGAAATCTAAGAAACTCTTGTGTGAAAAGTTTGCATTCTCATGCCATGGTATCACTAGTTTTCATGGATTTTGGCTTCAATCTTGAAGTAGTTTTACACCAGATTTGTATGAGGGCTATTCTATGAGTTGGATGATGTTTGGACAACCATATGTAATGTATTCTTCTGTAATTGAATGTCCTTATGCTCTGTGGCTTGAAATCCAATAAACTCATGTGTGAAAAGCTTGCATTCCCATGCCATTGACTCACTAGTTTCCATGACTTTGGCTTCAATCTTCAAGGAGTCTTGTATCAGATTTGTATGAGGGATGTTCTCTGAGTCTGATGATGTTCTGACAGCCATATATGATGTGTTAATCTGTAATTTTATGTCCCTATTCTCTGTTGGTCGAAATCCAAGAAATCCATATGTGAAACTCTTGCAATTCCGTGCTACTAATTCACTAGCTTTCATGTATTCGACTCCCATATTGAATGAGTTGTATACAAGACTTGTATGAGGGGATTTATATGGTGTTTAATACTATTGGGGCAACAATTGTTATGCTGTATATGGTTTCTATATGTCACATCCTGATCTGATCCTTTAACTTTACCTTTCATATGTCAAAATCGAGCTAGTTATGCAATTTCCCCATAAGCAATTACTGAAACTTATCAAACGAATGTGGAACTTTATAACCAGTTTTTAGAACTAATAACCATGTCGAATGATAGTCCATGAGGTCTTATATCAGTCCCAATACTCTACTTACAAATTTGGGAGGTTCGTACATGAGTTGGGAAGCCTAGTTGGCCTACACCCTAGGGGGGATTTCATCACAATTTCCTAGTAATTTTGGCCTTTTTGTCATCAGCCACAAACAAGGTTGCAGAGTTCTAAAGTTTGATAAAAAGTATCAATAAACCACCTTGGGATGTTTTAAGAATTACCATACCATTGCCTTTTAAATTCGGGACCATTAGGTGAAAGTTGGAACCCTCTAGAGTCATGACTAGTTAAGATCGAAGTTTGCCCAATTTGTAATTTTCTCCAAAATTCCAAAAAAGGGACATTACAAGGGACGCACCTGACCCGTAAGGTCATATACAAATCTATTGAAGAATTATAACCACACCTTGATGCTTCCTTAGCTATGAAAAAGCAATCTAGGATACATGGCTCATTATAGAGTAACACCATCGACCCCCTATGGTCATGTCCACACATAAGAAAGCATTTTACCATGATTCAACACTGTTGTCAACTGAATATCTGCATCTGTCTCTAGTACATATCATGGTGGACTGAGCAAGCCTAAGGTGTCTCTGGAAAATATCTTGGTCAAACCATAGTTCTCATCTGTGGAACTGTTGGATGTGATGGAAGACCACATAAGCACTGACCATCAAGTCACCCCTACATGCTGAGGGGTAACATTGACTATAATGGCACCCATGTAATGCTAGAACCTTGTTGCAGCAGCAACATTCTCCCAAAATTCAAAATTTTTTTGGGACCCTCCTTTTATTTCTTTTTTGCTCGGCTCCTTGGTTTTGTTTGATGTTTGCGCAAGGATTACTTTTATGCTAGCGATGTTTACGGTTTGTGTTGATTTTGCCTTGCCATCGGAAGTGTTTTAGACTATTGAGTCGGGAGTCCAGTTATTTGCACGCCCGCTATTGCGGAAAAGAACAGAACATCAAGACCGATCCAAGGGTTATTGGTCTTCGATGCGCTTTATTTGTCAGCGGCTGTTCCGTCGGAACATTTTTGTCTCTATGTAACTCGCCGTTGCGGAGGAGGTATGGTGAAGCTTCCCGATGGTTGTATTATCTTTTTCTGATTCCCGCCGTTTTTGATTCGCAGATCCTTAGGCTTTCAACTTTCGCCGTTGCGGCTCTGGAAGGCACTATCTTTCCGATGTAGTTTGACTTTGTTTTCTGCGTGACCGATATTTTGGCCGAAGTCATGTTTATTTTGCTCCGATTTTGATTGGTCTGCGAAACTCGGTGCCTTTATGGTTTCCGTCGTTGCAGCTCTTCAACCAACTATTGGTCCGAGGCCTTAGTTGGGTGACCTCTGATGTAAGGTTTTATTTGTTTCTCCTGCCGACACCATTGCGGGTTTCCTAACCGTTTCATCATCCGCCATTGCGGAGGTGACACTGACAGGATCGCCGATCCCGTAGCCGTTCCATTTCCCGATTGGTTTATTTTTCCCGCCGATTATGTGTCGATCGTGGCGTATATATTGGGGTCGGGGTTTTATTATTTTTTATTGTTATTTGCCTGTGCTGTCGTTATTGCTCGAGCAGACCAACGCACTCGCTGTCGGTACCTCGCTTCTAGGTGGCTCTGCCGTGGAGGTTTGTGGTTTTTCTTCAACCAGTTGTGCAGCACATTGCCAGGTAGGCCTTGATTCCTGTTTTACTTTTTTCGTTCGATTGGTTGGACTGAGTTTGTCGCCCTTGGTTAGTTCCTGTCTCGGCGGTTAGCGGATACCTAGTTTTCCATTTTCAGCGTGTATATATAATCTAGGTAAATGGTTTGGCTACCCGGTGGGGGGTTTTTGTTGTTTTGCTTGATGATTACATTCGCGGCCGTTATGGGCTTGCAGCCCGCACTCGAATGCTGGAGAAACCGGTGCAGACGGTCGTTACGTTGTCCACACCAATATCCCCCAGTCTGTGTATGGCCGTCCGGGGAGGGCGTTTTCTTGTTTACTTCAGAGATGCAAAGGTTTTGGTTCCACAATATGGTCGCCCTCGTTTTTGTGAACCAGGTCGCAATGTTGAGGTTACGCCCCTTAGGATGAGATTGTTAAAATTTGAACACACAGTGAGCCAGATGCACTATCACAATGCAGTATCCTTCACTTGGGATTCGGCATCATATTTTCCATGGAACATTTTAGTTCATAGCACCGAGAGGGGGATATACTTCGTTTTAGAAAAACCATGATATTATGAGTTGATTATGCAAATCTTTAGTGTGTGTTGGTTTTAGCTTTTTGACAGATTGGCTGTGCGCAGGAATACTTGGTTTGAGTATTGTTTGTTTATTTTCATAACTGCAATCATGTTTAGCCTAAACGGGGTAAAATGCTCATACAGTTTGGCTCCACTTTTTGAACGTTATCGAGGAATGGCCCGACCGAACCTAAAGCAATTTCTGTGTATGACAGGGAAATTCTTCAGAATCCGAGATGTCTAAACGGCAGAAGAAGAAGGCTCCCGTAGTAGAGAAGGAACCCGAGGTTGAAATTGTCACCAGAGTTGAGGACACTTATGAAGATACCAAATGCATAGTTGGTATGGAACCTGAATATAAATGGGGGAAAGTGTACAGATTAATAACACACCGAGAGGTACCTGACACCGGTTTTGAGGAGGAAACCATATATGCAAATATAGAGAGATCTGCGTTGATGAGAGTTGCTACTAGACCTGAGCTTTTCCCGTGCTCATAGGTGATTGGATGGATTCTGCCCAGGGCAGATGTAACCACCATGATTTTGGCAAATGTTGACAAACAGGGTTATGCTGCTTATAGCTCTGGGTATGTATCACTGGCCTACCACTTACCGGAAGCACAAGTGTACTTGATTGAAGACTGGCTAAAGACAATTAAGCTGGACCTAGTCGAGACATTGAAGAGAATGCTGGTGCCTGGCAAGAACTTTAGGACTAGGCCGTCCGGGGAATATGATACTGCCACTTTAAGAACCCCTTACAGGTTCATTGTCCTGATGCTGAACAGGATTTTCGGAAGGGCCCACGGCAAAAGCTTTAAGTTGGAGTGGGTGCCCATCATCTTCTATGTGGCAACCCAGGGGACAGTGTTCAACTGGGCGAACATTGTATCCAACAGCCTCTCAGCCTGCATTGCTTCAACATTAAGAGGGGTGTCCCAGAAGAAATCAGAGTTTTACATGAGCTCTATACTGATCGATTGCATACTATGCAACCAACCCTTCCCAAATCTGAGGTGTATCTGGGACTAGGAGAGAACACCAGTCTACTCAGCTTACAAGCCACTGTGGGCATACAAATACCACAGTCTCTATAGAGAAGTGTGTGAGCACTTCATCATGCCATTATATACATTGATCTTCTTAAAGGAGTGCAACTGCATGTCGGAGGAAGCATTGCAGGTTATTGAAGAATATGCAGATTATTACTTGATGGAAGATGGATTGTATTTCAGAATGTATGGATGCTCTAGAGCACTCTCACTACTGCCAAAATATGCCACTAACTATGTAGTGCACAAGGAGGCAGTGAGGCAGGTCTTCTTAGATGGCGTAGGGAGCTTTTTATTTGAACATAAGAAAGCAGCTTATCCTCCCTTTCCATTCAAGTTGGGGAGCTATAAGTTCACAAGAGTGAAGAAAGTTGATGAATTTGTTGAAGAATTGGGGAAATTCCATTTTAGGGAAATAAATTTCCACAGGAATGATTCCTGGAATAAAGTGGCAGAGCACTGCAAGGAAGCAAATGTACATTTCGAATACACAAGCCACTGGGATAAAGATGAATCCATTTTCTGCGGTCTAGAAAACATAACTGTTTTGAGAAGAAGATTTAAAAAGAAAATTACCACTAAAGGCGGGAAAGGATAGGATGAGTAGAAAGAAGCGGAGGAAGAGGAAGCTAGAAAAAGGGATGAAGATGCTAGGAGGCTAGCACAAGAAGCCGAAAGATGGCTCAAAGGTGAGGAGGAAGAAAAGAGAAAAGCTGCACAAGAAGCAGCTAGAAAGGCAGAAGAAGCTGCCCGTAGTGAAGAAGAGGAAAAGAAAAAGAAGATGGATGAGGAACTGAGGAAGCAGGAAGCAGAAAGGTTAAAACTGACAGGGGCTGGGACAGATCAATCAGCTTCCGATCCTATAGACAGTCAGGCTCAAGACCTGGGTGATTTTGATGTCCAAGATCTTGAGGTAGCTGCTAGTAACGCATTGGGGCAGGCTGTTGTCCCTAACCTAAGACTAATCCCTTTCGAGCAAAAGAAAGGGGAGAAGGTACCAGATTTCAACACTATTTTTTATGACAGGGAAAGAAAAAAAATAATGAAGAGGACTGAGAGGAAGGTCGAGACTGGGGGACAGTCGGGCAAAATGATAAATGACACAACAGTGGTGTATGGGACAGACAGGGACCCAAGATTCACCATCAGAGCTGGGGCTGCATTGATCCATACCTCTGAGGACAATGTAGATCGAATAATGACTGATCTTGAACAGTCAAAGAAGTCTGCTGCCCAGCTAAAGGACACCCTGAGAAGAGAGAGGGAGGAAAGTAGTAGATTGGAAAGAAAGTTTGAGGATATGCAGAATGAAATGAAGTCTTCAAAAGCCGAGCTCCAGTTTCTCCAAGTAGAAAAGAGATCTCTGGAGGCTGCCCAAGGAAGTCTGGAGAAATTGTAGCAGGAATGTCAAGGGTTAAGGACAGAAAAGGATGAGTTGAAGACGATATGTGAAAGTCTTCACACAGAAAAGGAGCAGCTACTAGGAAAGATAGGGGAGTTGGAGCTACAGAAAGCTACCTTGGAGGAATCTGAGAGGTAATCACAGGGGCAGAATGCGGAGCTTAAAGAACAGGTTACCTCATTAACAACAGCTCTAGAAGAGGCCAAGGAACAGCAAGTCAATCTTTAGCCTTTCAAGGAGCATGTTCTAGAACAAAGGAGCAAGATGCACCAGCTGCAAGTAGCCATAGAGGAAGAAAGGTGCAAGATCTTGTAGGTAGACAATCGACTGGAAGAGATTTTGGAAACCTCGTCATATTTTGTAGACAGATTGCAGGACATCTTAGAAGTCCTGACGGGGAGAATAGCAAGATTAGAAGCAAATGAGGAAACTCCTGTATATCTACCAGCAAAAGATCAACAGAGCCTAAGGCAAGACTATGATCTACTGGAGTTTGCCATAAAAACAGCCGAAGAATTCAAAAAGGCTGTCAAGAAGACAAAGGGGGCTTGTGCAGAATTCTTTAGGAGGCTTTTGATTACTTATAATCGTTGCTAGGTTGAGGCTGAACAGCGAATGAACACTTTTCCGGACCGCAGCCTGTTTTTGGAGATGTTGCAAAGAAAATATCAGGAAGATGAACAAAGGGTTCATCACATCAAAACCCGAGACGAGGAGACCCTGAGAAAGGAAGTAGCTCAATCCGCGGTTAGTGTGCAGTTACTAGAGGACCAACTTCGCCTGAGCTCAGCCAGGATAGAAGTAATAAGAAATCAGGCTGCTAAATTTGAAATTAATATTCATTTCTTAGAACCTTCCGAGTTCGAAAGCATTGCCTCAAAGGCTTCAGCGTGGAAGAAGTTCTTGAATATTCTAGCGAGACCCTCCTCATAAGCACTTTTTTGTTTGTTGTAATATATTAAAGAAAAGTATGGGAGGTGAAGCGTTGGGGAACCCTAAGAGTCATTTGTGGGCAGCCCAACAGTTTTGCTCTTTTTGTATAAATATAGAAGATTTAGATAGGAGGGACTTTTTCCCAGTGAGATTTGTGAGGACATATTGTAAGAAGAACTATTTCCTTTTGCAATAGATAATTACAATTTGCCTGTTGGAGAAAGCTTGGTGGAATGTTCAAATGTTGTGCTATGGATTTGTTGAAGAGGAACTATTTCGTTTTCAGCTTTGTGTCCATTAACTGTGAGATCATTCTAAGTCTTTGAACCTATGTTCTTGTATGAATGTTCTTTGGTTTATTTTATGAAAATTTCCACTATGAGTAATGAATGTTGTTCATAAACAATTGGCTATCTGGTTCAGGGTTGCGGGGAATCGTCCCCCCCCCCTTCGAACCCGCTCCAGAATCGCGATTCCAAAGGAATCGCCTAGGAATCGACTAGGAATCGCGATTCCTCTGTCTATAAAACGCTCCCTGCCCGAATTAGGAATCGCCAGGAATCGACTAGGAATCGAGCTTCCGAATCGCCAAAAAAACGCTTCCTAAATCGATTCCGGTTTTAAAAAAACGCTTCCTAAAACGCTTCCTTCGATTCCCGAAAACGCTTCCTTCGATTCCGCCGATTTGGAGATTGGTAAAATCTGCGCGGTTGCTTGGGGGACCCACGGTTGGGCCTTAGGGTTTGTATAGAGGGTTTAGGAGATGTGTGTGAGGGATAAAGCCCATTTTCATTCCATTCCATTTT
>LPNX010752928.1:1209478-1238509 GCA_001517045.1 Pseudotsuga menziesii
CTCGCTTCCGCTTCCGCACCCGCTTCCCGCTTCCGCTTCCGCTTCCAAGTAACCTTGATCTGGTTGTTCAAATATCTTTAATGTTCATGTGTTTTGAAAGAAGTATCAGCTATCTGTGATTTTTCATAATGCATGCACAAAATACGTTACTCAGTAATGAATGACAATTTTGCTCCCTAGGGATAGGTTAGGTAGTTAGTTTTAATTTCTTGCTGTGTGTGATTTAGATGCGAGAGAGCTTAAGACGAGAGGTAAGAACCTGAGCATCACATTGTGACCGCTCCTCATATTCTCTATCAATCTGCATTTTGGATAGGCACTTGCATATCATACTTAAAACTAAAAACACAAAATTATACACTGTGGACCGGGCCGCAATCGGTAAAACCTTTTATTTTTGTTACTTGACCTACGGTAGCCGGACCGCAAACCGGACGGATTCCCCATACCAAACAGTAACGGGCTAGTTGGGAACGTTTACTGGGGAGAATCCCTTGCTGTTGTTGCCTGCGATTTTTCAGGCCTCAACAGTTTTGGCGCTAGGAGGGACGCCAGTGCATGGCTGGCCGGGGAAATCCATTTCCTCGAAATAACTCCATCAGTGATAGTTTTGAAAGCAGTTTGTTTCCTGATCCAAATACGGAAGAGAATAGAGAACATTTGTTTGCTGTGGACAACGAAGTAGTTAATGATCTGAGAAGAGACACTAGGGCATATGTGAAGAAGATTGGAGGATTACCGATTATCCCTGACTTACCCAAAAGAGAATACAAGAAGAAAGACCGTCCTGTATTGGAAGACTTAGTGTTGGTTGGAGATTTGGAAGAACTTGTAGAAACAGGCTTACAGGAAGTTGTTCAGCCTTTGAATCAAGTGGGCCCAGAGACCCCTTACTGTTCACCTGTTCATACTCCTGTTCATTCACCACCTCACTCTCCACCCAGACTCATGGTAGGCGTAAACGCAAATCAGCCACCCAACCCACCAAATCCACCACCGGCTTGGAAAGCCAGATCACCCCTGAACTTAACACCTTTGTTGCATGACTTACCTCAAGCTTTTGAGAAGTTGCTGCCTAAGTTTGATCCAAATGAGAAGGTTGTAGTAGATGACCATTTGCAAAGTTTCTATTTGGCAATAGAAGGATTAAGGGCTGGGGAACATGAGGATGTAGTTTGTAGACTTTTTCTACACACCCTTAAAGAGCAGCAACATCATGGTACTTTGGTTTGACTGCAAACTCTATTCCAGATTGGGATACCTTTGAAAGGATTTTCAGAAGTAAGTATGCAGCCCAAAAGACGCATGCAGCACTAATGAAAGGTTTAGGCGCTTTAAAAAAAAGAAAGGAAAGAAAAGGTACACAATTTCACCCAAAGATTTGCTGCTTATCTTAAGAATTTTTCTGCAGCTGATAAGCCCTTTGATAAAGTTCTGATTCAGTATTATACCTTAGCTTTAGGTCCGGACTTGGCTATGTTCGCAAAAGCTCAAGTTAAGCCTACGTTAGTAGAGACTTATGAAGAAACAGAAAGAGTAGAGGCTGAAAATGAAAGTATAGAAGATTATCCCGAGCAATCTGGAGAAAAAACTTCCGGGAAAAGAACCTTATTGCTGTCTAAACCTAAAGAGGAGCAATCACATGATTTTGAGGGGATGTTAAAGATGATGCAAAAACTTTCCAACAGAATAATAGATTTGGAGAAGGAAAAAGAAGCTCGGAAAGCTTATAAGCCTTACCACAAAAAAAGGGAAGATAACAACCAATTCAAGACCCCTCCGCACGGTTCTGCATCAATGAATCTGACAGAGGTAGGGATGGATAATTGTTGCACTTTTCACCAACAACCCCATTCTGAAAAGAATTGTCCGCAATGGTTAAATTCAATGACGTTGGTAATGAATCAGCTCTTGGATTCTAAATTGACTGAGGACAGTGATGAGGAGGAAAAAGGTAATAAGACCATAGAAAAACAAGAAAATGATACCATGTTTTTATGGGATTGTGTCTCGTTGTTTGATACAGAAAAAAGTACTCTTAAACCTGAGAATATACCAATGACAACAAAAGACCTGAATTTGGTAAATAAAGACAATTCAACAATCTCAAAAATTAAGAAGTTGCAAGAGAATGTCAGGAAACAGCCAAAGAACAATGATGAGGACAAAGTACCTGAAATTACCATTATCAGCGAAGATCCAGAGCAAATCAACAAGCCTGCTAAGCCTATGGAAGAACAAGTAGGTGTTAATAAAGAAAATACTGAAAGGCCTGAAGAACCAGAGGAAGAGATACCCACCGAAAACCAACCTGTGGAGGAAGATGTCGAATCAATTGGGGAAGGGAAAGCTAGGTTTAAAACCCCACCTTTCCTTTTGACTCTGGAAATTTTGAACCATAAGGTGCATAATTGTCTGGTAGATTCTGGATCATCCGTGAATGTTATGCCACTCGCAGTTTGCAAAAAAATTAATGGGCAGCCAAAACCTACTGCTTGGGAAGTCACTTAATTAGACAGAACTAGTGTTAAAGTAGTTGGGGAAATGGAAAATGTTCTCATTTGTTTATCTGCAAATGAAAAGATATGTCAATTTATTGATATTGTAGTGGCAGACATACTAGATGGATATGGGCTTATTTTGAACCGAGACTGGTCCGCAAGGTTAAAGGGGTATTTTGCTTCAGATTGGTCACATTTATGGTTGCCTCATAAAGGGGTCCCAAACCGGATCAAAATTTTAAGGGAACCTTACATGAAACATACTATCACTAAGTTGGAAGAAGAAAAGGAACCAGCAAATTCTGTTTTGGGGAATTATCTAATGGAGTTTAAACTAAGTAAGACATCTGGCATCAGAAGAAGCCAACAATATGACTGACACTCAGCCTGATCTCCTTGAATGTTCATGGGCTGATGAGATTGATTGTAAATTGGTAGACGTAGTTTCGGTTTCAAAAATAGCAGAATTAGATCATGGTTAGGTATTTCACGTCTGCAATCAAGCCTAGCCCCTTGACTCACAAGTTGATAGATTTTTAGGGGTGGGCACAGAACTGATCAGGTAGTGGTTGGTTCTCGAATTTTATTTTGATCTTTTGATTTGATGACCTTGTACATAAATAATTTGATGCAGTTTTACTTTGATTTACTGCTGTTGTTTCTGGTTATTTTGGTTTGTTTTTTAATAAAAGAGGCAAACTTTTGGTTGCATGGAAAGCATCAAGGTTCTCGATTAACTGAAATCTTTGGGATAAGACTGTGTGTTTTTATTTTGAAATGATAGAATTTCTTCTAGTAAGTAGTTTTCCTAAATGGCTATGCACTCATTGAAGTCCTGCTTAACCCCTGAAAATAACTCAGAATTAAAAGGTCTGGAATATTATTTCGAGGCTCCATCCACTTCACATTTAAGATGTCCCAGGGGGGTGATAGCAAAGGACCCACAGAGAGGAAGCAAGGTAAACGGGCTATTATATATAAATGATCCCATGTCATAATTTTAAGAGCCTAAAGGCTGTTAAGAGTCAAAACTCCTAAAAGAAGCAATACATATCAAAGCAAAGTATCAGAAACGCGAAAATAAATCTGCCAAAAGTTCTTCTCCGTCCGTGAGCTGAAAAGTAAATACATCTCTCACACAAAAGGACACTATGGATAGAAGAGCTTGAATAAAATTAAGAAAGAAAGGCAGATGGAGGACTCAAAAGAACAAAAGTTTAAAAGGGCACAAAGTGCAATTGGCATGGGAATGAGGAACAAATGAATAGTGTTGTTTACCATATGTTACGATCCTGTGGTGTTCAAGCTAGAAACTACCCAAAGACAGAGGTAAATAAAACTCACCTACTAAGCCTCAAAAGAGTTATCCAGACTTTCGAATATTTTGGGTGTTCCCATTTCCAAAAAATGGATTGTCATCAATGATTTAAATGCATATGTTTGCCATCTTAGGAATACAAGCATCTAGAAGAATTCAACTTATGAGCTAATGATTAAACAGTCTTTTACTGGGAAGAAGTTGATTCAGAAATCTGGGGTTCACTAGGTAGTCGCCAATTGTTGCAGCTGCAACATTCTCCCAAAATTCAAAATATTTTTGGGACCCTCCTTTTATTTATTTTTTGCTCAGCTTCTTGGTTTTGTTTGATGTTTGCGCAAGGATTACTTTTATGCCAACGATGTTTACGGTTTGTGTTGATTTTGCCCTGCCATCGGAAGTGTTTTAGATTATTGAGTTGGGAGTCCAGTTATTTGCACGCCCGCCGTTGTGGAAAAGAACAAGACATCAAGACCAATCCAAGGGTTATTGGTCTCCGATGCGCTTTATTTGTCGGCGGCTGTTCCGTCGGAACGTTTTTGTCTCTATGTGACTTGTCGTTACGGAGGAGGTATGGCAAAGCTTCCCGATTGTTGTATTTTCCTTTTCTGATTCTCGCCGTTTTTGATTTGCAGATCCTTAGGCTTTCAACTTTCGTCATTGCGGCTCTGGAAGGCACTATCTTTCCGACGTAGTTTGACTTTGTTTTCTGCGTGACCAATATTTTGGGTGAAGTCATGTTTATTTTGCTCCGATTTTGATTGGTCTGAGGAATTCGGTGCCTTTATGGTTTACGCCGTTGCGGCTCTTCAACCAACTATTGGTCCGAGGCCTTAGTTGGGCGAGCTCCGATGTAAGGTTTTATTTGTTTCAACTGCCGACGCCATTGCGGGTTTCCTAACCGTTTCATCATCCGTAGTTGCGGAGGCGATATTGACAGGATCGTCGATCCTGTAGCCGTTCCGTTTCCCGATTGGTTTATTTTTCCCGTCGATTATGTGTCGACCACGGCGTATATATTGGGGTCGTGGTTTTATTATTTTTTATTGTTATTTGCCCGTGCTGTCGTTATCGCTCGAGCAGACCAACGCACTCGCTGTCGGTATCTCGCTCCTAGCTGGCTCCGCCGTGGAGGTTTGCGGTTTTTCCTCGACTAGTTGCGCAACACAATGCCAGGTAGGCCTTGATTCCCGTTTTACTTTTTCCGTTCGATTGGTTGGACTGAGTTTGTCGCCCTTGGTTAGTTCCTGTCTTGGCGGTTAGTGGATACCTAGTTTTCCATTTTCAGCATGTATATATAATCTAGGTAAATGGTCTAGCTGGCCAGTGGGGGGTTTTTGTTGTTTTGCTTGATGATTACATTCGTGGCCGTTATGAGCTTGCAGCCCGCACTCGACTGCTGGGGAAACCGGTGCAGACGATCATTACGCTGTCCGCACCAATATCCCTCAGTCTATGTATGGCCGTCCGGGGAGGGCGTTTTCTTGTTTACTTCAGAGATGCAAAGGTTTTGGTTCCATAGTATGGTTGCCCTCGTTTTTGTGAACCAGGGTTGCAATGTTGAGGTTACGCCCCTTAGGATGAGATTGTTAAAATTTGAACACACAATGAGCCAGATGCACTATCACAATGCAGTATCCTTCACTTGGGATTAGGCATCATATTTTTCATGGAACATTTTAGTTCATAACGTCGAGAGGGGGATCTTCTTCATTTTAGAAAAGCCATGATATTATGAGTTGATTATGCAAATCTTTAGTATGTGCTGGTTTTAGCTTTTTAACAGATTGGCTGTGTGCAGGAATACTTGGTTTGAATATTGTTTGTTTATTTTCATAACTGCAATCATGTTTAGCCTAAACGGGGTAAAATGCTCATATAGTTTGGCTCCACTTTTTGAACGTTATCGAGGAATGGCTCGACCGAACCTAAAGCAATTTCTGTGTATGGCAGGGAAATTCTTCAGAATCCGAGATGTCTAAACGGCAGAAGAAGAAGGCTCCCGTAGTAGAGGAGGAACCCGAGGTTGAATTTGTCACCAGAGTTGAGTACACTTACAAAGATACCAAATGCATAGTTGGTATGGAACCTGAATATAAATGGGGGGAAGTCTACAGATTAATAACACACCGGGAGGTACCTGACACCGGTTTTGAGGAGGAAACCATATATGCAAATATAGAGAGATCTGCATTGATGAGAGTTGCTACTAGACCTGAGCTTTTCCCGTGCTCAGAGGTGATTGGATGGATTCTGCCCAGGGCAGATGTAACCACCATGATTTTGGCAAATGTTGAGAAACAGGGTTATGCTGCTTATAGCCTTGGGTATGTATCACTGGCCTACCACTTACCGGAAGCACAAGTGTACTTGATTGAAGACTGGCTAAAGACAATTAAGCTGGACCTAGTCAAGACATTGAAGAGAATGCTGGTGCCTGGCAAGAACTTTAGTACTAGGCCGTCTGGGGAATATGATACTGCCACTTTAAGAACCCCTTACAGGTTCATTGCCCTGATGTTGAACAGGATTTTCGGGAGTGCCCACGGTAAAAGCTTTAAGTTGGAGTGGGTGCCCATCATCTTCTATGTGGCAACCTAGGGGACAATGTTCAATTGGGCGAACATTGTATCCAACAGCCTCTCAGCCTTCATTGCTTCAGCATTAGGAGGGGTGTCCCAGAAGAAATCAGAGTTCTACATGAGCTCTATACTGATCGATTGCATACTATGCAACGAACCCTTTCCAAATCTGAGGTGTATCTGGGACCGAGAGAGAACACCAGTCTACTCAGCTTACAAGCCACTGTGGGCACACAAATACCACGGTCTCTATAGAGAAGTGTGTGAGCACTTCATCATGCCATTATATACATTGATCTTCTTAAAGGAGTGCAACTGCATGTCGGAGGAAGCATTGCAGGTTATTGAAGAATATGCAGATTATTACTTGACGGAAGATGGATTGTATTTCAGAATGTATGGGGGCTCCAGAGCACCCTCACTACTGCCAAAATATGCCACTGACTATGTAGTGCACAAGGAGGCAGTGAGGCAGGTCTTCTTAGATAGCATAGGGAGCTTTTTATTTGAACATAAGAAAGCAGCTTATCCTCCCTTACCATTCAAGTTGGGGAGCTATAAGTTCACAAGAGTGAAGAAAGCTGATGAATTTGTTGAAGAATTGGGGAAATTCCATTTGGGGAAATAAATTTCCACAGGAATGATTCCCGGAATAAAGTGGCAGAGCACTGCAAGGAGGCAAATGTACATTTCGAATACACAAGCCACTGGGATAAAGATGAATCCATTTTCCGCAGTGCAGAAAACATAACTGCTTTGGAAAGAAGATTTAAAAATAAAATTACCACTAAAGGCGGGAAAGGACAGGATGAGCAGAAAGAAGCGGAGGAAGAGGAAGCTAGAAAAAGGGATGAAGATGCTAGGAGGCTAGCACAAGAAGCCGAAAGCTGGCTCAAAGATGAGGAGGAAGAAAAGAGAAAAGCTGCACAAGAAGCAGCTAGAAAGGCAGAAGAAGCTGCCTGATGTGAAGAAGAGGAAAAGAAAAAGAAGATGGATTTTGAACTGAGGAAGCAGAAAGCAGAAAGGTTAAAACTGACAGGGGCTGGGACAGATCAATCAGCTTCCGATCCTATAGACAGTCAGGCTCAAGACTTGGGTGATCCTGATGTCCAAGATCCTGAGGTAGTTGCTAGTAGTGCATTGGGGCAGGCTGTTGTCCCTACCCTAAGACTAATCCCTTTCGAGCAGAAGAAAGGGGAGGAGGTACCAGATTTCAACACTATTTTTTATGACAGGGAAAGAAAAAGAATAGTGAAGAGGACCGAGGGGAAGGTCGAGACTGGGGGGCTGTCGGGCAAAATGATAAATGACACAACAGTGGTGTATGGGACAGACAGGGATCCAAGATTCACCATCAGAGCTGGGGCTGCATTGATCCATGCCTCTGAGGACAATGTAGATCGAATGATGACTAATCTTGAATAGTCAAAGAAGTCTACTGCCTAGCTAAAGGACACACTGAGAAGAGAGAGGGAGGAAAGTAGTAGATTGAAAAGAAAGTTTGAGGATATGCAGCATGAAATGAAGTCTTTAAAAGCCGAGCTCTAGTTTCTCCAAGTAGAAAAGAGATCTTTGGAGGCTGTCCAAGGAAGTCTGGAGAAATTGCAGCAGGAATGTCAAGGGTTAAGGACAGAAAAGGATGAGTTGAAGACGATATGTGAAAGTTTTCACACAGAAAAGGAGCAGCTGCTCGGAAAGATAGGGGAGTTGGAGCTACAGAAAGCTACCTTGGAGAAATCTGAGAGGCAATCACAGGGGCAGACTGCGGAGCTTAAAGAACAGGTTACCTCATTAACAACAGCTCTAGAAGAGGCCAAGGAACAAGAAGTCAATCTTCAGCCTTTCAAGGAGCATGTTCTAGAACAAAGGAGCAAGATGCACCAGCTGCAAGTAACCATAGAGGAAGAAAGGTGCAAGATCTTGCAGGTAGACAATCGACTGGAAGAGATTTTGGAAACCTCTTCATATTTTGTAGACAGATCGCAGGACATCTTGGAAGTCCTAACGGGGAGAATGGCAAGATTAGAAGCAAATGTGGAAACTCCTGTAGATCTGCAAGCAAAAGATCAACAGAGCCTAAGGCAAGACTATGATCTACTGGAGTTTGCCATAAACACAGCCGAAGAATTCAAAAAGGCTGTCAAGAAGACAAAGGGGGCTTGTGCAGAATTCTTCAGGAGGCTTTTGATTACTTATAATCGTTGCCAGGTTGAGGCTGAATAGTGAATGGATACTTTTCCGGACCACAGCCTGTTTTTGGAGATGTTGCAAAGAAAATATCAGGAAGATGAACGAAGGGTTCAGCACATCAAAACCCTAGACGAGGAGACCCTGAGAAAGGAAGTAGCTCAGTCCACGGTTAGTGTGCAGTTACTAGAGGATCAACTTCGCCTGAGCTTAGCCAGGATAGAAGTAATAAGAAATCAGGCCGCTAAATTTGAAATTAATATTCGTTTCTTAGAACCTTTCGAGTTCGAAAGCATTGCCTCAGAGGCTTCAGCGTGGAAGAAGTTCTTGAATAGTCAAGCGGGACCCTCCTCATAAGCACTTTTTTGTTTATTGTAATATATTAAAGAAAAGTATGGGAGGTGAAGCGTTGGGGAACCCTAAGAGTCATTTGTGGGCAGCCCAACAGTTTTGCTCTTTTTGTATAAATATAGAAGATTTAAATAGGAGGAGGGACTTTTTCCCAATGAGATTTGTGAGGACATATTGTAAGAAGAACTATTTCCTTTTGCAATAGATAATTACAATTTGCCTGTTGGAGAAAGCTTGGTGGAATGTTCAAATGTTGTGCTATGGATTTGTTGAAGAGGAACTATTTCGTTTTCAGCTTTGTGTCCATTAACTGTGAGATCATTCTAACTCTTTGAACCTATGTTCTTGTATGAATGTTCTCTGGTTTATTTTATTAAAATTTCCACTATGAGTAATGAGTGTTGTTCATAAACAATTGGCTATCTGGTTGTTCAAATATCTTTAATGTTCATGTGTTTTGAAAGAAGTATCAGCTATCTGTGATTTTTCATAATGCATGCACAAAATACATTACTCATTAATGAATGACAATTTTGCTCCCTAGGGATAGGTTAGGTAGTTAATTTTAATTTTTTTACTGTGTGTGATTTAGATGCGAGAGAGCTTAAGACGAGAGGTAAAAACCTGCGCATCACATTGTGACCGCTCCTCGTATTCTCTATGAATCTGCATTTTAGATAGGCACTTGCATATCATACTTAAAACTAAAAACACAAAAATATACACAGTGGACCGGGCCGCAACCGGTAAAACCTTTTATTTTTGTTACTTGACCTACGGTAGCCGGAGCGCAAACTGGACGGATTCGCCATACCAAACAGTAACATGCTAGTTGGGAACGTCTACTGGGGAGAATCCCTTGCTGTTGTTACCTGCAATTTTCCATGCCTCAACAAACCTATATGATGAATTATCTGATGATTCTACTTAATTTGCCAGATTAGCAAACGAAATAAAGATTACAGAAATCACATTAGAGTTTAATCATTTTAATGGAGAAATAGTTGAAAAACTAGGAAATGGAATCTAACTACCTGTGAGTTTATGCTATCTTAACCAAGGCTGTAGGGCATTTTCCTGATGTTTCATCTCTGTATTGCAAGCCTGGCTTTTCTATGGCACTGTTGAGTGTATTTGAGGGTCTTGAATATTCTATCTGAAGGGCCTATTGCAAAGGGCAGTTTTGTCTGTATCTGCACACCACAGTTTTCTGTTCTTTGGTTGTTCTCCTTGATGTAATTGTATCTATGACAAATGCTACTAATTATCCTTTTTATACTGTGTTCATTCTCAAAAATTGTTGTATTCATTATAGTTTGAAATTGAAATGAAATTATATTGACATCCACAAATGAACAAAAATAGGTCAATGGGATTAGAGCACATTGGCAATAAATAATAGTTACAGAAGTCTCCAGATGGGGCGAGTCCAACAAAAAGAGAAAAAAGTACAAAATACACTGAAGGGTTTCTAAAGATGCCCCAGATGAGAATATACTGTTCATGGCTATATAAAATTGTAGGGAATAAAGAATAAAGTTGTTATAGCACTATATACCAGAAGCTAAGCACATAATCCTCTTTGTCTTCAAAAGTAAGAACTGCAGTGTAGAATCATCACCAAGTGCCTGCTATAGAATTTCCTCTAAAGAATGGCCTTGATTGATGGAGGCCTGGGGAGTAATCCCCAGTGGCATCAACACATTCTCAACAGAGACTTTCTTAATTAGCCCTGGACTATGCTTAATAAATTAAGTGTCATTGTCTGTTTCATAACCTTTTTTCTGAAGAATGGAATTGTGACACTTGATTTGCCATGTTGTGATTAAAATAAGCTTTCTGCTATTGTCTGACTGATGTATTTTAAAGCTGCCAAATTTTGCTTAAGAAAATGCCCTTAAGGATAAGGGATGTAAAGCTTGAAAGTTCATATAGAAAGACATAGAAATTAACATCTCAATGCCTTTGTACTCTGATGGTGTTTTAGGTCTTGCAAGAAGGGTGAACTAGGTCTGCTCAAGCTAAAATTGACAAAGCCAATAATTGTAATTTGATGCATTAATGATGTACAAAGCAATCTGAAAATAATGAAATGATCATGAGTAAATTGGACAAGCATTAAACCTTAATTGTGATCTTTAAGAGAAGCCAAAATTTGTCATTGGTCAATATTGGTTGAATGACCTCAAGGTACATGCTAATCACATGGGCCAGTTAGCATTAATGTGTGGTGTTATATGGGTTGGCTTATTGTCTCAATAGTTTATGATAATACCTTTTGATGAAGATATGCATGTGATGATCATGTTGTTCTTATGTCTTGAACATTAATTTCTTGTTTTTGGAAGGGCAAATTTGAATATATATCTACAAGAGTAATTGTAGACTGTAGTGAATTGCAGCCATTATCAGATTTTTATGTGATATCATTCAGCATTTAAGCCGTAAGTAATCATTTTATTAGTTCAAGCTTCATATGTGAATCTGGAAAAACTTTATCAAACTCCTACAAGTTTGGGCAAGGTTTCTCAAAGTCTTAGTTGAAATTACTTTGCCACTTTAATCTTAATTATTGACTGGTAGATATCATTACACTTCTGTCAGAGAGTAGACTGATGTTGTTTCACTCTATGGTTCCCAGCAATTCAGACATTGCAATCAGGCAATTCAAAGGGACAGTTGAGCAAGGCAAGCAATCTATAGGGAAAAGAAGCAACCAATGGGTTGAACCAAATCCAATCCAAGTTTTGTTGCTTCTTTTTCGACATGGTGCAAATGGTCTTAATCTTTTAGAGGCTCATCATGTGATTTTGATTGAACCACTTCTAAATCCTGCTGCGGAAGCCCAGGCAATTAACCGAGTACACAGAATTGGCCAACAGAATGCAACTTTTGTTCATCGCTTCATTGTATGTGTTGATCTTTCCTTTCTTTGCTACACACTCTTCCTTGTCTCGATTCACTGTTTTAGCACTATTATATATTTGTTCCACCATATGACAACATTTTTGAGTGGAGGCACTGATATAAACTTGTGAACTGTATCTGTTTTTTAATTTTGTGATTTGTTGTACTATCCTTTTTAGTTTGGAGGTCCTTTTCTCTCCGTTTTCTTTCGTCTCAACTCATTTGCTTCTTGGAAGGGATAAATGATAAAACTTAAACTGCATTATTCATTATTGAGACTTTCTCTTGTATTAGACTGAACCATCACAGATACCATTCAACTTTGCTTTAGCCTGGATTTGCATAAGCCATTTGTTATATAATATATTTTATGATCATAATCTGCATGGAGAGTTTAGTAACAAATTTACTTCAGTATGTTTTCCTTTGGAAATATTATTGAACTTATTGGTATGTGTTCTGGAGAATTCATTTCCAGGGAGCTTGTAAATTAGTAACTTGAACTTGGGGTCCAGAGCTACTCCTACCACTAAAGGAAAGATGATAAAACTGACTTTTGACTATAGGGCAAAATGCATGTTGATTTTATTGGAGATTATAAACTGTCATTGTTGTTTTTCATTTCCCTTGAAGCTTATTCTAGATGGTAAAGCTGAAATTCTATTTTGTTTTCCCTGTTCTTTAAAGATGCTTGTTACTTATTTCTTTTGAAAAGACATCCATAATGGACACAATTTCAAACCTCATTTGATTCCAGAAGATGGAACAGGTCTTTTGCCTACTATTTTTATAAGTTGAATGCATAGTAGAAAAAATCGGCATCGGCAAAAAATCAGCGAGGGTCCAGAAAACATCTTCTCGGCAACATCGGCGAAAAAATCGGCAAAAATCGGCAAACCGCGGCAAGCTTTAAAAAATGCAAATTTTGTACTTCAATAGGGTCAAAATTGCCTTACCGATTTTTTCCCCTTTTTCCCGATTTTTCCCGATTTTTTCCCGATTTTTTCCGATTTTTCCCGATTTTTTCCCGATTTTTCCCGATGTTTGCCGATTTTTTCCGATTTTTGCCGATTTTTCGCGATGTTCGATTTTTTGAAAAAATCGCGATTTTTTCAGGCCGAAAAATCGGCAGCCAGAAAAATCGCGATTTTTTGGGACATCGCCGAAAAATCGGCGATTTTTTCCACTATGCTTTGCGCTAGCCTGGGAAACTTGAATGCACCTTTTTCAGAAATAGATAGTGGTTAAGAAAGTTCCTCACACTAGGCAATTCATTTAGTGTATGAACATCCATTCAATCCTTACATAACTTGGGTATAGGATGTTGGACATTGGGTTCAACGCTCCCTGTGAGTTTCGAGACATGGACTGATGACTGCCTCCCAAGATCCTAAATCTGGCGATTGTGGCGGAGATTAACACCTGCAGGTTTTGGTCTAACGGTAATCGTGAGTCCAACAATTGGTATCAGAGCAACAGGTCAAGGGTTCGAAACTCACCCGGCTCGCGCTGGGGGGGAGATTATTGGACATTGGGTTCAATGCCCCCCATGAGTTTCGTGACATGGACTAACCGCCTCCCAAGATCCTAATTCTGGTGATTGTGGCGGACGCCGGAGATTAACACCTGCAGGTTTTGGTCTAACAACAATCGTGAGTGCAACATATGCTAGTTAATTTGTTAACTCAAGGTCAGGATGTACTATGGATAATGTTGAGATGTGGCTAAATTTACAGGAAGTGTTATTTTCTAATGTAAAGAGCTTTTCTCTTGCCCAGTTCCTGTTCATATAGTTAATATCCACCTTGAATACGCTACATAACTGTAATCCATAGAGGACAGTAAATATAGATTAAAATGAATGGTGAATGATATGATTACATTGACCTACGTGACGGTATATATACACATTGACGGGTCATGAGGTTGATGGTCATGTTTCTTCATTAGGATGTGACATCATTAATTATTTATTTTATTATTGTATTTATTATTATTATTAATTGATGTTTAATATAGATCATATATTATATATTATGTTCATTACGCAAGCAGTGAGGTGATCGGACTTGTATTAAGTTTAACACGTATGCCTGGTTTCACAAATCCTTGAGTGGGTGTGAATGAGGCCAAGTGCAAGCCTTGGTTGACTTTGATGGCATAAATAGTAAACGCACCCTTATAACATGACAACTTAGCCAAAGAGATTCAATGGGAAGTATTTCTAAAAAAAAATTGTTCTCTAACGAGATCTCCTTGCTGGCCCTATGAGAACATATTAGAGACTTGGTCAGTTGTACATGAATAATATACTGTAGTTTGTTTGTGATGTTTAACTTTTGATCCCATAGCATTGTGACAACCATAGTTTTGTAAAAAGAGGTTCCTATGTACTCCTACACCTATTTATATGCATGCAATGGGATGAGTTTACCATTGTGGATTGTCATTGTGTTAATTTTGTACCTAGGAAAGTGTTCCCCTAGGTGACTTTAGCTTTAGTCACTTAAAAGGGGAAATAAAGTGACCCTTGCATTAAATGACTTAAGTGGAGCATTTAATTTGACTTAAGTTACTTTTTGATAAATTTAAGTGGGTGAGTGAAATTAATATTTATGAGAAATAAATGTGAGCATTTAATCTCACCCATCGATCTAATCTAATCTCCACCATTAGGTTAGATGAACCCTAGGGTTCTCTCAAAAAGGCAAGGGAAGGTCATTTCCCTCACTTTCGCAGATTGAAGTGAAGGAGAGAGCTGAGAGAGAAAGTTTCCATTTTTTTTCTGAGAATGAGAAAAAAAGTTGCAGCACACAAATCGAGGGAAATGACAGCAGTAGAGAGGGCATGGAAATCGAGGAGAGGTCAACAACATTTATTGCTGGTCCGTACAGTCAGTACGGTACGGTTTTTGAAGCAGTAGGCACGATTTTCGAGGAAGATTTTTGGGCACAATTTTCAAGAATTTTTTTCTTTAGGAACGAATTTCGATGCCCGTACAGTTAGTCCATACGGTACAGTCTGTACAATGGCACAAAAATCGAGACAAAAAACAGGAAAAAAATCAGAGTTTGATTTTTCCTGTTTGGCACAGAAAATGAGGCAGAAATTCTCTTCTGGGTTGAGATAAGTTGGTTTGAAAATTTCTGAGTTTTTTTTGTAAATTTCCTGATAATAAAAATCTCTCTCTGTGATTGGTTTTCCCCTTGACGGTTTTTCCAGGGCCATTGGCCAAAAATTTCTGAGTACTGTGTGTTGAATGGCGTGCATATTTTTTTATTTTTTGTCCATGAAAAAGTGAAGTTACAACAGTGTTATTAAGTCTGAAATTTATGTTTATTTCCAGCATTTAAATTTTTAGATTTGCAATAAACTAAGACAAATTTCTTAACTTATAATCGGAGGTTGAAACTTGTGAAAAATCTACATGGTATCAGAGCTGAGTGAGGCAGAAAACTAAATATTTGCAGACTGATAGTCATTTCCAAAATTCAGAAAAACTTTTGTGACAGTAGTATATTTTTGCTGAAACTTGTTCTTTGAGAAAAATGACTTCCGTTGGGTTGAGAAACTGAGGATAGGTTGGATGGGGCAACGAACTTTTTCTCATGGAAGGCCCGGATATTATTTGTGTTGAGGGAGAATGAGTTGTGAGAGGAGGTAGTCAGAAACACTACAACAAATCCCATTGCTATTCTTGCTGCTACCGATGCGGTAGCATATTCAGCCTTTAATAAGAAGGATATTAAAGCCATGAGGATTATCTTGGATGCTGTTAAAGACCATGTTATACCTCACATTTCGGCGAAGGATCATGCACATGAGATGTGGAGTGCTTTAACCAAATTGTTTGAGAGTTCCAATGAGAATAGGAAGATGGTTCTACTTCTGAGAGAGAAATTGAAGAGTATCAAGATGGTCAAAGGAGAGGTTTGTATGGCTTATCTTACTAGGATCTCTCAGGTGAGAGATGAGCTTACAGCTTTTGGGGTGGTTGTTACTGGTTCTCAGCCAGTGCGAATAGCCTTGAATGGGGTGACAACACCTTGCCCTGTGTTTGTACAGGGTTTAGTGGCTAGAGAGAACTTACCATCATGGAACAGGGTCTGTGATGATTTTGTTCAGGAGGAGACTCGGAGGGGTCTTCTGCAATGCAGTGGTTCGACTAGTAGGCAGGATGAGGAGGATGTGGCATTGACATCCAAGGGGAAGACGAAGAACAAGAATGGTCCCGAGAAGGGTGGGGCCAAGCAGCAGGATGTGTAAAAGAAGGATCTGAGCACTGTAAAGTGCTTTGCATGTCACAAGATGAGACACTATGCTGGGCAGTGTCCGAAGAAGAAGAAGAAGGAGCAACAGACAACAGCTTCAACAAAGGTGGATGACTTTGCCGCGATATTTCAAAGTGAGTTTCACTGTGCACTGGGCATATTGAGAGAGAGAAAACGTCCATTCTCACTAGTGCAGACGTTGATAGACAGAGGGAGTTTTCCCTGGTGACAGATCATTCCTACAGTGCATCTACTTCCAACACTTGGTATATTGATAACGGGGCCTTGAGCCACATGACAGGTGCTTGTGAGATGTTCTTCGAGCTTTCAGAGACAAAGACAGATGTGGAGGTGGTGTTGGGAGATGACTCAGCAATCAGAGTTGTTGGGTGTGGGACCATTAGCTTTTAGAGGGAGTCCATGAATTTCATGGTGTTGAGAGATGTATTGTATGTACCTGGGCTGAAGAAGAACCTAGTGTCAGTTTCCATGATTGAGGATCGAGGTCTTGGGGTGTCCTTTCTAGACAGACATGTGCATATGTTTCCCAAGACTGCAGGACCATCTACTTCAGTTGCTATTGGAGTTAGATGCGGGAAACTGTATAGGCTCTTGTTTCAGCCTCAGCATGCCTTGGCACATAGCAGCAGTAGTGAGTTGTGCGAGCTTTGGCATAGGAGGATGGCTCACTTACATCATCCAACCTTGGGGTTGTTGAGACAGATGGTTAGAGGTTTACCGGAGTTCAGCACAGAGCAGAGTGATGTGTGCAGGGGGTGTGCTTTGGGCAAGTACACCAAGATTGCTTTTTTGAGCAGTGATAGCAGGTTAGCAGGGGTCCTTGACTTGATACATTCAGATTTGTGCGGACCGATGTCTTTTGTTTCCTTGAGAGGATACAAGTATTATGTGGCATTCATTGATGACCATTCCAGGAAGACCTGGATCTACTTTCTGAAGAGCAAGAAGTCCGAGGAAGTCTTGCAGAGGTTCTAAGAGTTCAAAGCTCTTGTGGAGAACCAAACAAGGAGGAAGATCCGAGTTCTTAGATTGGATAACGGGGGTGAGTATACCTCCAAGGAGTTTGATGGATTTTGCAGATAGGAGGGTATCAAGAGATAGTTGACAGTTCCATATACTCCAGAGCAGAATGGAGTAGCAGAGAGGAAGAACAGGTCCATTGTTGGAGCAGCTAAAGCTATGCTACATGACCAGTCTCTTCCTTTTTCTCTGGGCTGAGTTGTGCAACACAACTGTATATCTTCAGAACAGGACCCCCCATTGTGCCGTGGGGAACATGACACCTGATGAGTGTTTTTCAGGCAAGAAGCTTGAAGTTAGCCATTTTCGAATATTTGGTAGTTTGACTTACTCTCATGTCCCTTCAGAGAAGAGGACAAAGTTAGAGCCCACTATAGAGAAGGGCATCTTTGTGGCCTACGATGAGACTTCGAAGGCCTTCCGTATTTACCTTCCCTCTTAGAGGAAAGTGGTGGTGAGAAGGAATGTGAAGTTTGAGGAGCGGGCTTTCAGGAAGTTGAGAGAGTCAAAACAGGGAGTGCAGCAGGTTCTTACACCTCAGGTTGTTGCACAGGGTCCATCAGCGTAGCAGTCAGGATCACAGGTTTTCGGGGTTACAGGACCACACAGTGCAGGCACAGGTTCCATCAGCGTAGCAGTCAAGATCACAGGTTTTCGAGGTTACAGGACCACACAGTGCAGGCACAGGTTTAGTGGTTCAGCCAACAGGGTCTTCGGGGACAGGTGATGGGTCTACTATTATAGGTACACCGTACAGGGGATCGAGATTCAGGATCAGGATTACAGGGTACACTTGGTGTTGGTACACCAGCTTCAGGTTCACAGGTTACTGGGGGTACTAGCTCTGGTAGTTCTTCAGATGAGGACAGACCAGTGTGGGAGTGGTCTTTAGGGAAGAAGAAGCCTAAGTGGCTTCGAGAGACTTTGAAGGAAGCTATGAAGGTTGGGACACCCAGGGATTCAGTGAGGGCCATCAAGATGCCTGACAGATTGGGCATGTTGTTGGTGGCTAGTACACGTGATTCTGAGCCTTCTACTTTTGAGGAGGCCTCCCAGCATTCGGTTTGGCGAGATGCCATGATGGATGAGTACCATTCCATCATGAAGAATGATGTATGGGAGATAGTTCCGAGACCTAAGGGGAAGTCAACGACGACTTCTTGGTGGCTTTACAAGCTAAAGCATGCAGTGGATGGAGTGTGGAGAAGTACAAGGCTAGGTTTGTAGCGCGGGGGGGTTTTCATAGGTTGAGGGCATTGATTATGATGAGACTTTTGCGTTGGTTGCTCGGTATACTTTTATCAGGGCATTGATCTCCATTACAGCGGAAATGAGTTGGAAGATCCATCAAATGGATGTGAAGACCGCATTTCTCAATGGGATCATACAAGAGGAGATTTATGTTGAGCAACCTCAAGGATTTGAGATTCATGAGAGAGAGTCTAATGTTTGCAGGTTGAAGAAAGCCCTATATGGGTTGAAGCAAGCTCCTAGAGCTTGGTACTCCATGGTTGATTCTTACTTGCTGAGTATGGGGTTTCAGAAGACTGAAGCAAATCCGAATCTCTACTTCATCATGGTTGGAGATGATCCGCTTATTCTTTTGCTATATGTTGATTACTTGTTTATCACAAGGGGAGAGAGACCCATTGCAGCTTGCAAGAAGGATCTTGCTGCAGAGTACGAGATGACACATATTGGGTTGATGCATTATTTTCTGGGATTGGAGGTTTGGCAGGAGCTTGGATATATTTTCTTGGGACAGGGAAAGTATGTGGTTGATATTCTGAGGAGATTCAGGATGGAGGATTGCAGGCCTATGTCAACACCGATGATCACCAAGTGGAAGAAGCTTCATGCTTTTGAGGGAGAGTTGGTGGATCCTACTTTATACCGTCAGCTCATTGGGTCATTGATATATCTGGTCAGCACTCGGCCAGATTTGTGTTTTGCAGTGAAAACTCTTAGTCAGTTCATGGTTGAGCCTAGGAGTGTGCATTGGGTAGCTGCAAAACATGTGTTGCGTTATCTAGCAGGGACAGTGGATTTTGGTCTGGACTATAGGAGGTCAGATGGGATCAGATTGGTTGGTTTTACAGACTCAGATTGGGCAGGCAATGTGGCAGACCGGAAAAACACTTCCGGATGTTGTTTCAGTTTGGGCTTGGCAACAGTGTCGTGGTTCAGTTGGAAGCAGAAATATGTTGCGTTGAGTTCTGCAGAGGGTGAATATATGGCAGCCAGTCAGGACAGCTGCGAAGCTTTACGGCTTCGCAAGTTGCTGGTGAATTTATTTGGTCAGGAGCTAAAGCCTACGGTGATCTACTGTGACAATCAGAGTTGCATCCAACACTCTGAGAATCCAGTATTTCATGACCGGTCAAAGCACATTGAGATCAGGTATCTTTACATCCGAAATTATGTTCAGAGAGGTTCAATATCTTTAAAGGTACATTTCCACTGATGAGCAGGCTGCAGACATTTTAACGAAATCTTTGGTGAGGGGCAAGTTTGTCTTCTTTAGGGACAAGTTGGGAGTGGTGCAGAACACCTTCCTCGGTAAGAGGGAGTGTTAATTTTGTGCCTAGGAAATAGTTCCCCTAGGTGACTTTAGCCTTAGCCACTTAAAAGGGGAAATAAAGTGACCCTTGCATTAAATGACTTAAGTGGAGCATTTAATTTGATTTTAGAGAGTAAAGTCACTTTTTGATAAATTTAAGTGGGTGAGTGAAATTAATGTGAGCATTTAATCTCATCCACTGATCTAATCTAATCTCCATCGTTAGGTTAGATGAACCCTAGGGTTCTCTCAAAAAGACAAGGGAAGGTCATTTTCTGCACTTTTGCTGATTGAAGTGAAGGAGAGAGCTGAGAGAAAAAGTTTCTATTTTTTTTGAGAAAGAGAAAAAAAATTTGCAGCATGCAAATCGAGGGAAAGGACAGCAGCAGAGAGGGCACACAAATCGAGGAGAGGACAGAAGCATTTATTGCTGGTTCGCACAGTCCGTACGGTAAGGTTTTTGAGAATTTTTTTGGCACGGATTTCGAGGTCCATACAGTTAGTCCGTATAGTCTGTACAGTGGCACAAAAATCGAGGTAGAAAACAAGAAGAAAATCTGAGTTTGATTTTTCCTGTTTGGCACGAAAAACGAGGCAAACTTTTTTCTCTTCTAGGTTGAGATAAGTTGGTCTAAAAATTTCTGAGTTTTGCTGTAAATTTCTTGATAATAAAAATCTCTCGTTGACTTGTTTTCCCCTTGTGGGTTTTTACAGGGCCATTGGCCAAAAATTTCTGAGTACTGTGTGTTGAATGGCGTGTATATTTTCTATTTTCTGTGCATGATAAAGTGAAGTTACAGCAGTGTTATTAAGTTTGAAATTTATGTTTATTCCCAGCATTTAAATTTCTGGGTTTGCAATAAACTGAGACAATTTTTTTAACTTATAATCAGAGGCTGAAACTTGTGAAAAATCTCCACATTGCGTATTATCCTTGTTCGTATATGGCTATAGTTGTGTTCTTTGCACTTGTAACTTTTCTGCTTATGTGCCATATTAGTTGGTATTAGATCCTGTGATGAGGCCTTCTACATCATTGAGATCTTTGTTTCATTTTTGGGGCCACACTTTTATTGCCACCATGGATTTCCTTTTCTAGGGCCTATCCACTTGGGGAATGCTTCCTAGTTCACTTATAGTGCGTTATAGTTTTTTCCCCTATGCAATCAATCATGTGGGCATTTCAGGACAAATATTCTTAAGATATTATAAGCTTATAAAATGCATCTACTCCAGTCTCCAACAACAAATTTCAGGAGTCTAAGTGGTTTTGCATATTCACACTGATTTTTTTCAGGATATCTAATTCCCATTGAGAATCAATTATCCGAGCAGATATCTTTGTTAAGACTTGCAATATTTGATCCTAATCCTCCATCCCTTCTCTGTCATTAATATAGTTCTTCTCAGTCTGCTTGGAACATTCTTTTCTAAGACAGTTTGTGTACACATGAAGATAACCAAGCTTCACTACTATCAACATGTTGGAGATGTTTTATGCAAGAGGTGGCCGATTTCAGCATACAAGCACTCTCTAGAGTTGTTAACATACCATTTCATATCAATATGCAATAATATACACTGATTTCATAGGCAAATAAACCTCACTATTGAGAAACGACTTTTAGAGGGTGTTTCACCTTCAAAGATCCCTATTCGCAGATAAATGAATTTATTTGCAGTGATAACAATTCTCAAGCATTAATAGGGTCCATAACGTGATCTCCAAAACCACATCCTACAAGCAAGGTAAAAAAGTTCAATCAAACGACAACTTGGGTATTAAAATCGCCTACAGAGTGTAGAGAGCATCACCATAATTCCTTTCAGTTGACACCCTTTAGAGCATCATCCAACATATTCCCTGTAAAAATCATTGTTCACAATTGGTCCTCATCGAGGGAGTCCTTTACTACCAGGTATTTTCCAATCCAAAAAGGAACATTAGGGAAATACAAATGTCAAATATTAACAATGTTATATTCTTTTAGTTAGTCTTCGTATTCTTATTACGAGTCTTAAATGATAGACTTGTGAAGACTTTTATATATACTCATCTAAGTCTTCTCATCAATCTTTTCTTGGTCATTGATAAAATCCTTTGGGAATTTATTTTCCCTATTTTTAAAGGTCTAAAGGGCTACACTTTTCCAAAAAAATGTTGTTAGAGCCAAGTTAATTAGGGCCTAAGAGACATATATTTTATGAGTAAATCCCATTATGTCATCAAATATCCCATTCCTTCACATATGAGCAGTGAAATTCTAGATGAATATAAGGTTAATTGAGATCTAGGTCTAGTCCAACTCTTATTCCAAGGGTTTATGTTAGATTTTAAGATAGCAATATAATTTTCATCTCTTTCAACTTTAATGGCAATATACAAGTAAGGATCACTGAAAGAATATCCAAGCATAGAAGCACAATAACACAAAGAATTTATCTTGGGAGACCACAAGGGAGAAAACCCAGCAACCTTCTCTTACTCAGAGATATTATTTCAAGATACAATACATCTAGATACAAGCATTACTGAGACCAACTCTAGACAAATCCTAGAGCCATAGAAGAAAACTCTCCAACAATAACGAACCTAGAGATAGTCTTCTACAACCCAAGAATAGTGCTTTTCCAGCTTGAGAGAACTTCTTCACTTGTCCTTCTAGAGAGGTGCACACCACTTGAGAGAGAGAGAGATAGAGAGAGAGATGAACTTGTTTTTATGTATTAATGATCTATGAAAGCACTTTATTTGTATTATTCTTTTCTCTAGAAGTTTCCACAATTAGGTCGGCTTGGATTTTATTTACTTATATTTTATTTTATCTTTTAAGCCGACTTGTCTTTTTATCTTCTAGGGTTATATTACCCATTTCATTGGGGTAATTGTGCTCTCCATTTCGTTTCACTTTCTTTAGGAAAATAAGTTTCAGGCCAAGATGGTGTAAGACATGATGTCATTGTTACGATGTTTA
Source organism: Pseudotsuga menziesii (assembly GCA_001517045.1). Classification (NCBI taxonomy): domain Eukaryota; kingdom Viridiplantae; phylum Streptophyta; class Pinopsida; order Pinales; family Pinaceae; genus Pseudotsuga; species Pseudotsuga menziesii. The sequence continues at coordinate 1,232,172 of LPNX010752928.1, forward strand.
ATGGACAACAACAATGGTTCCTTGCACCACAAATATAGATCATTGGGTCGCAACAAGTCGGCATGACCATTCCACTTTTGGATGGTGTTTGAGATGGACACAAAGATCATGTTACAAATATTGTTATTAACAATTCATTGACAGAGTCATCAACTCGTGTTATCTTAAAAATTGGCAAAATGTGAGAAAATTATTGGCAAATATCAACAAGCATAAAAAATACAAGCTATATTCATTCTTTTTAAATTAACAACATAAATATGAAGATAAGATGAATATATTGTTAGATTTTGTAGCAGTTTAATCAGGATCAATAAAAGAAAGACAAAGCACTGAAACAAAATCAATGTTGAGCTCTTTTAACCACGGCAATAAAAAAATCACCTCCCAACCATTGACAAATCTATTTGTCTCCCCAGAGTTCACACCTTCCAATAGAGATTAATGTCCATTTAGATAGTAATAGCACAAACCCCAAGAAAATATAAGAGAAACTTCTCCAAAGTGGAGAACCCCAAAAACATCTTCTTCCTAGTTGCAGTAGCAATCTCCTCTTGCTTGAGTGAACTTGTATTGTTGCAGTGTATCCAAATGAGGAGAGACAGCCTTCTATTTATACTTTATTTGCTGGAAATTTTAATTTTTAATTGGGGCTGACTTGACTACTTAATTGGGGATGACTTGTTATTGTGCGACTATAAAAATGTATTACTTTTATTATTATTATTATTTCTGGGCAGACCTATGTGAGGATGCCTCACATAGCTACTACAACACTCCCTCTTAACCTGGGAGGCATCATCAGTATTATCATATTGGAACACATCTCGATATCATCAATACATCACATCTATCTCAAACATCTCTATATCATAAAGAAGGTTGTTATCACATGTATAGTAGCCAGGCTACCATATTCTATTTTTCAGACAGTACATTTTTCAGCCAGATCTCTTACATATGAGATGCTGAGATGATCAGTTTTGATGGATCATTATTGTATTAGTGGACTATTGTCCTCTCCTATGTCAGGACTGAGTCTCAGTACACTCAGATTTGAGGACCGATGTAGCCATTTAGTCATTTATAGAGCAGTTATTGATGCCCAGATTTATATCAGTACTTTCTCATTGGATAGATGATGTTTTAGATGGATTATATGCATGATTATGACTCAGCTTTTTATATTGTGTTATGGTTATCATTTCTCTTATACTCATTTTTGTGACATGTATTAACATGTGGTGTCATGATCTGGCGGTCATAATTATATGGACTTGGATGTATTTTGTATTATGTATTGATGTCCCTACTTAGACTTGGAAGTTCCTGATCTATACTCATTGGTTTTACCCTCCTTAGGGAGAATAGAGGTAGTCATTCCCACCATTGTTTTGGCTTGCTAGTGTTGGCTTCATCATTCACTATCTCCACCCATCCATTACCTTCCAGTTTAATTTTCAACCCGACTGACTTCTTGACTTATGGCATGGAGGACCTTTCCCCCCACTAGAACCTTTGTTGGACAAGCCTCCCTATTTATATCGTGTCTCAGCTCTGAGTTGGTGATAGAACTTGCCTTTGGTGAGTTGGATTGTATCCCTAAATCATTTTGGTCGATTGTCCCGATGTTTTGCACTGTGCAGAACCCCCCCTGGTCACTTGAGATGTTGTTGGCTAAAACTGAAAGCTCATGTACTATTTGTATTGGAAATGTTTGTATGCGCCCATGGAAAAATGAAAATGGTAAACTGTGTTTCTTGACATATGTAAAGAGGGCAAGAGCAATGAAATGCTAAAATACCCCTTGAAGGGTATAAGAAAAGGTCCAAAAAGCAATGGTTAAATATATGTTGACCTTATAAATTTGAATATGTTTTGGATGAAAGCTGCAATTAGCTATGCTTTTAAGCACCGGTGAAGTCCCCAAAAGGACATATAGGCCAAAAAGGCCATGGAAATAAAATTGGTGATCCTAATGAACCTGAATCAAACTTGATGTAGTCATGATGCCTAAGTTGAATAAGCACTCTCTAAACAACTCAACTATTTGTGAGGCACTGCCATTCCTTGTGTTGTTGTTTGTCCGACATTGGTTTTAGTGAGTTATTCCTTTCCATATCCAAAGTGTCATGATGTTAAGTAGGAAGTCATCCTTTGCGCTAGCCTGGTAAATTTCATCCTTCACCCTTCACTAGCAAATTGACTAGTCTTGAAAGTCTTGTTGTTTGTAACTATGAAGTGGGTATAGTCTTGAAAGTCTAGTCTGAGTAATAATAAATAAAGCCTTATATATGTATTTGGTTGATGTACCGCCAGTGAAATGATTGCTACTTGTCGTGATTGTTGCTTAAATGATTTGTAGAGCATGTCTTAGCCTTGTAGCACTTGCAGCAGATGGATGATAGTCTGAGTTATATTATTGGTATCTGATCATTTACAGATGGTTATATTGTCTATTGGATATGGTTGATGATCAGGTAGAGACCTGAGAGGGGTATGAGTATACAACCTGTTACCAACTTTTTTGTACCATAGTTGGGTTACCTGAGGAGCCGTCGGTTGACAGACATGTTCAATGTCTGATTCTAGTGTATCAGTTGATCCGTCTTCATGTCTAGCCAATATTGGCTAGCCAGTTTTTGATTTGAATATTTTTGACCATGGCCCTGCAGGGTTTGTAATAAAATGTGCTAGTAGGGTATTTTTTGAGTGGTTCGGTCTCTTGAGGCGTAGAAACTCAAATAAGGTATTCCAAGGAGTTTTTGGCCCTTGACAATTATGCTTTTCCTATAGCCGAGTATAATTGACGAGGTTTTCTCCCACTTCCTCCAAAGCTGGAATGCTCGATGTTGAATTCTGGGCCTTGGAGGGTTATTAGAGCTCAACTGAGTGTTATAAACCTACTAGACATTATTTAAGTGGAGCATGGTCTAGTCCTAAGTCATCAGGACATTTAATTTTTTTTCGAAAAAATATTTTTCGAACGGGGAAAAAATTATTTTTTAAAATTTTAAATTTTTTTAATTATTTTCCTAAGTTTTTTGGGTTAATTTTTCCATAAATTAAATGGAAAAAACCCGTTTGTAATAAGTCGGTCATCCGGACCCCGAATCCAGTGATTGAAGGCTCTAACCTTAAGCCAAAAATCATTCTTGACCAGCCAACCAGTCAGATCCAACTTTTAGATCATCAATCGGACACATAATGCCCTTTTCTCAAAAATGTCATTTTCGAGGAAAAAAATGATTATTTTGGAGAAAATTAAAACTCTCCAAATTAATCCAAATTCAGCGAAATAAAAGGCTAAATGACATGTCGTTGGGCATTTATGATGATTGGAGTTATCATAACTCAGCTTCAGTCAGCATTCAGTGAGCAATTAATTTATATTTAGTTAGCAGATTTGTCATCTCCAGCTAAAAAATGAGATGGAGAGCACTCATTGGTTCTATGATTTGATCGAGGTAAAGACTGAAGCTTGCACCATTAGTGACCTTCCCAAACCTAGCAGGGGATTCATCCATACCTAAAAGGTGGTTTACCTACATCCAGACGCCTACTTCACCCATTCACGCCCCTCCTTAGCCTGGGGGTGCCTTCCACACGTGTGGTCTCAATTTAGGCTTGTTTGTAGTGCTCAGGGTTGGAGTGGGGGCGCCTTGCCTAGGTGGAGGCCTCCCCTCACTCCCAGCTCTTCATTTTAGGTTTGGGTCCTCAGTCAGGTGACCAAGTCGGTCAGGTTATGTGATTTGGTTTTAGGGTTTTAGCACTCTCTCATTGTATAAATAGAGGTTCCTTCAGCTCTATTAAGATGGACTTTTGTAGCAGAGTTACTTTGAGAAAATTGTATCAAGCATTTGCTTTGAATTGTTAATAAAGATTCGACTTTGGAGGTCCATGAGCTCTCGGATGTAGTAGCTTTTATAAATAGTTGAAGTCATATTGTCTCTAACCCCTATTTCTTTAATGCTTGTATGAGATTAATTGTTTCTTTGTTAGCTCAAGAAGGCCATTGTTGGCACAGTAGAACAATCATTTGTAGTTTCAATTTGATTGTTTATGCGAAGTAGATTAGTATTTTGATGGACATGAGTAATCAGTATATACGTAATGTTGATCATGATTCATTTTTCTTAGCATACTAGCATGTTATTTTGATCTCACGTTTGTGTAAAGTTGTAGTGTGTTATTAGGCTTCACAGGTTGAAGAAGGGTGTGAGCTTAGCTGCTTCTATTCCAGGCTTCAAGCAACGTTTTGAGTCTAACACTTTCATTGCAGGACCTACAGGGATCTTCCTCTTTAAAATACAAAAAGAAAGTTGGGAGTCTAACTCTCTCTCTTTGGTTCCATCCATAAATTTAATGCTCTTTTGGTTACCGGTCACTTAGGAAGGCCTAGTTTTACTTTTCCAACCTTTAGGGTTCCTCCCATTGTCTTGTTTGCCTTGCCTCTACTCTTTCTTCTTCGTTGCCCTGTTTTTTCCTTAGTTTACCACCCATTTTCTTCACTTTGGACAGCCCTATTGTGCCCTAGTTTGTGCCCATTTTTTACTCCTTTTTGTATTTTTTCCACCTTGTTTTGTGCCCTTTCTTCCCCTTTTTGTTCGCTGCCTTGTTTTTTACTTTTTATGACAGCCATCTTCTTTCTCTTTCGCTGCCCCGTTTTCATCATTCCTTGTATTTCTTTGGCCATCTAGTTCGTTGCCCTTTTCCTCCCTTCTCTTCTTTTTGACTTCCTCATTGTCTTCCCTTCTTCTTCCCTCCTCTTCTTTTTATTTTGGCCTTCTTTTGCCTTGTTCTTTTGCTCTTATTCAAACATCTTCTTTTCCCTTTTTTGCAAGTTTCAAGAAAAGCTTCAAGTAAAAGTAAATCACTCTCCTTTTTACGTAAGGTTCAATAATAATAGAGTTGTATGCTTTCATTCGAAAGTCCTTTCAAGGATTAAATTCCTAAAGGCAAATTGTATACTTTTAATAAAGTATCTTTTGTTTGAGTGGGGTTAAGTCTCCACTCTCATCCTCCCCCATTTGGGGAGGCTTGTGTTGTGTTCATCTTTTTGTATGCTTAGGTTAGATGTGTTTGTTCTTATCATATTTGCATCTTTTTCTTAGAATACTAATTGTTAGTCTATCACATTTAATGTATTGAATAAGTTGATTACTTCATTTCTTAATTGTGTATTTTTTATATAAGTAAATCAACTGCCTAACATTCATAAATCTCTTGAATCTCACCATAAGGTGGATCAAGAGTGCTCTCTATCGAAGAGTTTAATCAACCATCTTCATCTTAATTGTTGTGCATCATATTGTTTAATCCAATTAATAGATTAAGTAAGACTGTTGAATTTGCAGAAACACAAGTCAGGAGCACTCTCTATCGGAGAGCATCATTAGTATTGTATCATCCTTGCATTAGGCATCTAGACTAGATAAGACTCTTGAACCTTCGTCATAAGACAAGGTCAAGAGTGCTCTCTGTCGGAGAGTTTAATTAATTAACTTAATAAAACCTTCAACACACACACCCCTCTAATTAATTAACTTCGTTTAGCATCCTTCACCTAGTATGCTCTGCCAACTTTCGGGTTAGGCTCGTACTCAGAACAGTGAACGGACTTGTTAAGTTCGCACAAGAGAAACATAATAAAACATTTACCTCATAACCAACGCATCGGCGTTGTTTTGATTAAATACTGAGGCAAGTGGGCAAATTCCAAGTGTGGGCGTTGGGCAACCCAATTTGGGCATAGTTGGTTAAGTTATTGAACACCTAGCTGTGATCCTAGACAGATCCATCATGTCTTCGAATGGAGCCACTGAACGTATTTCCGGTTAGGATATCCAGACACCTTAAGCAAGAGCACGTAAAAACTTTAAAACCTACCAAGAGCATTCGCACAATCTAATACTCATTAGCTTGATTCCTAGACTTTTCACTTTATTCACGCATTTTGTTGACTCCATAAGGCATTGGTCCTTGGTTATATTTGAATAATTATCTATCTTGATCAATTGTCTATGGTTCATTTTAATTGTTATATCTGAATACTCAGTTACAAGTCTGGAATCTTTGCTTACCTGTGTAATCTCTTGTCAGCAACGTGGATTGCTTTTGATTAATTGTCATTTTTATAATAAACAAACACTTCTAATCGTAATAAACTCCTAAACAACACCCATCCGCATCTGCAACCTTAAAACACTTTAACAACCTTAAGAGCCTTAGAAAACTCTTTTGTAGGGACTAACCCCCTTGGCTTCGTTAGGAGTTAGCCTAAACGGAGGAGCTAGGAGTAGGTGACAGTACCTAGCTCTGTGCTTGCCCCCAAGGTC